>CM022298.1:54465791-54675080 GCA_011799875.1 Thinopyrum elongatum
TCAAGCGTAGCACTCGTAGAGCTTGATGTGCATCTGCAGACGGAAGTAGATGGTTCCCTCGGAGGCATCGAGTCGAAGCGTGGCGATGCCGCGCGCCATAAAGAAGTCGCCGGTGCCACCGACGACGGAGAGGTCCCGTGTCTTGTCGTCCATGAGGTCCGCGCCGACGAGGTTCATGGTGCCCTTGTGCGCCGTGGAGTTGAAGACAATGGAGAAGCCAAACCAGGAGGTGTAAGACTCCTGCTTGTCGTAGAAGTAGAAGCCCTGGGCGCGTGCCGCGGGCTCCTCCCGCGCCAAGGGTAGCGCCTTCCCCACCGTCATGGGGTCGTTGAACACCACGAGAGTGCCGAAGTAGGTGCCATTCTTCCAGTGGGTTGTGCTCAGCGCCGTGGGCTTGGTGGCCGCGGCCGACGTCGCGTTCCGTGTGTTGTTGACGCCGTTGTAGAGGATGTCGTGGTAATAGAGCGTCATCTCGTTGCAGGGCTCGTCAGAGCTGCTGGAGATGACCCTCGTCAGGCCATGGGTGGCGCCCGCCGAGCCCAGCAGAAACACCGCGAACACGACGGCCAGTGACAGCTTGGAAGATGCTGTGAGGCCTTGCATTGTTGAAAATGCAACTGTTTACTGAGCGTAAGCTGCAAAAGGTCAATTAGCTGTGATGTAGTAGAGCACTGCTAAGTGAGTATGCAGCTAGCTCTTCTTGTTGTGTGTCAAGAGCTTGACTTGTGCATCCTATTTATAGAGGTGCATGCATGGAGCTGTATGTGGGGCATGCAGATAGAAAGTTTGAGTTTAGTAACTTTGGCTTACATCATAATCTCTCTTGTACTCCAAGTCCCCAACAAGTGACCAATCTTGTTTAGAATTGATGATGATTCGGTTGCGGTGGGTAGTACGAGGCATACCCAAAAAGCAATTATTCATTTTGTGCTATTGGGCAGTCATGAATATGTAAGCGGCTCATCTTAGGTGGGCTTCCAAAATAGCCGCACAAAAGCTAATGCACTGCTGTTTCATAACGTGGGGCAGAGAATATTCTTGGGATAAATTACTTGGTTCACTCAAACAGACGCAACGATCAGAAAAGGGGTGCATCGTTGGTACGTCGGAGTAATGCATGGCATCGCTTTTGCCTTTTTCTCTAGCACGTCGACATGCCAACCACGGCGGGAGCTTCAGCATATGACAGGGGGCAAAGAACACTTCAGACAGAGTATCTATATAACTAGTAACCTATTTCTCTGGACATATGTAAATATTTTATTTTGTAGACAGGTAAGCTTAGCATGTAAACATGCATGTCAGAGGCTTGATGATTTTCATTCTATTATACCACATAAATTAATAAATATTTCACAACTATATAATATTTATACGTACTAGTCTGCAATCTGTGCATTCGGCCGGGCTAGTTATTCACAGTTTCACTGCTATATGTAGCCTTCCTTAAATTGAACTAGGAAAGTGGCTCACTCGTTGCACGCGTAATGTCTTTTAACCACTTGTCATATTTTATCATTGAACTTCTTATATAATTTCTTATTACAAAAGTTCTAGGATCCATTATAATATTTTCTTATCACTTATTATTTTTATTACATAAATATTATTAAAAATAATTGGATCCTAAAAATAAGCATTAATGCAAATATATCCTTTCATACACTGATATTTTATTGGAATTTCCCAAATCTACCAATTAATTTTTTGGTCTAGAGTTTAATTCTAGTAGTTTCTTGAAAGAGATTAAACATCATGGATATTTCATATTATTATTGTGTCTCGTGTAGTCTTGCATTCTAAAAAATTATAATATTTAGTTGGATTTTACTATATGTATATTCTTTAGAACATATGAATCTTGGAAAAGTTGTAGCCAAAAGTGTGTATCACATTCTCAAAGGAAAAAAAACTATTACAACTCATGTACTACAACAGATGGAAGAATATAGTTCTTTTTGTTTGTCAATTAACAAGCTGGAGGTGATTCAATGGATGCACTTATAATGAGGTCTTTGGTGCTTGGCTACATAAAACTTTGTACCGCGTATATTTGTATGATAATTAGATATGAACTTACATTGGATTTTGGGAATACTACATAGAGGAAGATTAAAAGTTTCAGGCACCACGCCTCAGTATAGAAAAGTTTGGATCATGATATATCTCTATTGTTGTACTCCAAAGATTCATCTATGTCAACATCATAGTAAGTGCCGCAACCTTGTAATAAATTCCTAAAAATAACATAATGGCTTGCTTTCTGATTTTTTTTCTTTAAGTTGATAGGATGAAACAAATATAAGAGGAAATCACAACTGTATATCGATAACATGGCATATGATAAATGAATTCCAAGTTGGCCAGCACCTTTGGGAAATCTCAACATAAATAAGAAGCAAGCATGCTATTGAATCTTCTACTATTCCCAATTATCTAAATTATGTATTAAGTTGGCAAGATGTAGAATATTTGTGTTGATGCATGTAGAGAAGTACATACCAGGTAATATAACACACTTATAAATCACATCCTCTTACTTTTGATTCAAAAATATTTTATATGATACAATAGAACATGCCGATACCGTGTGAGAAGACCGATTGGGTCGAAGATTCATAGTTCGTCACTGCTAGCTAGTCTATCATGTTGCCATGAATTTTGGTGAAGGGTGAGATTAGCATGGTAGTGGAAATCAGGTGGCATGACAACATAACTACTTGAGCACAGTACTTCTATCATTCCAAGGTGCAATCTCACGAGATGGATGCGGCTCCTCCTTGCCGGCAAAGACGTTGCAGCTCCTGTTCACGATCCTAGCATGTCCTTTTCAATATCCCTTTGTATGTACAGTTGGTTCTCGAGCCACCGTTTAGAACGGCGCGTCGTCTACACGAATGCTACCCCATCTGCTTGTAGGGGAACGCAGCAGAAAACAAAAATTTTCCGACCTACGCATCAGCCCAGGACCACTATGAAGACTGCATACAAGGTTTGATCATTTTCGTTACCGACTCGTAGCGCAGCGGAAGTAGAGTCGATGACGATCGGTGGTGCAGATCCCCGCAGCTAGGATTTACAACCTCCCAACCGCGAGGATGTATACCCTCGTCTTCCCTTCGGACAGCCCTCCGGGAGGCGGTCGAACAGTCCCCCGGACGGTGTCGCGGACAGCCCTTCGGGAGGACCTTCGAAACTCGAACGGTCACTCGGACAGCCCTTCGGGAGGACTCACAGAACTCGGACCGTCACTTGGACAGCCCTTCAGGAGGCACTCACGAACAGCCCCTCGGGCACTAAGATCGAAACTACGACCTCTCTACAGAGTTGCACACATACGGTGTCATCTATCCGGCAGGGCTTCGCCGTCCAGAACTAGTTCCCACCGGAACCCAGACAGCCTTTCGGCTCTACGAAACTCTTTTCGTGGGAGGGAGAGAGAAGCCAGATCATTGCATGGCACTTGTATGTGAGAAGGGATGAGGTTTGGGCAGCCCCCTCACCTCCTATTTATAGGAAAACCCAAGGGGTAGTGTGCCTCCCAAATTACCAAAAACTCCCATGCAAAAGTCTTCACATGAGGGTAATATGGACAAAATGGGATGCCATGTGGAGCTCCAAAGAGCTCCAACCCCCTTGGCCGGCCACCCCCTTGGGGGTCCCCCATGAGGTGCTCTCATGGCCCCCAAAGTCCTTCTAGAAGCCTTTAGCAAAAGCCCTAAAAGGTGGCTTTCCAAAAATACCCCAAAAAGCACTTTCACTATTCACGACGACATTTTTCAGCGTCCGTTCGAACTGAAAATATTTATGTGGGCTTAGAACATTTCCAGTACCCACTAAAATAATTTTCAACGTGTTCTGGAACAATTCCAGTTTAGTGATTTCATCTGCGAAAAGCATCTGAAGCGGTTCCGGCAGCCTCGGAACATTTCCGGTTTTTCTTCCAGAAAATTCTCAGAAGTTTCCAGAATGATTCTGGCATCCTCCAAGAATTATCAGACATGTGCCGAAACCATTTTGACTTAATGGTATCCCCTGAAACAACTTTTCAGTTTCACCGGAACTCATCCGGTGACCTCTCTCTGCGGAACTTTTCCGCTGTCCGAAACTTTTCGGTGTCCGAAACTTTTTCGGTGATTTTCTCTCAGACTCCCTGTCTAGTATTCAGCAGATAGATGACCCTTAAGCGTGTGACCCTATAGGTTCGGTGAAGTATAGACATGACACGGAACCCCTTTCGATCAATGATCAACATCGGAGCCGTGGACACCCATATTGACCCCTATACCCACACGAATGAATATTCGAGTGAACCTCCAGTTGCCGTGTGCTATTCCTGTTGCTTCGCGATATGTTACAAATACCCGAGGTGAGACATGTAGGCATTCCCGTGGATCAACAACTTGTCCACTATGCTAGTTACCTCGTTACCGGTATTGTTCTCTTTTCTCGTTACCGTGTTCCGGCATCCCCGTGATCAAATCACATAGTGTCTGGCCAGACGACGATGGATACCGTAACACCGAGAGGGCCCAGAGATATCTCTCCATCGTCGGAGGAGCAAATCCCAATCTTGAGCTATCAAATTACTTGACATACTTTCCCATGAACCCGTAAGCCGCCGTAATAGCCATCCATTTACGGATGACGTTTAACAAACCCCAAAGTTCATGAATCAAGCATGAAGAAACTCGATACTCTCATGGTCTGAGGAATCATGCAAACATTAACCATCTCTGTGTTATTAACCATAAACTTGTGACGAATGTATCTCATAGCATAACATCAATCGGGTCGATTCAACACAAATGTTCTTCTAACATTTGTGCCCTCAAAGTTGCTGGCATAGACATGCCTATGATTGGGAAAACATAATCATCATGCAACACCTGAGCTAGTCTTAGAGGCATGACTAGGAATACATTTTACCGTTTATTATTCCACACGTGCACATGGGTTTTCCCCAGAGCCTTTATGGATATACGGGCTCGGGAACCACAGCAGTTATAGCATGGAACATAAACCTAATTATGAACACGGAGATAAATAATAACATTTATTATTTCCTCTAGGGCATATCTCCTACAGACTCCCACTTGCACTAGAGTCAATAATCTAGTTAATGCTAATGCACTTTACACCTGTGGCACACCGGTGTAAATATGCTTCGCTTGTGGTATAGCCTGATGTCCAACGGATCTGACGACTTCAGCTCCGTGTGTATCTTTGCATATCCTCACATTTTCACGCTTTCACAAAATTCATATTTTGTGTGGACTTGGCTTTGTATGTATGTGAATCACAGGTCGAACCTGGATTCCTCAGACTGAGTTACGGAGCAACTACCTGCAGTAGTGTCCCATTGACAAAAGCCATCTTGGAACCATACTAAGTTCATGAATGAACTATATGATTCAACATCTTCTTTGTCGCTTTAAAAGCGGCAACATACTTCGCCCCTGTTATAGAATTCGCCACAGTAACTTGTTTGGAACAATTTCCAACTACCGTGCCACCATATTGTGTATTGCACAAAACCCTTAACTTAAATCGAAAATCGCTTGGAGCATGGATGAAGACTGTATCGATGTAACCTTTTACAACGAACTCTTCATGATCTCTGCTTGCGAGAAAACATGTCATCAGTGCTACTATAGTAATCAATGACCCTTTTTCACTGTTGTCCCATGATCAGTACTTTTGATCACTTTGGTATCTATACTCGCAACAACTTTGGGAGTATTGGACATATCTGGTTGTTTTTACATACCATGGAATACATGATTAATCCAAACACAAGAGTGTGTGGAATCTCCATCATGTATTTTGCTCATCAGTGTTTTGGGACACCGAGTCTTGCAAAAACTCTTTCCATGTGACTTCGGCAAGAATCACTCCTTGACGTTTTTAATGCTAAAAAGGTTTTAGCATCTTGTCAATATGTATCTTTTCTCAGCCCTATTAGGTAAATCTATCTCCATAGATCATCATGCCTAATATAAAGGCTATTTAGCCCAAGCACTTCATTGAAAAACTATTTTCAAATGAAGTCCTTGTAGGGTAACGCAGCAGAAAACGAAAATTTTCCGACCTACGCACCAGCCCAGGACCACTATGGAGACTGCATACAAGGTTTGATCATTTTCGTTACCGACTCGTAGCGCAGCGAAAGTAGAGTCGATGACGATCGGTGGTGCAGATCCCCGCAGCTAGGATTTACAACCTCCCAACCGCGAGGATGTATACCCTCGTCTTCCCTTCGGACAGCCCTCCGGGAGGCGGTCGAACAGTCCCCCGGACGGTGTCGCGGACAGCCCTTCGGGAGGACCTTCGAAACTCGAACGGTCACTCGGACAGCCCTTCGGGAGGACTCACAGAACTCGGACCGTCACTTGGACAGCCCTTCGGGAGGCACTCACGAACAGCCCCTCGGGCACTAAGATCGAAACTACGACCTCTCTACAGAGTTGCACACATACGGTGTCAACTATCCGGCAGGGCTTCGCCGTCCAGAACTAGTTCCCACCGGAACCCAGACAGCCTTTCGGCTCTACGAAACTCTTTTCGTGGGAGGGAGAGAGAAGCCAGATCATTGCATGGCACTTGTATGTGAGAAGGAGTGAGTCTTTAGGCATCCCCCTCCACCCCTATTTATAGGCCAAGCCCAAGGGTGGCTTCTCCAAGAAGCCAAGGGGAAAAATACCAAAGGACCCTCAAGGTGGCTTCTCCAAGAAGCCACCCAAAAAGCACTTTCACTATTCACGACGACATTTTTCAGCGTCCGTTCAAACTGAAAATATTTATGTGGGCTTAGAACATTTCCAGTACCCACTAAAATAATTTTCAACGCGTTCTGGAACAATTCCAGTTTAGTGATTTCATCTGCGAAAAGCATCTGAAGCGGTTCTGGCAGCCCCGGAACATTTCCGGTTTTTCTTCCAGAAAATTCCCAGAAGTTTCCAGAATGATTCTGGCATCCTCCAAGAATTATCAGGCATGTGTCGAAACCATTTTGACTTAATGGTATCCCCTGAAACAACTTTTCAGTTTCACCGGAACTCATCCGGTGACCTCTCTCTGCGGAACTTTTCCGCTGTCCGAAACTTTTCGGTGTCCGAAACTTTTTCGGTGATTTTCTCTCAGACTCCCTGTCTAGTATTCAGCAGATAGATGACCCTTAAGCGTGTGACCCTATAGGTTCGGTGAAGTATAGACATGACACGGAACCCCTTCCGATCAATGATCAACATCGGAGCCGTGGACACCCATATTGACCCCTATACCCACACGAATGAATATTCGAGTGAACCTCCAGTTGCCGTGTGCTATTCCTGTTGCTTCACGATATGTTACAAATACCCGAGGTGAGACATGTTGGCATCCCCGTGGATCAACAACTTGTCCACTATGCCAGTTACCCCGTTATCGGTATTGTTCTCTTTTCTCGTTACCGTGTTCCGGCATCCCCGTGATCAAATCACAAAGTGTCTGGCCAGACGATGATGGATACCGTAACACCGAGAGGGCCCAGAGATATCTCTCCATCGTCGGAGGAGCAAATCCCAATCTTGAGCTATCAAATTACTTGACATACTTTCCCATGAACCCGTAAGCCGCCGTAATAGCCATCCATTTACGGATGACGTTTAACAAACCCCAAAGTTCATGAATCAAGCATGAAGAAACTCGATACTCTCATGGTCTGAGGAATCATGCAAACATTAACCATCTCTGTGTTATTAACCATTAACTCATGACGAATGTATCTCATAGCATAACATCAATTCGGGTCGATTCAACACAAATGTCCTTCCTGACATTGTGCCCTCAAAGTTGCTGGCATAGACATGCCCATGATTGGAAAAACATAATCATCATGCAACACTTGAGCTAGTCTTAGAGGCACGACTAGGAATACATTTTACCGTTTATTATACCACACGTGCACATGGGTTTTCCCCAGAGCCTTTATGGATATACGGGCTCGGGAACCACAGCAGTTATAGCATGGAATATAAACTTAATTATGAACAGGGAGATAATTAATAACATTTATTATTGCCTCTAGGGCATATCTCCTACAGACTCCCACTTGCACTAGAGTCAATAATCTAGTTGATGCTAATGCACTTTACACCTGTGGCACACCGGTGTAAATATACTTCGCTTGTGGTATAGCCTGATGTCCAACGGATCTGACGACTTCAGCTCCGTGTGTATCTTTGCATATCCTCGCGTTTTCACGCCTTCACAAAATTCATATTTTGTGTGGACTTGGCTTGGTATGTATGTGAATCACAGGTCGAACCTGGATTCCTCAGACTGAGTTATGGAGCAACTACTTGCAGTAGTGTCCCATGATTCAACATCTTCTTTGTCGCTTTTAAAAGCGGCAACATACTTCGCCTCTGTTATAGAATTCGCCACAGTAACTTGTTTGGAACAATTTCCAACTACCGTGCCACCATATTGTGTTTTGCACAAAACCCTTAACTTAAATCAAAAATCGCTTGGACCATGGATGAAGACTGTATCGATGTAACCTTTTACAACGAACTCTTCATGATCTCTGCTTGCGAGAAAACATGTCATCAGTGCTACTATAGTACTCAATGACCCTTTTTCACTGTTGTCCCTTGATCAATACTTTTGATCACTTTGGTATCTATACTCGCAACAACTTTGGGAGTATTGGACATATCTGGTTGTTTTTACATACCATGGAATACATGATTAATCCAAACACAAGAGTGTGTGGAATCTCCATCATGTATTTTGCTCATCAGTGTTTTGGGACACCGAGTCTTGCAAAAACTCTTTCCATGTGACTTCGGCAAGAATCACTCCTTGACGTTTTTAATGCTAAAAGGTTTTAGCATCTTGTCAATATGTATCTTTGCTCAGCCCTATTAGGTAAATCTATCTCCATAGATCATCATGCCTAATATAAAGGCTATTTAGCCCAAGCACTTCATTGAAAAACTATTTTTAAATGAAGTCCTAATTCGTGTCAAGAATATTAATTCCAATTAACAATGTGTCAAGCAAACAAGGTTTTTAGAAATGTTATTATGTTCCCACTTACTTTCTTGAATCACAAGCATCTTCGTTACCCATTGATGAAGTCAAAACCCTTTTAACCATATCATCAAAACACGAAGATTCCAACTCCATTTTGCTCTCTTCTATCCATCGCTGGAACTCTGAAGTTTGCATACTTACTAGCATCCTTTGGACTGACAAAATACCTTGGATTGTATCACATGCAAGTCCTTGGTTTTATTTCCATCGGATGGAAATCCTTTCGTCATCCTTGTTTCATATCTCATGATTGAAATTTGTATTAATTGCTAGTTCAACCCGAACCGACTTTAAGCATCGCTACGGTGAAGTAACCTCATCGTAGTCAACTCCTTGAACTTGTATATTGCAACAAGTCGAGCTTTATGGATAAAACATTTTTATTCGTATCAGTTATAGTTCCATAAATATTCGTCAGACTCTAAGTCTTCCGAAAGGTGTATCAAGGTTTTAATCTTGAATCACTTATATGGAAACTATCTCGGATTGTATTGGCATTTAGCCAATTCCGGAGTCAGGGCCCACCAATGCTTCCTTGTGTATCGTAGGTATACTGTTGTCTAACAACAATATCTCGTTTGCGCACCTGAGAGGTTTGCACCAGCCTTTGCCTACGTGGTTCAGCTGCAAGTTCGACCGAATTCCATACATTTTATTGTAGAGACTTCCGTATCAGTCGCAGTAGGAAACTCCGGAATTACTTCCAAGGTCTCTTTCCTTTGACCTGATGACGAAGATACTGTTTATCTCGTCGAGTTGCACTATTCTCCCACTCACCTTTTTGAAAGAACCATTTTCTTCAAAAAGCATACCGTTCTTTGTGGCAAACCTATTTGCCTCGGTATAGTGAGGGAGGAATACCCAATGACTTGGGATAACCTACAAAGTAGCACTTGTCTGATTTGGAATAGGTTTATAACCTTTTACACAAGCCCCATATTCCAAATGTTAAGAAAAGATATAACATGGTTGGGCGTACCATACCATGGTGTCATTTCAACAGACCTGATGGAGCTCTTTTCAGTGTAAAAGCCGTAGTCTCTAAAGCATCACCTTTTAAAAGGGATAATGGCAAATTTATTTATGTCGTCTTTGATCTTACCATGTCATAAATGGTTCGATTACATCTTCACGGACTTTCCACTCACAGTGGTGTTCCGGGTGGTGTAAGTTATGAAACTCTTTTCACAACTCATCAGACATTCGCTAAACTTGTAACTCAAATATTTCTTTCTGCAATCGAATTGTAGAAACATAATTTTCTTGTTACAATAACTTCTACTTCATTTTGAAAACCTTTCAAATGATTTCAAAAGATCCAGACTTACGTCTCATCAAGTAAATATCCATATATCTACTTGAGTCATTTCTGAAGATAGATAAATCCACTACTTGCAACAACATTGATTGGACTACATACATCAAAATGTATGATCACCAATAAGTTCTTTGCTCGTTCCTTATGGCCTGTGAACGGTATTTCAGTCACTTCACTTTTTGGAGGAAAGTTGCAAGTGTCAGATGATTCAAAATCAAACGACTTCAAAATCCATCATAATGGAATTTTCCATGCGGGTTTCTCCAATGTGACCAAATGTAGCGCCACACTTGTGTGGTATTCTTTTAGTCTTGTGACATTTAGCGTCAGTGTTATGGATGTATCATATTACCATCAATATTCATAACATACGTCCCATCGAGGATGGAAGTATGGCCCTCATGTTATTCATAATACTGAACAACAATTGTTCTTCTATGAACAATTATTTTGCAACAAACATTGTGCAAAGGGCTAGAGTGTATGAAACTCTAAAATGAATTATGAAAGTAAACCCAGAGGTAATGTATTATTATTAATATTCATAACATACATCTCATTCATAATGAAAGTATGGCCCTTATGTTATTCATAACATCGAACATCAAAAGTTCTCTTATGAACAACCTTCTTGCAAGATACCTTATGCAATGGGCTAGAGTTTGTGAAACTTTAAATGAATTATGAAAATGAATACAGACGGTAATACACTGATGGAAGGTATAGTAACATTTACTATGTTCCCTGTGTATACCTAAACCTCATTTCTGGCTAGTCTTTTAGGCCATAGTAGTTCTTACATCGAATTGCAACAGAATGCAATCGAGCGGGTATCTTTGTGATTGTCTCACAATACCCAAGAATTAGTGATTAACATGCTTTAACCATAATTCCCAAGAACTATATCTTTTACCAGCCTTCTATACATCAAAAACTTGTATGACATTCATACATGAGCTGGATATTCCAGTCTTCTTTATTTTTGCCTTTATACTTCTAACAGTTTAACTTTCAATATTTCTCCTACTCTCAGAAGAAGCACTCAACTTAATAGTGGCGTTAGCCCCGGACTTCCTAGGTGTGTAAGTCACACTAACACCCTTCGGACACTTCCTTTCTCTTTAAGTTGTTGTTTTATTCACCTTTCATCATATCACAGGCGTTCTACTGGATCCCTCTCTTATCAGTCTAATGCATAGTAAACTCTTTTACTAATAGTTTGCAAACAAACATTGCTTTGGATATCTCATATCTTTTAGCCTTTGTCTGTCTCTGAAAATGATTTTCAGATTTCCATGAATATCACATAACTATCCAAACTTTCGAAGTTCGGGTCTCATGGAAGCAAATGTATTGCACTTGACTGAAACGGAATTCTAGCTTTTGGATCGAAGGACGAGAGTCACATGATCCATAGCATAAGCGAAAGAATACCGAAAGTATGCGATAGGACAAAGTCCTTCTCGGCACTCTTGAGGACAATCCTCACATTACGTTACCAACCGTAAAGTTTTAACCAGATATTTAATAGCTATTCAATTTAAACAGGGAAGGTGGAAATGCGAGCCATTTATTCTACAACTATTATGCAAACCACACTTAGACAGTGTTCATATTTAATTGCACTGAGAATTGAACAAGTTAATTCAACAGTGCTCTCCCACTCAAATCAATATCTCTCATAATTGATTGTGAGTGATTCAAGATCCGTATTTCAATTCAACGCCATTGACGGGTTCATCACTGATGACGTGAATTTCAATCGGTAGGCCAACTTGCCAATCACATCTCTATGTGACTCTTGTCCATCTTTCGATGCATGTGTTCCGAGCTCAGGACTGTCCTGCCTGAATGTCAAGACAACCAAGTGATCACGCAGTGAGGTCTGACCTTCACCCGCCTTACACCTCTCTAATCGTTCGTGCTCATGTGTACATGGCGCACCCCGAAAAGATACGTGTTGTAGACGGTGCTACACTTGGGAGAACACTAACTACTTGATATTTTGTGAGAGATCACCCTCATAAAAGCGACTACCGCGCAATCAAGAAGGGTGCATCATAAGGGATAAACATCTCAGGCAATTCATAATTAGCATGATATGGTATAGCCCTTTCTGACGGAGAAGTCTTGTATTTCTTCGTCTCCGGCATTCGCGTCGGTGTTCACCTTCACGAAGATTGCCACCACCTTGTCGATGCAGCAGATAATATTGCTATCTCTATAGCTAATAAAATAATGCATTACACAAGGTTGACACACAGGTCATTTAAAGTGCAATCATATGGCTCCAGCCATCATGCCGAATCATGACACGCAGGTCATGTTAATCAATTTACATCATATAGTCATCTCATACATAATCAAATTATTATGAGCACTGCTATACCACATCACATGCACATGCAAACCCTCCTGCAAAACCAAGTTAGACGCCTCTAATTGGTTCATGCAAAAACTTGTTTTACGTGGCTTCTAAGGTTTCGAAACAAACCGAAGCTACCAACGTCCATCATCAAGTATGATAATCCAAGTCGCTAGATTAACTTTCCAGGGTGTATGAAAACCGAGATAATAAAATCTCGAGCCCCATACTAAACTTCGTCATACGCATGACCCCCGTGCAGATTATATCTGCATTGCCCTTTCGTTTGCGAAATTTCATCTTTCTTTTTAACTACGGTGGAATTCAATGAACTGTTAGCACTTCGTTGATCAATCAGGATCGCGGATTGCCAGAACCTTGAAACTCCACCATACTGTTATCAAGATCAGAAATATGCAAATTCCAGGGAAGCAACAAGAACATCAGGTAACAGATTTCATCTGCTACCCGCACAAATAATTTTCAGTAATAGAACTCATCTACTACCTAATTATATTGTGCAACACCCATACATCTCTATGTATTCTAGATCGCAACCTGCATCTACGCATAGCACGGCTCATGATGCCACTGTAGGGTAACGCAGCAGAAAACGAAAATTTTCCGACCTACGCACCAGCCCAGGACCACTATGGAGACTGCATACAAGGTTTGATCATTTTCGTTACCGACTCGTAGCGCAGCGAAAGTAGAGTCGATGACGATCGGTGGTGCAGATCCCCGCAGCTAGGATTTACAACCTCCCAACCGCGAGGATGTATACCCTCGTCTTCCCTTCGGACAGCCCTCCGGGAGGCGGTCGAACAGTCCCCCGGACGGTGTCGCGGACAGCCCTTCGGGAGGACCTTCGAAACTCGAACGGTCACTCGGACAGCCCTTCGAGAGGACTCACAGAACTCGGACCGTCACTTGGACAGCCCTTCGGGAGGCACTCACGAACAGCCCCTCGGGCACTAAGATCGAAACTACGACCTCTCTACAGAGTTGCACACATACGGTGTCAACTATCCGGCAGGGCTTCGCCGTCCAGAACTAGTTCCCACCGGAACCCAGACAGCCTTTCGGCTCTACGAAACTCTTTTCGTGGGAGGGAGAGAGAAGCCAGATCATTGCATGGCACTTGTATGTGAGAAGGAGTGAGTCTTTAGGCAGCCCCCTCCACCCCTATTTATAGGCCAAGCCCAAGGGTGGCTTCTCCAAGAAGCCAAGGGGAAAAATACCAAAGGACCCTCAAGGTGGCTTCTCCAAGAAGCCACCCAAAAAGCACTTTCACTATTCACGACGACATTTTTCAGCGTCCGTTCAAACTGAAAATATTTATGTGGGCTTAGAACATTTCCAGTACCCACTAAAATAATTTACAACGCGTTCTGGAACAATTCCAGTTTAGTGATTTCATCTGCGAAAAGCATCTGAAGCGGTTCCGGCAGCCCCGGAACATTTCCGGTTTTTCTTCCAGAAAATTCCCAGAAGTTTCCAGAATGATTCTGGCATCCTCCAAGAATTATCAGGCATGTGTCGAAACCATTTTGACTTAATGGTATCCCCTGAAACAACTTTTCAGTTTCACCGGAACTCATCCGGTGACCTCTCTCTGCGGAACTTTTCCGCTGTCCGAAACTTTTCGGTGTCCGAAACTTTTTCGGTGATTTTCTCTCAGACTCCCTGTCTAGTATTCAGCAGATAGATGACCCTTAAGCGTGTGACCCTATAGGTTCGGTGAAGTATAGACATGACCTGGAACCCCTTCCGATCAATGATCAACATCGGAGCCGTGGACACCCATATTGACCCCTATACCCACACGAATGAATATTCGAGTGAACCTCCAGTTGCCGTGTGCTATTCCTGTTGCTTCACGATATGTTACAAATACCCGAGGTTAGACATGTTGGCATCCCCGTGGATCAACAACTTGTCCACTATGCCAGTTACCCCATTATCGGTATTGTTCTCTTTTCTCGTTACCGTGTTCCGGCATCCCCGTGATCAAATCACAAAGTGTCTGGCCAGACGATGATGGATACCGTAACACCGAGAGGGCCCAGAGATATCTCTCCATCGTCGGAGGAGCAAATCCCAATCTTGAGCTATCAAGTTACTTGACATACTTTCCCATGAACCCGTAAGCCGCCGTAATAGCCATCCATTTACGGATGACGTTTAACAAACCCCAAAGTTCATGAATCAAGCATGAAGAAACTCGATACTCTCATGGTCTGAGGAATCATGCAAACATTAACCATCTCTGTGTTATTAACCATTAACTCATGACGAATGTATCTCATAGCATAACATCAATTCGGGTCGATTCAACACAAATGTCCTTCCTGACATTGTGCCCTCAAAGTTGCTGGCATAGACATGCCCATGATTGGAAAAACATAATCATCATGCAACACTTGAGCTAGTCTTAGAGGCACGACTAGGAATACATTTTACCGTTTATTATACCACACGTGCACATGGGTTTTCCCCAGAGCCTTTATGGATATACGGGCTCGGGAACCATAGCAGTTATAGCATGGAATATAAACTTAATTATGAACAGGGAGATAATTAATAACATTTATTATTGCCTCTAGGGCATATCTCCTACAGTCCTAATTCGTGTCAAGAATTTTAATTCCAATTAACAATGTGTCAAGCACACAAGGTTTTTAGAAATGTTATTATGCTCCCACTTACTTTCTTGAATTACAAGCATCTTCGTTATCCATTGATGAAGTCAAAACCCTTTTAACCATTTCATCAAAACACAAAGATTCCAACTCCATTTTGCTCTCTTCTGTCCATTGCTGGAACTCTGAAGTTTGCATACTTACTAGCATCCTCTGGATTGACAAAATACCTTGGACTGTAACACATGCAAGTCCTTGGTTTCATTTCCATCAGGTGGAAATCCTTTTGTCATCCATTGTTTTATATCTCATGATTAAAATATGTCTTAATTGCTAGTTCAACCCGAACCGACTTTAAGCATCGCTACGGTGAAGCAACCTCATCGTAGTCAACTCCTTGAACTTGTATATTGCAACAAGTCGAGCTTTATGGATAAAACATTTTTATTCGTATCAGTTATAGTTCCATAAATATTCGTCAGACTCTAAGTCTTCCGAAAGGTGTATCAAGGTTTTAATCTAGAATCACTTATATGGAAACTATCTCGGATTGTATTGGCATTTAGCCAATTCCGGAGTCAGGGCCCATCAACGCTTCCTTGTGTATCGTAGGTATACTGTTGTCTAACAACAATATCTCGTTTGCGCACCTGAGAGGTTTGCACGAGCCTTGCCTACGTGGTTCAGCTGCAAGTTCGACCGAAGTCCATACATTTTATTGTAGAGACTTCCGTATCAGTCGCAGTAGGAAACTCTGGAATTACTTCCAAGGTCTCTTTCCTTTGATCTGATGACGAAGATACCGTTTATCTTGTCGAGTTGCACTATTCTCCCACTCACCTTTTTGAAAGAACCATTTTCTTCAAAAAGCATACCGTTCTTTGTGGCAAACCTATTTGCCTCGGTATAGTGAGGGAGGAATACCCAATTACTTGGGATAACCTAAAAAGTAGCACTTGTCTGATTTTGAATAGGTTTGTAACCTTTTACACAAGCCCCATATTCCAAATGTTAAGAAAAGATATAACATGGTTGGGCGTACCATACCATGGCGTCATTTCAACAGACCTGATGGAGCTCTTTTCAGTGTAAAAGCCGCAGTCTCTAAAGCATCACTTTAAAAGGGATAATGGCAAATTTATTTATGTCATCTTTGATCTTACCATGTCATAAATGGTTCAATTACATCTTCACGGACTTTCCACTCACAGTGGTGTTCCGGGAGGTGTAAGTTATGAAACTCTTTTCACAACTCATCAGACATTCGCTAAACTTGTAACTCAAATATTTCTTTCTACAATCGAATTGTAGAAACATAATTATCTTGTTACAATAACTTCTACTTCATATTTGAAAACCTTTCGAATGATTTCAAAAGATCCAGACTTACGTCTCATCAAGTAAATATCCACATATCTACTTGAGTCATTTCTGAAGATAGATAAATCCACTACTTGCAACAACTTTTATCGTACTACACACATCAAATGTATGATCACCAATAAGTTTGTTGTCCGTTCCTTATGGCCCGTGAACGGTATTTCAGTCACTTCTCTTTTCGGAGGAAAGTTGCAAGTGTCAGATGATTCAAAATCAAACGACTTCAAAATCCATCATAATGGAATTTATCCATGCGGGTTTCTCCAATGTGACCAAATGCAGTGCCACACTTGTGTGGTATTCTTTTAGTCTTGCGACATTTAGCGTTAGTGTTATGGATGTATCATATTACCATCAATATTCATAACATACATCCCATCTAGGATGGAAGCATGGCCCTTCATGTTATTCATAATACTGAACAACAATTGTTGTTTTTATGAACAACTCTTTTGCAACAAACATTGTGCAATGGGCTAGAGTGTATGAAACTCTAAAATGAATTATGAAAGTAAACCCAGAGGTAATGTATTATTATCAATATTCATAACATACATCTCATTCATAATGAAAGTATGGCCCTTATGTTATTCATAACATCAAACATCAAAAGTTCTCTTATAAACAACCTTCTTGCAAGATACCTTATGCAATGGGCTAGAGTTTGTGAAACTCTAAATGAATTATGAAAATACATACATACGGTAATACACCGATGGAAGGTATAGTAACATTTACTATGTTCCCTGTGTATACCAAAACCTCATTCCTGGCTAGTCTTTCAGGCCATTGTAGTTCTTACATCGAGTTGCAACAGAATGCAATCGAGCGGGTATATTTGTGATTGTCTCACAATACCCAAGAATTAGTGATTAACATGTTTAACCATAATTCCCAAGAACTATATCTTTTACCAGCCTTCTATACATCAAAACTTGTATGACATTCATACATGAGCTGGATATTCCAGTCTTCTTTCTTTTTGCCTTTATACTTCTAACAGTTTAACTTTCAGTATTTCTCCTACTCTCAGAAGAAGCACACAACTTAATAGTGGCATTAGCCCCGGACTTCCTTGGTGTGTAAGTCACACTAACACCCTTCGGACACTTCCTTTCTCTTTAAGTTGTTGTTTTATTCACCTTTCATCATATGACAGGCGTTCTACTGGATCCCTCTCTTATCAGTCTAATGCATAGTAAACTCTTTTACTAATAGTTTGCAAACAAACATTGCTTTGGATATCTCATATCTTTTAGCCTTTGTCTGTCTCTGAAAATGATTTTCAGATTCCATGAATATCACATAACTATCCAAACTTTCGAAGTTCGGGTCTCATGGAAGCAAATGTATTGCACTTGACTGAAACGGAATTCTAGCTTTTGGATCGAAGGACGAGAGTCACATGATCCATAGCATAAGCGAAAGAATACCGAAAGTATGCGATAGGACAAAGTCCTTCTCGGCACTCTTGAGGACAATCCTCACATTACGTTACCAACCGTAAAGTTTTAACCAGATATTTAACAGCTATTCAATTTTAACAAGGAAGGTGGAAATGCGAGCCATTATTCTACAACTATTATGCAAATCACACTTAGACAGTGTTCAAAATTAATTGCACTGAGAATTAAACAAGTTAATTCTACAGTGCGCTCCCACTCAAATCAATATCTCTCATAATTGATTGTGAGTGATTCAAGATCCATATTACAATTCAACGCCAAGGATGTGTCCATCTCAAGTGACGAGAATTGCAATCGATAGGCCAACTTGCCAATCACATCTCTATGTGACTCTTGTTCATCTTTCGATGGGCGTGTTCCGAGCTCAGGACGCTCCTCCAGAACGTCAAGACAACCAAGTGATCTCACTGCGAGGTCTCAACTCACCCGCCTCACACTTCCCTAATCGTTCGCACCCATGTGTCCATGTGATGCCCCGAAAAGTTAGGTGCCGTGACGGTGCTACACTTGGGAGAACACTAACTACTTGATATTTTTGTGAGAGATCACCCTAATAAAAGCGACTACCGCGCAACCAAAAAGGGTGCATCATAAGGGATAAACATCTCAGGCAATTCATAATAGCATGATATGGTATAGCCCTTTCTGACGGAGAAGTCTTGTATTTCTTCGTCTTCGGCATTCGCGTCGGTGTTCACCTTCGCGAAGATTTCCACCACCTTGTCGATGCACCAGATAATATTGCTATCTCTATAGCTAATAAAATAATGCATTACAACAAGGTTGACACGCAGGTCATTTAAAGTGCAATCATATGGCTCCAGCCATCATGCCGAATCATGACACACAGGTCATGTTAATTAATTTACATCATATAGTCATCTCATACATAATCAAATTATTATGAGCACTGCTATACCACATCAAATGCACATGCAAACCCTCCTGCAAAACCAAGTTAGACGCCTCTAATCGGTTCATGCAAAAACTTTGTTTTACGTGGCTTCTAAGGTTTCGAAACAAACCGAAGCTACCAACGTCCATCATCAAGTATGATAATTCAAGTCGCTAGATTAACTTTCCAGGGTGTATAAAAACCGAGATAATAAAATCTCGAGCCCCATACTAAACTTCGTCATACGCATGACCCCCGTGCAGATCATATCTGCATTGCCCTTTCGTCTGCAAAATTTCATCTTTCTTTTTAACTAAGGTGGAATTCAATGAACTGTTAGCACTTCGTTGATCAATCAGGATCGCGGATTGCCAGAACTTTGAAACTCCACCATACTGTTATCAAGATCAGAAATATGCAAATTCCAGGGAAGCAACAAGAACATCGGGTAACAGATTTCATCTGCTACCCGCACAAATAATTTTCAGTAATAGAACTCATCTACTACCTAATTATATTGTGCAACACCCATACATCTCTATGTATTCTAGATCGCAACCTGCATCTACGCATAGCACGGCTCATGATGCCACTGTAGGGTAACGCAGCAGAAAACAAAATTTTCCGACCTACGCACCAGCCCAGGACCACTATGGAGACTGCATACAAGGTTTGATCATTTTCGTTACCGACTCGAAGCGCAGCGGAAGTAGAGTCGATGACGATCGGCGGTGCAGATCCCCGCAGCTAGGATTTACAACCTCCCAACCGCGAGGATGTATACCCTCGTCTTCCCTTCGGACAGCCCTCCGGGAGGCTGTCGAACAGTCCCCCAGACGATGTCGCGGACAGCCCTTCGGGAGGACCTTCAAAACTCGAACGGTCACTCGGACAGCCCTTCGGGAGGACTCACAGAACTCGGACCGTCACTTGGACAGCCCTTCGGGAGGCACTCTCAAACAGCCCCTCGGGCACTAAGATCGAAACTACGACCTCTCTACAGAGTTGCACACATACGGTGTCATCTATCCGGCAGGGCTTCGCCGTCCAGAACTAGTTCCCACCGGAACCCAGACAGCCTTTCGGCTCTACGAAACTCTTTTCGTGGGAGGGAGAGAGAAGCCAGATCATTGCATGGCACTTGTATGTGAGAAGGGATGAGGTTTGGGCAGCCCCCTCACCTCCTATTTATAGGAAAACCCAAGGGGTAGTGTGCCTCCCAAATTACCAAAAACTCCCATGCAAAAGTCTTCACATGAGGGTAATATGGACAAAATGGGATGCCATGTGGAGCTCCAAAGAGCTCCACCCCCCTTGGCCGGCCACCCCCTTGGGGGTCCCCCATGAGGTGCTCTCATGGCCCCCAAAGTCCTTCTAGAAGCCTTTAGCAAAAGCCCTAAAAGGTGGCTTTCCAAAAATACCCCAAAAAGCACTTTTACTATTCACGACGACATTTTTCAGCGTCCGTTCGAACTGAAAATATTTATGTGGGCTTAGAACATTTCCAGTACCCACTAAAATAATTTTCAACGTGTTCTGGAACAATTCCAGTTGAGTGATTTCATCTGCGAAAAGCATCTGAAGCGGTTCCGGCAGCCTCGGAACATTTCCGGTTTTTCTTCCAGAAAATTCTCAGAAGTTTCCAGAATGATTCTGGCATCCTCCAAGAATTATCAGGCATGTGCCGAAACCATTTTGACTTAATGGTATCCCCTGAAACAACTTTTCAGTTTCACCGGAACTCATCCGGTGACCTCTCTCTGCGGAACTTTTCCGCTGTCCGAAACTTTTCGGTGTCCGAAACTTTTTCGGTGATTTTCTCTCAGACTCCCTGTCTAGTATTCAACAGATAGATGACCCTTAAGCGTGTGACCCTATAGGTTCGGTGAAGTATAGACATGACACGGAACCCCTTCCGATCAATGATCAACATCGGAGCCGTGGACACCCATATTGACCCCTATACCCACACGAATGAATATTCGAGTGAACCTCCAGTTGCCGTGTGCTATTCCTGTTGCTTCGCGGTATGTTACAAATACCTGAGGTGAGACATGTAGGCATTCCCGTGGATCAACAACTTGTCCACTATGCTAGTTACCTCGTTACCGGTATTGTTCTCTTTTCTCGTTACCGTGTTCCGGCATCCCCGTGATCAAATCACATAGTGTCTGGCCAGACGATGATGGATACCGTAACACCGAGAGGGCCCAGAGATATCTCTCCATCGTCGGAGGAGCAAATCCCAATCTTGAGCTATCAAGTTACTTGACATACTTTCCCATGAACCCGTAAGCCGCCGTAATAGCCATCCATTTACGGATGACGTTTAACAAACCCCAAAGTTCATGAATCAAGCATGAAGAAACTCGATACTCTCATGGTCTGAGGAATCATGCAAACATTAACCATCTCTGTGTTATTAACCATAAACTTGTGACGAATGTATCTCATAGCATAACATCAATCGGGTCGATTCAACACAAATGTTCTTCTAACATTTGTGCCCTCAAAGTTGCTGGCATAGACATGCCTATGATTGGGAAAACATAATCATCATGCAACACCTGAGCTAGTCTTAGAGGCATGACTAGGAATACATTTTACCGTTTATTATTCCACACGTGCACATGGGTTTTCCCCAGAGCCTTTATGGATATACGGGCTCGGGAACCACAGCAGTTATAGCATGGAACATAAACCTAATTATGAACACGGAGATAAATAATAACATTTATTATTGCCTCTAGGGCATATCTCCTACACTGCTTCTGGTCCATAAATCCCGATTACTTCGACCTCCCTTAGGTTTGATTCTTCTTCCCTGTTCCTGATGTGCTCAGCTATGTGGGAAGCAAAATTGTATTCCACCCTGATGGTTTAATTATAGATAGATACGACCTATAATGTCTAGTCGACAATAAATGATATACCCTATGTTTGGAAGACAAATAACATTTTTTTTTTAGAATTATCTGTTCCGGTAACTTTTTAGTGGACCATTTGGTTCTTGAGAATTTCACCCTGATGGTTTTTCTATTTACTTCTTTTGTTATCATGTTAGGGAAAATTTGGCTCAGAACTATAAAAAATATTATTTAAGCACCATTCACGTTCATATGCTACAGTTCATACGTTTATGGCCATATGATTCTTTCATAGTGCAATATTTACGTAGCTATGACGGATATGCACCTCTTGTTCTACATTGCTGATGGTGATGTTCATAGACAATTATGCAAACGGCGGTGCAGGCGGCTGTGCTAGTTAACCTAACAAGATCTTCAAATTTATTGTGCTTCCTCAACAGTAAGATGTCATTGGTAGGGTTTTTCCTCGCATTTCGGAAACAAAATAAGATGGTACTGTATTGAAATACGACCAACACATAGAAATCTTGTTTTGGATAACATATAGAATAAAAATGCAGTGGCTGTGCTAGTTTATTTACTAACAAGATCTTTGATTTTATTGTATTTCCTCAACAGTAGGATTGGACTATGTGGATTGAAATACCACCAGCACTTAGAAATCTTCTTTTAGATAATATATAGAAGAGATACCTCCCCTAAACTAACACTTACAAAGTAAACAGTAAAGACGAATAGAAATGCAGTGCATTTCACATACTTATCAACGTATGTGACAATAACACACAAACCTGCACTCACACACCAAGGTAAATCGAAGAGCATAGAAAACAGCAACATCCTTATTGACAGACACCATAATGGATGTGTCACCCTAATATAAATCGTCAGACGTAGCACTCGTAGAGCTTGATGTCCATCTGCAGACGGAAGTAGACGGTTCCCTCGGAGGCATCGAGTCGGAGCGTGGCGATACCGCGCGCCATGAAGAAGTCGCCGGTGCCGCCGACGACAGAGAGGTCCCGGGTCTTGTCGTCCATGAGGTCCGCGCCGACGAGGTTGATGGTGCCCTTGTGCGCCGTGGAGTTGAACACGATGGAGAAGCCAAACCACGAGGTGTACGACTCCTGCTTGTCGTAGAAGTAGAACCCCTGGGCGCGTGCCGCGGGCTCCTCCCCCGCCACGGGTAGTGCCTTCCCCACCGTCATTGGGTCGTTGAACACCACGAGAGTGCCGAAGTAGGTGCCGTTCTTCCAGTGGGTCGTGCTCAGCGCCGTGGGCTTTGTGGCGGCGGCCGACGTCGCGTTCCGCGTGTTGTTGACGCCGTTGTAGAGGATGTCGTGGTAGTAGAGCGTCATCTCATTGCACGGCTCGTCGGAGCTGCTGGAGACGATCCTCCTCAGGCCGTGGGTGGCGGCCGCTGACGAGCCCAGGAGAAACACCGCGACCACAATGGCCAGTGACACCGTGAAAGATGCAGTGGGGCCTTGCATTGTTGACTCTAGAACTGTTTTTTGACACTAGAACTGTTTACTGAACATAAGCTGCCAAAGATCGACTAGCTGTGATGTAGTAGAGCACTGTTAAGTGAAGATGCAGCTCTTGTTGTTGTGTGTTAAGAGCTTGACTTGTGCATCCTATTTATAGAGGTGCATGCATGGAGCTGTGGGCATGCATGAAGGTAGAAAGTATGAGTTTAGTAACTTAATTTAGCTTACATCATAATCTCTCTTGTACTCCAAGTCCCCAACAAGTGACCAATCTTGTTTAGAATTGATGATTCGGTTGCGGTGGATACCTCCTACACAAGTACGTAACATACCCAAAAAGCAATTATTCATTTTGTGCTATTGGGCAGTCATGAATATATAAGCGACTCATGTTAGGTGGGCTTCCAGAAGCCACACACATGCACTGATGTTTCTTAATTTGGAGCAGAATATTCGTGGGATAAATTAGTTGGTTCACTCAAATGGACGCAACGATCAGAGTAATGTACTACATCGATTCTTTCGTTCCCCTCCAATCAGTTAAGGCTATGCATGGCATCGCTTTTGCCTTTTTCGCTAGCTCGTCCACATGCCAACCATGGCAGGAGCTCCGGCATTTGACAAGGAGGCAAGGAACACTTCAGACAACAGAGCATCTGTATACCTGGTAAAAACTATTTCTCTCAACATGACAAATGTGTTAGTTTAGTAGACATGTCACCTTAACATGTAAACATGCATGACAGATGTTAGACCGTTTCCATTCTACTATTATATTGTTGGGATTTTGTTCTCAGTTTCGATAACATCAAAAGCAACGAACACACACGCACTAAAATCTTATTAGCCAAGGCCCCGTATCGTTACTTCGGTTTTCTTTCTTTTCTTTTCAATGTCCTCGGTTACAATTGACGCACCCTTGATCATGTACATACACACGCCCGAAACAAAGCTATCGAACCGACTCAAACTAATCCTAGCACAACAAGGACACTAACTCCTGATGCAACATGACAAGCTGCCAGACAATCATTCCTAGTCACTGGCTACACTGGTCGCTATTAGCCTAAGCCTATTCGCATACAGCTAGTAGTACTCCCGAAAGCTACTTGTATGCTGACCGTACTACTAGACCATATAGAGTCACATATTGTAACTCTTCTAAACTTAACTTGGTCACTAATTAAGACATAATGACACCCTAACTCAACATTATAATAACATATACTCTCTCCATCCCAAAATAAGTATCTTAACTTTGTACTAACCTTAGTACAAAGTTGTACTAAAGTCGAGACACTTATTTAAGGACGGAGGGAGTACTACTTAAATTAAATATATATTTTACAAAATATACAAGAATTAGATGTTTTGTTATTTTAATTCAAATATTATCAATCAAAACGTTAATGTTTCATACATCCAAGTTTCATTGAAAAATATTGCAACCAATTCTGCTGCAATACACAGGGTACCATCTAGTTCATTCTATCTAGCGCCGCATGTAGCGTCATATAAACTTCTTGTTGATTTTAAACAAAACAAGTGAAGTGTGTGGAAATTTGTATCTAGATAAGTGTCATTACTAGAAAAGATCTACCGTTGATTGTCTTACACTGATAGAAGAGATCACAACCATAACTAGGTTTTTTTTTTGAGACAACACCCGTAACCAGTTTTTTTTAGAAGGAACGGCGCACTTTATTCAAACTTTCAAGGTTCAATGTATGATGACTGTCCTAAAAGGTCCCTAGTTGAAAGGGATGTATAGACGCGCAGCCAACTAGACTAGCATATAACACAGTGGATGGCTCGGTCTCACTAGCCATGGAGCATTGGATGTTAACCGGATAATATGGACTCGGAAGGATCTGGTCGGATTCAATGTAGTCGAATCCGAGTCGAGATAAAGTCCAAGTTGGACAGACCCAACTATGAGATGCAGCGATATGACATCTGTGAGTCTCTAGTACAATATACATTTTATGTCCTAAGACCTGAGTTGTCACATGTACTCAGGATGGGGACAGACCTGCTTTGGGCCGACCAAACGCTACTCTGTGACTGGGTAGTTACAAACGTAGGTTTCGGGCTCGTCCAGACCCATGCTGCGAGACATGGTCGAGCAAGATGGAATTTGCCCCTCCGATCAGAAGAGATATACTCTGGGCCCCTCGTGTGATCCGATCAAGATAAGCATGGCCATGCGACAAGGATTATGAGATAATCCGGTTTGTGGTCGGCATCACTGGAACGAGAAAGAGGTCGGGCTAGCATAAGGATGACAGACTCGCCTTGAGCCCGACAACATATATCGTGTGGCAAAGGGAACAGAAGTGTGACGTGTTGTACAGGTTCGGCAACCGACTCCATTGTCTACTTGGTGATTGGCATGCCTTACTAGAGGCCGCTACCAACCGAGCAGGTCAGAGGTGATCCGACCTGCGACCAAGACGACTTGAACCTAAGGGGTCGCGCGTTTAAGGGAAGGAATGTGAGGCCGGATCCGACTCGGATCTAGGTCGAATAGACTTTGGGCTTTAGGGTCAATGCGAGGCCCAAGTGTTGAGCCCGCGACGGATGCCTATATAAAGTGGAGGTGCGGCACGCTCATTTGGTGGATCGCTTCGGCGCTATCACTAGGTTTTGGATGTGTTGCGAATAGCCACCTCCACTCGCCGTCGGCTGTGTGATCGAACTAAGCAGTCCGCCGCACGGTGTTCCTCCTGCACACGCGGATACCGTTAGAGGCGGTGCGCTTGCGCCGCTCTGGCGAACCTGTATGTGGGATCCAACGAGCGGCTGTTCGAGGGATATCGGATGAGGAGGAGACGACTCCGAAGACGCACTTCCCAACTCTACTTCCGCTGCACGGCACTGCGCGTCTAGTGGTAACGATCCGTGATCCATTCCCGTAGCATGTTCCTGAATGTTCTGCGTGTTGAAATTTTTAATTTGCAGTTGACGTACCCTACCGTAGATCCCAACAAAAACTTAGCTAAACTATCACCGTTAGAGCGGCGCCCTTCGAAAACGATGTTACAGTTGAAAGCAGTTGCCCTTTCCCTAGTTTCTGTGATAATCATGCCATATGGACCCATGTTGTTTCCGGAGATGTCTTGAACTACTTGTTTTGCATCTGATGCTACAATAAAGTTCTGGATTAAGGGTCATCGGCGAGTGCAAAAGCTTCCCGGCATGCCATAGACTCAAGAATTGCAGCATCATGTGTCCCTTCAACCACCAACGCCGAGCTCCCAAATAGTTGCCCTGATAGTCTCCACATACTGCCACTGTCGCCCCTCTTCTGTATCGTTTAGGGACTCCAGCATCGACATGGATTTTAGCGAATCCTACCGGCGGGGCCTTATGGGGGAGGGGCACCAACAGGCATCACCCATAAGCAGGTGAGTAGAGTTCACCTGATGGATCCTCTGATGGATCATGAGAGGTAGCCCGGAGGCCACCTGATGGATCCTCTGCTGATGGGCCTGGAGTGGCCTGCCCGCAATGAGGAAACTAGAGGCCCTTTTTTCATCTGCGGAAACTAGAGTTCGCAGCACTAAAAAAAGGAATATCCTAACGGACGCTCATTGCGGCAGAATGTCGAGCGAACGCACGGAGGCGAGCGACCTAGCGATCAAGATGGGCCGGCCCAACTACGAGATAACATGCGCTACAGTATCCGGTTTTGGGTACTTTCTGGAAGGTTCTTGAACCGGTTTTTTTCTTTTTCTGTTTCTTTTTTCTTTCTCTTTTTTTTCTTCTTTCTTTGTTTTTCTGTTTCTTTATTTCATTTTCAATTCCTTTTTCTTCTCTTTCTATTTCCTTTTTGTTCTTCAGATTTTTCAAATTCCTTTCTGTTTCTTTTTTCTTTTCTTCTTTTTTTGTTTTTTCTGTTTGTTTTCTTTCTTTCGTTTCTTATTTCTTTTTATTTTTCTTTTCTCTTTTTTTTCAAAATATTCAAATTTTGTTTGCCTTTCCATAAAATGTTCAGTTTTTCAAAAATTGTTCTCAAAATTCAAAAATTGTTCTCGTTACACAAAAAAGTTCAAAACTTTCGAAATTAATATAATGTACCAGGCTTCAATTTTTTTGTTCACGTTTTCAAAAAATGTTCGCGCTTCCAAATTTGTTCGGGATTTTTCAAATTTGTTCTTGATTTCAAAATTTGTTCTCAATATTCAAAAAATGTTCGTGCTTTAAGAAATTGTTCACGCTTCCAAATTTGTTCTACGTTTCAAAATTTGTTCTCAAGATTCAAAAAAAGATGTTCATGCTTTTAAAAAAATTCCGCGCTTCCAAATTTGTTCTCCATTTCAAAATTTGTTCTCAAGATTAAAAAATGTTCATGTTCAAATTTTGTTCTCGATTTCAAAATTTTGTTCTCTAAATTAAAAAAACGTTCGGGATTTTTAAAAAGTGTTCATTTTATCAAAACTTTGTTCAAGCTTTTAATTTTTCTTCTAAAATTTGGAAAGTGTTCGCTTTTTAAAAAACACTTTTCAAAATAATTTTCGCGTTAGGAATTTGAGAAAATGTTCAGATCTACATTACATTTAGCTTCGCGCGCCATGGCAAACCAAGAAAGCTTGTCTATCGCGGTGGCTAGGCTCGTGCGTACAAAGATGGTGGTCCCTGGTTCGATCCCTCCGTCGAGCGGAGTTTTTTGCGATTTTTTCACTGCATTGCGCTAATGGGCCGGCCCAGCTGGAGACGCGCCTGTGCGTCCGCTCGACAATTCGCCGCAGCGAGCGGCGCATAGGAGCTCTCCTAAAAAAATTGAGTTGGCGCTTCAGGCGCCAGCTAATAGACCTAGCCCTCACGGCCGCCAAATCATGGGCTGGCCCAAGTGGCGAGCGCTCGACTCGCCCCGCCTGGTCTCTCGCTCGCTCGAGGGTTGTTTGTACGGTCATTGTTGACCAGTTGACTTAAAAAAAGTCACAAACAATCGAGATTTCAAAAAAGATCATGGATTTTGAAAAAGTTCATACAATTTTTCAAAACTTCAACGAGTTTGAAAAAAAGTTCACAATTTTTTTAAAAAGTTCATTGAATTTGAAATAAATATCATCAAATTTGAAAAAAGTTCATCGAATCTGAAAAAATGTTCATCATTTTTTTTAAGAAAGTTCATTGATTTTAAAAAATATGAAATTCTTTAAAAAAAATCACGCATTTAAAAAACAAAAAAAGGAAAGGAAAAAGGAACAACTGAATAAAATCGTCTGTAAAATAAACCGGGAACGGGGAAAAACCGGTTTGGGAAGCTCGGGATTTCGCGAGCGTGAAGAAACAAAATAAAATGCAGAAGGGAAATATCTTTGCGCACTTGAGGCGCGATGGCCTGGTGGTTTGAGGGGAGAAGGGGCGGAGGTTCGAATCCTAGTTCTCACACCTTTTTAACGTTTTAGAAAACAAGAAAAAATATATAATGGGCCAGCCCAGCTTGGACTGCTTTAGGTGCCTGTTTGCAAATTGTACTGTAACGGGTGCTTAGGATTCGCCTCTCCACTCACAAACAAAGCCATCTCGTAGGTCAAATATGAAGCCATCACCATTATGGGGAACGGTTTGGTCTATGAGTGTAATTGGCCCCCACTGGTAAGCATCTCAATTGACGAATGCTTAACCATGACTCGTCAGGTTTCGCTCCAGCTCACCAGGAAGGAAAATCCACCAGTGACACGCAGATAAACCTTGTCCACTAGTGGTTACTATGCCTATATAATAGTGTGGCACTCACAAAGCTGGCATGTATTTGCGCACCTACACAGACTAGATGTGGGTGATGTTGTCGCCTTTGCGACCTGCTGCGACATTCCTAGATAGTATCCTATCTCTCCGAAGCCCGTTGCTTGGTCCCTTGATCAATAACTCCTTCCTCCCCTAATATTTGTACCCCCCCTTCTCTCCCCAGAACATCGATACATATCTCCCCCACATGTACGGAATTCTCCTCCCACAAAGGCTATCATTACTCCTCTCCTCCCTATAGGCATGCTGAGTCTTGCTGATTGGTACTTCATTTTTGACATGTTTTTGTGGAGAATGGGAGAAACAACAGCTAAATTTTGTTTTTATTTGAACTAATTAGATTCTTGTCCTAGGGATTGTTGGATCGAGGTTGGATATATGAGGAAAGGATAACATTACGTTTCGTTGATGCTTTGAATGGGTATCCTCATGTCGCTAGGGAAGATATTATGAGAAAGGTTAGCATGATGTTGTCATTTTGTGTCACATATGTGGTTACATGCTAATGTTCAAGTTGAGGGAGGTGTTACAGCTACACTTGCTAACTAAGAGTTTCATGTAAGTTTATACACCTTAGACATCTCATAGTGAGTAGGCACTAATTGTTCTGAGCCAAGTGTTATAACATGTGGCCAGACATGAACGGACCAAAGAAGATGAAGGAAATTCAGAGTACAGAGATGAGATTATGCGAGACATCAGGAGCAATCTAGCCACATTGCTCATGTTTAGGTTCTTCACAGGCCTCATTTATGAACTTCTATGTGAGGGTTTGGCCTACCGTGTGAGGTTATAACCTAGCTGGTAGTTGTGACAGGAAGGTGAATCTCTAAGTTCGTTGTTGGCTATATGAAAGTGCGTTATATCGACTAGAGGGGGGGTGAATAGACGATTTTTACAAATTCGTCATTGAGGAATTTCACGGTGAGGAAATTCCTAAGTAACGAACTACTTAGCAGCGGAATAAGTACTCAGATGCAAACATGACATGGCATAAGAACAGTCATCATGATGAAATAAAATAGGCACAGAGTACAGGTAGCGTGAAACACAGGATAAGCAGGCTAAAGACTAAGTGACTGAAGAAATAGGATTGAGGAAATTGAGAAAGTCTTCAGTCAAAGTCTTCACACAGTAACGATCAAGTAAATCAACACATGAATGAGAAAATGAAAGGGTTGAGGAAATAGAACCAGTAGCTCGGTGAAGACGATGATTTGGTAGATCAGTTCCAACTGTTGTGACAGTTGTACGTCTGGTTGGAGAGGCTAGATATTTAAACCTGAGGACACACAGTCCTCACCGTATTCTCCTTGTGCTAAGGTCACACAGACCTCGCCCAATCACTCATGGTAAGTCTTCAGGTGACTTCCAAATCTTCACAGACTCGGTCACTCGGCGATCCACAATTTCCTCTTGGATGCTCTAGACCATGACGCCTAACCGTCTGGAGGATGCACAGTCCTCAAAGGTAACAAGCGTCGGTTCCACACAGGAACCATTTCTTCAGTGATGCTCAATCACTTTGGGTTTGTAGGTGTTTGGGTTTTTGGGTTTTTCCTCACTTGATGATTTTCGCTCAAAGTCCTCGGAAGATGGGATGCTCTAAATGACAAGTGTCAATCTATCTCTCGGAGCAGCCAACCAGCTAGTGGTTGTAGGGGGCGGCTATTTATAGCCTAGGGAGCAGCCCGACATGATAAGACATAAATGCCCTTCAATGATATGACCGTTAGCTGGGTAGGATATTTGGACAGCTGGCGCGTAGCACAGCAACGGTCGGAAATTTGTGTATCAAATTCCTCAGGGCTATCATGTTCTTCACTTGTAGGCAATCCGCACTGGCGAATTCCTAACTCCTTCGTCAGAAAAAATTCCTCAGAGAACAGAAGAACTTCGTCTCTGTCACTGAAGAAATTGACTGAACTGTATGAGATTTCCAATGGCTTCACTCGAAAGGATTGGGTAGGTGTAGGATTTTGAGATGAGCATCACTTGAAAACTTTTCCTTAGTTTTACCTCGACCCCCTTTAACAGTACGGTGTTTCCTATGACTCAAGAAGAAGAAAATGAAACTACGAAAACAAAAGTCTTCACGCTTCATAATCCTCGCATGAATATCAAGTCTTCTGGGTCACACCAATTTCTTCACTTTCAAAGTCTTCAAGAAAACCAAAGTCTTCAGTTGAAGACATTCATTTTTAGGGGTCGACTTTCATCGTAAATATCAAACTCCTCATAGACTTATAGAACCTGTGTACACTCACAAACGCATTAGTCCCTTAACCTATAAGTCTTCAATACACCAAAATCACTAAGGGGCACTAGATGCACTTACAATCTCCCCCTTTTTGGTGATTGATGACAATATAGGTTAAGTTTTCAACGGGGATAAACATATGAAGTGTAAATACTGATAATGAGGAATTTTTTTACAAGATATAGAAGAACTCCCCCTGAAGATGTACATATTGAGGATTTTGCTTTGGATTGCAAATGCACATTGTAGAGTAATATCATGCAGATCTCCCCCTATATCTTGTAATTCATACACGCATTTAACATATGATGTGAAGAATTTGAAATGCATGATGAAATATGGTGACTGATGTAATTCAGCATGCGTGTGAGGAAATAGCATGCAGAAAAACAGAGCAAAAGTATCAGACCACCATAGGACTTAAGTTTACAACTCGATCCAACAAATACTTCAGAAGAACGAGAGTTGTAACTTAGCAAAAAAATGCCCATATATAGAGACCCGCTTGAAGACTAACTCAAATTGCTCCCCCTTTGTCATCGAATGACCAAAAGGGACAAAAAATGAGGACTAACGCCCCTGAAGAATATCATGATGTCGATGGAGGAGCGCCAGCGTTGTTGGGGTCGTCAGTTGGAGTAGGGCCTGCCGCGGTGTCGTTTAAGTCTTCAGCTTCATCCGTCTCACGCGATGAAGAATATGAACTGGCAACAAGCTGAGGAACTTTGACCTTCTTGAACTTCTTCGAAGGTGGCTGAGACCAGTCAAAGTCCTGTTGGAAGCCCATCTCCTTGAGTTCTTCAGCACTATGAAGATTAGACAGAATCGCCCAAGTGCGGTCAAAGACTTCATGCAAGTAGTAGTGATTCTTCTTCACAGTATTTTGAGTGACTGTCATGTTCTGAAGAATTGCACCAAACTGACGCTTGACCCACTTGTGATTTCGATCAACTTTCTGATGAAGACTAACTAAAAGTTCACGATCAGTCATCACACGCGGAGCTGTGGCTTGAGGATTATGTTCTGAAGCTTTGGCGGCAGAATCTTGTGTTGCAGAGTCATCATTGGTGGAATATGAAGTAGCTTTGCGAAACTGTCCATCCAATGGACGAGTGCCTTCATCAATAACTGCAGCCTTGCCCTTCTCATCAGCTGAGGAAATAGTCCATTTGAGGACTTCAATAGGGGGCAAAAAGCTGAGATGATTTTGAAAGTCAGCCTTATAATGAATTGAAGACCTTGATCTGATGAACTTCATGATCCAGGGAGCATAAGGCTTCAACTCAAAAGGTGACAGAGCTGCATTGGCCAAAGTCCTCATGAAGAAATCGTGGTAGTTGATAGGAATACCATGAATGATATTGAACAGCAGATTCTTGATTGGACTGAGGGTTTTGGTCAAAATGCGATAAACTGTCCTTGGCACATAGAGCAATTCCTTGATGAGGAATTTGGTCCTTGGAGCTTGGCCTGGCTTCAAAGGCTTCATCAACACTTGCATCAGATGATCGGATAGTTCAGGTTCAACATAGAGAAGCCTAGCACCTTCAGTGCGAGGACTGACTGGGACGGCATGAAGCAATTCAGAGGCCGGTGCTTTGAAATGAGTATTTTCAGTCATCCAGTTCAATACCCATGAATTGACAATAGTGAGGAATAGAAGTTCATCTGGCTAGCAGTCCAGAAGCGCTTGCGACGAAGTCGAGCAGAGTCAAAGGGATTGTAGTCAGTGAAGAATATGTGCTCATTGAAGAAATCTTCAGCATTGAACTTCTGCTTCTTAGAGTGAGGGTTCTGGGGCTTGGGCTGAAGATTTATAGTTGAAGTCTTCACAGCCTCTTGAGGTATCGCCACTGGAGCCACAGGCTGAGGAATTTCAGTAGCTATATCAGTAGCAGCCTTGGCCTCCATTTCTTCAGCACTAGCGGCTGGAACTTCTTCAGGAATAGATTGAAGTGAAGATTGAGGTCCATCAGAGCCCGTATGAATTTCTTTAGTTGGCACAGGGGACTGAGGAACATGATGTAGTGGTGTTATCAGAGGTGAATTGGGGTGATGACTTTCCCAAAAGTCATCATTCAGAATAGGAGTTGTAGACCCAATATCCACATCCTCATCTTTATCATCAAATTCCTCAACGCCTGCCTCTTAAGCTGTGAACTGAGGCATGGGCGATGATACCAACGGAGTTGAAGTGATATTGTCCACTTCAATGTCTTCATCCAACTGCTCTGTCAAAGCAGCAGAAGGATCTTCTTCATCAGATTCACGTCGAATTGCATATTCCTCACCAAAAGGAATAATCTCCTTTGATGGCATGCTTGATATTTGAACAGCATCAATTGGGTTTTCAGTTGAGCTTGTCAAAGTCTTTACTTTCTTGGGAGCTGAAGACTCTGAGGAGCTTCTGATGCAGAAGGAAGGACATTTTTCATCTATGATGACTTTGCAGGAGGAGCAGATGAAATTGGTTGAATTTCTTCAGGCACAACTGATGCAGTTGCCCTGGCTTGTTCAGATTCCTCAGGCGCAGTAGCAGATGTATCAACTGGCCTAGTTTGCTCTTCAGGCGCAACATTGGTGGTTGCCCTGGCATTTTCTTCAGAGATTGGAATTTCTTCATCAGCCCTGGTGCTTTCATTTTCTTCAACAGGCTGAGCAGATGTGTCAGTCTGAGGAAATTTGGATTGCGATGAAGCTGCAACATTTGGAGTGAATCCCTTTGCCATTCTGATGAATCTGACTTTGGCACCAAGCCAATCTGCACGGTATGCGTGAAATTCATCACTGAGTGTTGTAGGAGATATGCCCTAGAGGCAATAATAAATGTTATTAATTATCTCCCTGTTCATAATTAGGTTTATGTTCCATGCTATAACTGCTATGGTTCTCGGGTCTGCAATAAAACGAGGCTTGGAGGAAGACTCATATGCATGTGTGGGATAATAAACGATAAAATGTATTCCTAGTCAAGCCTCTATGACTGGCTCAAGTGTTGCACGATGGTTCTGTTTTCCTGATCATGGGCATGTCTATGCCAGCAACTTTGAGGGCACAATGTTATAGGAACATTTGTGTTGAATCGACCCGATTGATGTTATGCTATGAGATTCATTCGTCACAAGTTAATGGTTAATAACACAGAGATGGTTAACATTTGCATGATTCCTTAGACCATGAGAGTATCGAGTTTCTTCATGCTTGCTTCATGAACTTTGGGGTTTATTAAACGTCATCCGTAAATGGGTGGCTATTACGGCGGCTTACGGGTTCATGGAAAAGTATGTCAAGTAACTTGATAGCTCAAGATTGGGATTTGCTCCTCCGACGATGGAGAGATATCTCTGGGCCCTCTCGGTGTTACTGTATCCATCATCGTCTGGCCAGACACTTTGTGATTTGATCACGGGGATGCCGGAACACGGTAACGAGAAAAGAGAACAATACCGGTAACGAGGTAACTAGCATAGTGGACAAGCTGTCCAAGTGACGGTCCGAGTTCTGTGAGTCCTCCCGAAGGGCTGTCCGCGACACCGTCCGGGGGACTGTCTGACCGCCTCCCGGAGGGCTGTCCGGGTGGCGGATGAAGGAGTACATCCTCGCGGTCGGGAGGTTGTAAATCTTAGCTGCGGGGATCTGCACCGACGATCGTCATCGACTCTACTTCCGCTGCGCTACGAGCCGGTAACGAAAAAGATCAAAACCTTGTATGCAGTCTCAATAGTGGTCCTAGGCTGGTGCGTAGGTCGGAAATTTTTTGTTTTCTGCTGCGTTACCCTACAGTGGCATCATGAGCCGTGCTATGCGTAGATGCAGGTTGCGATCTAGAATACATGGAGATGTATGGGTGTTGCACAATATAATTAGGTAGTAGATGAGTTCTATTACTGAAAATTATTTGTGCGGGTAGCAGATGAAATCTGTTACCCGATGTTCTTGTTGCTTCCCTCGAATTTGCGTAGTCCTGATCTTGACAGCATTGTGGAATCTGACAAAGTTCTGGCAATCCGCGATCCTTTCATGCTGCTCCTGAGTATGCTGATTGACAGATCAACGAAGTGCTAACAGTTCTTTGGGTTCCAATTTAGTCAAAGAAAGATGGATGTTTCGCAGACGAAAGGGCAATGCAGATATGATCTGCACAGGGGTCATGCGTATGAGGAAGTTCAGTATGGGGCTCGAGATTTTATTATCTCGTGTTTCATACACCCCGTGAAGTTAATCTAGCGACTTGAATAATCATACTTGATGATGGAAGTTGGTAGCTTCGGTTTGTTTCGAAACCTTAGAAGCCACGTAAAACAAGTTTTTGCATGAACCGATTAGAGGCGTCTAACTTGGTTTTGTAGGAGGGTTTGCATGTGCATGTGATGTGGTATAGCAGTGCTCATATTAATTTGATTTGTATGAGATGACTATATGATGTAAATTAATTAACATGACCTGCGTGTCATGATTCGGCATGATGGCTGGAGCCATATGATTGCACTTTAAATGACCTGCGTGTCAACCTTGTTGTAATGCATTATTTTATTAGCTACAGAGATAGCAATATTATCTGGTGCATCGACAAGGTGGTGGCAATCTTCGCGAAGGCGAACACCGACGCGAATGCCGAAGACGAAGATATAGAAGACTTCTCCGTCGGAAAGGGCTAGGCCATATCATGCTATTATGAATTGCCTGAGATGTTTATCCCTTATGATGCACCCTTTTTGATTGCGCGGTAGTCGCTTTTATTAGGGTGATCTCTCACAAAAATATCAAGTAGTTAGTGTTCTCCCAAGTGTAGCACCGTCACGGCACCTAACTTTTCGGGGTATCACATGGATGCATGGGTACGAACGATTAGGGAAGTGTGAGGCGGGTGAGTTGAGACCTCGCAGCGTGATCACTTGGTTGTCTTGACGTTCAGGCATGAAAGTCATGAGCTCGGAACACACGCATCGAAAGATGGACAAGAGTCACATAGAGATGTGATTGGCAAGTTGGCCTACCAATTGCAATTCTCGTCACTTGAGATGGATGCATCCTTGGCGTTGAATTGTAATATGGATCTTGAATCACTCACAATCAATTTTGAGAGATATTGATTTGAGTGGGAGCGCACTGTAGAATTAAATTCTTTTAATTCTCAGTGTAATTAATTATGAACACTGTCTAAGTGTGGTTTGCATAATAGTTGTAGAATAATGGCTCGCATTTTCACCTTCCCTGTTAAAATTGAATAGTTGTTAAATATCTGGTTAAAACTTTATGGTTGGTAACGTAATGTGAGGATTGTCCTCAAGAGTGCCGAGAAGGACTTTGTCCTATCGCATACTTCGGTATTCTCTCGCTTATGCTATGGATCATGTCACTCTCGTCCTTCGATCCAAAAGCTGGAATTCCGTTTCAGTCAAGTGCAATTGTTTGCTTCCATGAGACCTGAACTTCGAAAGTTTGGATAGTTATGTGATATTCATGGAATCTGAAAATCATTTTCAGAGACAGACAAAGGCTGAAAGATATGAGATATCCAAAGCAGTGTTTGTTTGCAAACTATTAGTAAAGGAGTTTACTATGCATTAGACTGATAAGAGAGGGATCCAGAAGAACGCCTGTCATATGATGAAAGGTGAATAAAACAACAACTTAAAGAAAAAGGAAGTGTCCGAAGGGTGTTAGTGAAACTTTCACGCCTAGGAAGTCCGGGGCTAACGCCACTCTTAAGTTGGGTGCTTCTTCTGGGAGTAGGAGAAATACTGAAAGTTAAACTGTTAGAAGTATAAAGGCAGAAAGAAAGAAGACTGGAATATCCAGCTCATGTATGAATGTCATACAAGTTTTTGATGTATAGAAGGCTGGTCAAAGATGTAGTTCTTGGGAATTATGGTGAAACATGTTAATCACTAATTTTTGGGTATTGTGAGACAATCACAAAGATACCCACTCGATTGCATTCTGCTGCAACTCAATGTAAGACTACTATGGCCTGAAAGACTAGCCAGGAATGAGGTTGAGATACACACATGGAACATAGTAAATGTTACTATACCTTCCATCGGTGTATTACCTATGTATTTACTTTCATAATTCATTTTAGAGTTTCACACTCTAGCCCTTTGCATAAGGTATCTTGCAAGAAGGTTGTTCATAAGAGAACTTTTGATGTTCGGTGTTATGAACAACATAAGGGCCATACTTTCATTATGAATGAGATGTATGTTATGAATATTGATAATAATATATTACCTCTGGATTTACATTCATAATTCATTTTAGAGTTTTACACTCTAGCCCCTTGCACAATGTTTTTACAAAAGGGTTGTTCATAAAAGAACAATTGTTGTTCAGTATTGTGAATAACATGAAGGGCCATGCTTCCATACAGATGGGACGTATGTTATGAATATTGATGGTAATATGATACATCCATAAACACTGACGCTAAATGTCGTAAGACTAAAAGAATACCACACAAGTGTGGCACTGCATTTGGTCACATTGGAGAAACCCGCATGGAAAATTCCATTATGATGGATTTTGAAGTCGTTTGATTTTGAATCATCTGACACTTGCAAATTTCCTCCGAAAAGTGAAGTGACTGAAATACCGTTCACAGGCCATAAGGAACGGACAACAAACTTATTGGTGATCATACATTTGATGTGTGTAATCTGATAAATGTTGTTAGTAGTGGATTTATCTATCTTCAGAAATGACTCAAGTAGATATGTGGATATTTACTTGATGAGACGTAAGTCTGGATCTTTTGAATTCATTCGAAAGGTTTTCAAAAATGAAGTAGATGGTTATTGTAACAAGAAAATTATGTTTCTACAATTCGATTGCAGAAAGGAATTTTTGAGTTACAATTTTAGCGAATGTCTGATGAGTTGTGAAAGTAGTTTCATAACTTGCACCTCCCGGAACACCATTGCATGTGGAAAGTCCGTGAAGATGTAATCGAACCATTTATGACATGGTAAGATCAAAGATGACATAAATAAATTTGCCATTATCCATTTTATAGAGTGATGCTTTAGAGACTATGGCTTTTACACTGAAAAGAGCTCCATCGGGTCTGTTGAAATGACGCCATGGTATGGTACGCCCAACCATGTTATATCTTTTCTTAACATTTGGAATATGGGGCTTGTGTAAAAGGTTACAAACCTATTCCAAATCAGACAAGTGCTACTTTGTAGGTTATCCCAAGCAATTGGGTATTCCTCCCTCACTATACTGAGGCAAATAGGTTTGCCACAAAGAACGGTATACTTTTTGAAGAAAATGGTTCTTTCAAAAAGGTGAGTGGGAGAACAATGCAACTCGACGAGATAACCAGTATCTCTGTCATCAGGTCAAAGGAAAGAGACCTTGGAAGTAATTCTAGAGTTTCCTACTACGACTGATACGGAAGTCTCTACAATAAAATGTATGGACTTCGGTCGAACTTGCAGCTGAACCATGTAGGCAAGGCTCGTGCAAACCTCTCAGGTGCACAGACGAGACATTGTTGTTAGACAACAGTATACCTACGATACACAAGGAAGCGTTGATGGGCCCTGACTCCGGAATTGGCTAAATGCCAATACAATCCGAGATAGTTTCCATATAAATGTTTCAAGATTAAAATCTTGATACACCTTTCGAGAGAATTAGAGTCTAATGAATTTTATGGAACTTAAAACTGATACGGATAAAAATGTTTTATCCATAAAGCTCGACTAGTTGAAATAACGAGTTCAAGGAGTTGACTACGATGAGGTTGTTTCACCGTAGCGTTGCTTAAAGTCGGTTCGGGTTGAACTAGCAATTAATACATATTTCAGTCATGAGATATGAAACATGGATGACAATAGGATTTCCATATGATGGAAATAAAACCAAGGGCTTGCATGTGTTACAGTCCAAGGTATTTTGTCAGTCCAGAGGATGCTAGTAAGTATGCAAACTTCAGAGTTCCAGCGATGGACAGAAGAGAGCAAAATGGAGTTGGAATCTTCGTGTTTTGATGAAATGGTTAAAAGGGTTTTGACTTCATCAATGGGTAACGAAGATGCTTGTGATTCAAGAAAGTAAGTGGGAGCAAAATAATATTTCTAGAAACGTTATGTGCTTGACACATTGTTAATTGGAAATAAATTTCTTGACACGAATTAGGACTTCATTTAAAAATAGTTTTTTGATGAAGTGCTTGGGCTAAATGGCCTTTATATTAGGCATGATGATCTATGGACATAGAGTTACCTAATGGGGCTGAGCAAAGATACATATTGACAAAATGCTAAAACATTTTAGCATTAAAAACGTCAAGGAGTGATTCTTGCCGAAGTCACATGGAAAGAGTTTTTGCAAGACTCGGTGTCCCAAAACACTGATGAGCAAAATACATGATGGAGATTCCACACACTCTTGTGTTTGGATTAATCATGTATTCCATGGTATGTAAAACAACCAGATATGTCCAATACTCCAAAGTTGTTGCGAGTATAGATACCAAAGTGATCAAAAGTACTGATCATGGGACAACAGTGAAAAAGGGTCATTGAGTACTATAGTAGCACTGATGACATGTTTTCTCGCAAGTGGAGATCATGAAGAGTTCGATGTAAAAGGTTACATCGAAGCAGTCTTCATCATTTCTCCATGCGATTTTCAATTTAAATTGAGGGTTTTGTGTAACACACAATATGGTGGCACAGTTAGTTGGAAATTGTTCCAAACAAGTTACTGTGGCGAATTCTATAACAGAGGCAAAGTATATTGCTGCTTTCGAAGCGACAAACAAGATGTTGAATCATATAGTTCATTCATGAACTTAGTATGGTTCCAAGATGGCTTTTGTAAATGGGACACTACTGCAAGTAGTTGCTCCATAACTCAGTCTGAGGAATCCAGGTTCGACCTGTGATTCGCATACATACCAAGCCAAGTCCACACAAAATATGAATTTTGTGAAAGCGTGAAAACGCGAAGATATGCAAAGATACACACGGAGCTGAAGTCGTCAGATGCGTTGGACATTCAGGCTATACCACAAGCGAAGCATATTTACACCGGTGTGCCACAGGTGCAATGTGCGTTAGCATTAACTAGATTATTGACTCTAGTGCAAGTGGGAGTCTGTAGGAGATATGCGCTAGAGGCAATAATAAATGTTATTAATTATCTCCCTGTTCATAATTAGGTTTATGTTCCATGCTATAACTGCTATGGCTCTCGGGTCTGCAATAAAACGAGGCTTGGAGGAAGACTCATATGCATGTGTGGGATAATAAACGATAAAATGTATTCCTAGTCAAGCCTCTATGACTGGCTCAAGTGTTGCACGATGGTTCTGTTTTCCTGATCATGGGCATGTCTATGCCAGCAACTTTGAGGGCACAATGTTATAGGAACATTTGTGTTGAATCGACCCGATTGATGTTATGCTATGAGATTCATTCGTCACAAGTTAATGGTTAATAACACAGAGATGGTTAACATTTGCATGATTCCTTAGACCATGAGAGTATCGAGTTTCTTCATGCTTGCTTCATGAACTTTGGGGTTTATTAAACGTCATCCGTAAATGGGTGGCTATTACGGCGGCTTACGGGTTCATGGAAAAGTATGTCAAGTAACTTGATAGCTCAAGATTGGGATTTGCTCCTCCGGCGATGGAGAGATATCTCTGGGCCCTCTCGGTGTTACGGTATCCATCATCGTCTGGCCAGACACTTTGTGATTTGATCACGGGGATGCCGGAACACGGTAACGAGAAAAGAGAACAATACCGGTAACGAGGTAACTAGCATAGTGGACAAGTTGTTGATCCACGGGAATGCCAACATGTCTCACCTCGGGTATTTGTAACATATCGTGAAGCAACAGGAATAGCACACGGCAACTGGAGGTTCACTCGAATATTCATTCGTGTGGGTATAGGGGTCAATATGGGTGTCCACGGCTCCGATGTTGATCATTGATCGGAAGGGGTTCCGTGTCATGTCTATACTTCACCGAACCTATAGGGTCACACGCTTAAGGGTCATTTATGTGCTGAATACTAGATAGGGAGTCGGAGAGAAAGTCACTGGAAAGGTTTTAGAGACAACGGAAAAGTTCCGAAGAGAACACCGAAAAAGTTTTGGTAAAACCGAAAAGTTGTTTCGGATAAAACCATTGATCCAAAAAGGTTTTGGCAAGCACTGGGAATGTTTTGGAGGTTGACATATTGGTCTGGTAACTTCTGGAATTTTTCTGGAGAAAAAACCGAAAAAAGTTTTCGGAGCTGCCGGAATTGTTTACCGGGTAAACGAAGATGGTTTTAAATTAAACCACCATACTGGAAATGTTCCGGAGCATGTCCAGATAATTTTAGAGGGTGCCGGAAATGTTCAGGGACCTTCGGGAATTTTTCTGGAAATTACACGCGGGAAAACATCTTGTCCCAGCGAGAGGGGACAAGATACCATGTTTCGTGGGGGCTATTTTGGGGGGGGGGGGGCCTTTGGGGCAGCCCCCTTGTTGGGGACAAGGTGTTGGTGGCCCCCCATGGTGGGGGGAAGCCCCCACAAATGGTGGAACATGTTGGGAGGAGGTGGCAGCCCCATGGTGGTGGCGCCATGGATGTGGGGGGACCCCCCCTTGGGACCTCTCCCCACCTTTGGTGGGTGCATGTTTTTGGGGAGGGGCCCCCTCATGTGGGCTGAAATTTTCAGCCCCCCTCCACCCCTTCCACCACTATAAAAGGAGGTGGAGAGGAGCTCTCCATCCCCACTCCAACTCTCACACACAAGCCATGCATGATCTGGCATTCTCTCTCCCTCCCACGAAATAGTTTCGTAGTGCCGAAAGGCTGTCTGGGTTCCGGTGGGAACTAGTTCTGGACGGCGAAGCCCTGCCGGATAGATGACACCGTATGTGTGCAACTCTGCAGAGAGGTCGTAGTTTCGATCTTAGTGCCCGTGGGGCTGTTCGTGAGTGCCTCCCGAAGGGCTGTCCAAGTGACGGTCCGAGTTCTGTGAGTCCTCCCGAAGGGCTGTCTGCGACACCGTCCAGGGGACTGTCTGACCACCTCCCGGAGGGCTATCCGGGTGGCGGATGAAGGAGTACATCCTCACGGTTGGGAGGTTGTAAATCCTAGCTGCGGGGATCTGCACCGACGATTGTCATCGAGTCTACTTCCGCTGCGCTACGAGTCGGTAACGAAAAAGATCAAAACCTTGTATGCAGTCTCCATAGTGGTCCTGGGTTGGTGCGTAGGTCGAAATTTTTTTGTTTTCTGCTGCGTTACCCTACAAGTGCTTTGATCTCAGCCTGCATAGTCACAAGTTCTTCAGGAGACATTTTCACAACATTGTTCTTCAGAAAACGCTCCTTCTTGTACTGAGCCTTCTTCACCTGCCTGGCCTTTTCAAATTTCCATTTCTCTTCAGTAATGAAGGCCGTCAACATGTGACTTTGACCAGGAGTGAGGTTTAATTCAGGCAAAGGTGTATTTGGATCCTTGTGCCATAGATCGATGAAATCAAGGATCTTCCTTGGATGCAGCATGAGGGGCACAGCACTGCCTTTGGCACTAGCGGCCCTTTGTTGTCGATCTCTGATGATCTCAGCTAATTCTTCATCATCAGCTTCATCTTCACTTGACGGAACCTGAAAGGCGACCTGCTTTTTGTGAGGACTTGGCCTTGTGCCTCGTCCAGCAGTGGCCTTTTTCTTCAGCAAGGTCAGAGTTGTTGAAGACTGAGGTGGAGCTGAGGAACCTGCAGAGGCTCCAGAAGCAATTGAGATTCCAGTAGTCCTTTGGCACGTGGCAAGATGCACAGGTGCTGAGGACTTTGCAGGAGCAGCTGAGGACTTTGCAACTGAGGGAGTTGGAGCTTCTTTTGAAGAAGTTGCTTGAGGATCAGGCCGTGAGGGCTTTGAAGAGCTTGGCCGTGAGGGCATTGCAGCTGAGGAACTTGTCTTGACAGCTGGTTTCTTTGTCATAGCCTTCTTAGGCTTGCTAGCAGAGGCCTCAGCAGTGGCAGCAGCAGACTCTTCGTTGAATTTCTTCAGTGCCTCTTTAGCCACTTTGGCCATCTTGGCTTGACGCTTAGCCCACTCCTGAGGAAATTCCTCACCTCTTCTGATGCTTGTGGGATCAGCTTCTTGGCCTAGAGTCAATGGAGGTCTTGGGCATGGAGGGTTAACAGCGAATTTCTTCATGTACTTTGGAGTCACATATCGATACTCTCTCCATTCTCTTGCCCATCTTCTCTCAATCTTCTGAATGCGCACTTTGCGCTGATTTTTGTTCTCCTTGCCATGAGTTGCTTCATCAGAAGTACAATATTCATCATAGATGTCTTCAGGGATCTCAAAAGCAGTATTTTTTTTGGCCTTTTTCCTCCCTTCTGAGATCTTTTACCATCAGCCATTTTCTTCACTTGAGGATTTTGAACAATGGATGTTTCTGAGGAAGTGTGCAACTTTTCTTCGAGGAACGTTGCAAATGAGTTAAGTTGATGAGAACCTAGAGATTCAGCAGCGGACATTTGTACCTGTGAACAGAATATAGGTGCGAAGAATTTGGAGAGGTCATATGCGTTCTCAGAAGTTTTTCAAAAGTATCAAGTTTGAGGAATTTGACCAGGGGTGTCTTGAGGAATTTCACTAAGCGTTCTTTGACTTAGGTTCCAGAGTTGTATAGATTAAAAATCCACACAATTGAGGAATCTTGAAGACAAACGTTGCTTAGAGAAACAGATCAAGAACAGAAGCAAGTTGGTGTTTAAGAACATGAAAGTTGAAGAATAAACACCTTTTGAAGATTTTGTGGAAATCATCAGAATCAACAATGGCAGTAAAAATAGATTATATTTACCCTTGATGAAGAACACGACAAACTGAGGGTAGCAGTGGGGAAGCTCGTCTGTTCAGAACTTCCACGCCCTAAATTGGAGATGGAAGACAGCTAAGGCGGCGGCGGAGTGAAGATTTCTGCGGCCGGCGTGAGTACGACGGCGACGAGGTTGAGGCAGTGAAGCTCTTCCTCACCGGCGACGATGGAGTGTAGCGGCGGCGCTAGGTCTGAGAGCTCGAGTGAGGGAGTAAGATCGAGCGGGGTAAATGAGATCTGAGGAGGGCGAGGGGTCTTTATAGCCGAGGTGAAAAACCGCTCGTCCGAAGAAAATGGACGAACATGCCCTTGACCCTTCTCATCCTAACGACATGTGTCACCCACGTACTGTGAAGTGGAGATCGTGTTAGATCGTGGGTGAATAGATAAATTTTATCGAGGGATATGGAACGCTTTGAGCGGCAAAAGCTGAAAATTCAGATAAGAATATTTTAATGTTTCGTTCGCAAATTCTTCAGCTGTCAAGGACACAGTGAAGACTTTGAATGGGTTTCAAATAGAACGCACATGAAGAATTTGTGAACAGACTGGATTGAGTTTAGCATAGAGGGGGAACGGGTCCGATCACATTCACTTAGAAGAAAATCAACTTGAAGAATTAGCAATAAGTGAATGCTGTAGAGGACTGAAAACTCAAATATATATATAGTCAATGAAGAACACGTTCGGAAAGAGTGAAGACTTTGCAAAGTTGAAGAATTTGAAAATTTGAAGAATTTGCAAAATGAAGAAAAACTCAATTTTTGAAGATTTTTAACTTTTTGTGGTGGCGTGACCCACCGTATAAGAATGATGATTTCAGACGCCGCGTACAATTGTCGTAGGGCTCTGAGAATCAGATTCTTCGTTAATTTCTTCACACTTAGAGGGTTAGTCTTCATTGATTTGAAGAAAAACGTTTCTTCGTGTGTTGCGCATCTAAGTCATCAATTTGCGTAAGTGTTAGGATGTGTGTCCTTTTCAAAGGACATTCGAAGATTCTAAGATATTTAGCTCACACCGCAACTTGCTAAATCTCTTCTCATCCAAGGGCTTTGTGAAGATATCGGCTAGTTGTTCTTCAGTCTTCACGTGCTCGATTGAGATGTCGCCCTTCAACACATGATCACGAAGAAAGTGATGACGAATCTGGATGTGCTTTGTCTTCGAGTGCTGAATTGGGTTATGAGCAATCCTGATGGCACTCTCATTGTCACAGAAGAGTGGCACATTCTTCACATTGATGCCGTAGTCCTTGAGGGTTTGCTTCATCCACAGCAGTTGAGCACAGCAAGAACCAGCAGAAATGTACTCAGCTTCAGCAGTAGAAAGTGATACGCAGTTCTGCTTCTTCGAGGACCAACATACTAAGGATCGTCCGAGGAAATGGCATGTGCCTGATGTTGACTTGCGGTCCACATGATCACCAGCATAGTCAGAGTCAGAATATCCAATGAGATCAAAAGCCGAGCCCTTGGGATACCATAATCCAAGTGTTGGAGTGTGAGCTAGATATCGAAGAATATGCTTCACAGCCTTATGGTGTGATTCCTTTGGTGTAGCTTGAAAACGGGCACACATGCAAACACTAAGCATAATATCTGGCCTAGATGCACATAGATACAGTAAAGAGCCAATCATGGAGCGGTATACCTTTTGATCGAAGTCTATACCATTTTCATCAGTGCATAGATGGCCATTTGTGGGCATAGGGATTTTGGCGCCTTTGCATTCTTGCATACCGAATTTCCTCAGAACGTCCTTGAGGTATTTCTCTTGATAAATGAAGATGCCATTGCGTTGTTGACGAATTTGAAGACCTAAGAAGAATTTCAATTCTCCCATCATGGACATTTGATATTCCTCACTCATCATATAAGCAAATTCGTCAGTATAACGTTGGTTAGTACAGCCAAAGATAATATCATCAACATATATTTGGCACACGAATAATTCATCATCATATGTTTTGGTGAAAACAGTTGGGTCGAGTGAACCGGATTTGAAGCCTTTCTTCATGAGGAATTCCTTCAGAGTATCATACCACGCCCGAGGGGCCTGCTTGAGGCCATAGAGGGCCTTATTGAGTCTGAAGACTTGATCAGGATGCTTAGGATCTTCAAAACCTGGGGGTTGAGCAACATATACTTCTTCCTCAAGTTTACCATTGAGGAATGCACTTTTCACACCATTTGATATAAGATGATATTATGATGGTTAGCATAGGCAAGCAATATGCGAATAGCCTCATGTCTAGCAACAGGTGCAAAAGTTTCATCGAAATCAATTCCTTCAAACTGTGTGTAGCCTTGAGCTACAAGACGAGCCTTATTCCTTACCACAAGGCCATTTTCATCTTGCTTGTTGCGGTAGATCCATTTTGGTGCTGATGATATTGTGCTTGCGAGGGTCTGGTCGCTTGACAAGCTCCCACACATTGTTTAGCTCGAATTGATGTAATTCCTCTTGCATCGCTTGAATCCATTCAGGCTCCAGAAATGCCTCATCTACTTTGGTGGGCTCTGTGATAGAGATGAAAGCAAAATGCCCACAAAAGTTAGACAAATGTGAAGCTTTTGAGCGAGTGAGAGGAACTGGTGCGTTGATGATTCTCTCAATCTGTACTTCATTTGCAACGCGAGGATGAGCAGGTTGATGACTTTGATTTGGCTCAGCATTTTCTTCAGAGCCATTTTCTTCAGATGCACCAGCCTGATTTTCTTCACGATCTGGAATGACTTCTTCAGCAGATTCCTCGGTAGGAATAACATCCTCAGTAGCCTTTAGCTTGATGGATTCCTTAGGAGACATTTCATCTAGCATAGGAGGTAGGTGCTCTCTTTGCGAGCCATTAGTTTCATCGAACCGCACATCTACAGTTTCAACAACCTTGTTGTGATAGGTGTTGAAGACCCTGTAGGTGTGTGTAACACCCCCGGTGGTTAACTACAGTAATCCCATTTTGATTATGCCATGTCATCATGTTTAACAGTGCATGATCATCATTTGCATCATAATGCATTTCAACTTCTAACTCAAATTCAAATTAAATTAAAGTGGAAAATAAAAGTTGTCCAACATAGTAACTAAATTGTTCATTAAATAGCAAATAAATCAGAGACAATTCTAAAATTGAAACCAACATCATTGGAGTTGGGTAAGTGACTCAAACATCTTCAAACAGCGACTAAAAACAATATTTAATAACCAATTATTAAATCTAATTTAAGTATGAAATGATGTTTTGCCCAAACTAATTTTAGGTGTTAGGAAATAAAGCACTGGTATTTATGGACCAGGTCACATGTTTTACAAAATTCAATTTGAGCCCTAACTATTTACAAAACAGGGGTATGGATAAATAAAAAGAGAAAAGAAAAGAAAAAGGAAAAGCCCCCCCCCCCCGGCCCAACTGGGCCAAGGCCCAGCCGGCCGGCCCACTCCCTCCCTATATGGCCTTCCCCTGGAGGCCAGCAAACCCTAGCCCACCCCGCACTCTTCCCTCGCTCCTCTGCTTCCCCCGACCCGATCCAGATCGAGGGGCGGCGACCCCGGCGACCGCGCCGCCCCGCTCCCCGTCGCCGTTCGACGCCACCAAGCCGGCGCCCCTTCGCCACCTCGTCGGACCGCCAGCCGCCGACGCCTCGCCTCCTCCCCGGAGCCTGCGCTCGCCGCCTCCCTCGTCGCCGTCGCTGCCCTCCCTCGCTGGACCGCCGAACCCCCGCCGCCTCCTCGTCCTCCCCCTCAACGGCTACCCCGAGCCTCGCTGGCCCCCGAACCCCGGCAACGAATGTGAGCCCCGTCGCCGCCTCCCTCTCTCTCCCCGTCCCCGTCGCCCGTCCCGGTCGCCGCACTCCGGCCGCGCCCTGGCTCGCCCGCCCACGCCGATGGCCGCGCTCGCTGCGCCACTTCGTGCCCCCCCGCGTCCCTCTGTGCTCGCCTCGCTCGCCGCACGCCTCGCCCGCGCAGCCTCGCTGCTGCCGCTGTCTTGCGCCGCCGCCCGCGCTGCTACTGCTGCTCCGCGAGCTGCTCGCCGCCCGCGCACGCCGCTGCTCGCCGGCTGCCGCCGAGCCCAGCTTGCCGCCTGCGCCCGCGCGCCACTCGGCGTCGCCTCGCCACTCCCCGCGCCGGCGCGCGCCCGTAGCCGCGTCGCCACGCGGGTGCGTGTTGACCCGCTCCATTGGCCGGACCTGTCCGGCCCCGAATGGGCCTGGCCGCGGACGTGTCCGCCCCGGGCCACTGCCATGTGGGGCATGCCCTGGAATAAAAAAAAAAAATTAAAAGAAATAGATAGTTAATTATATAATTAACCTAATTAACTCTGTTTAATTAAACTAACTAATTAATCTGTGATTAACTTAATTAAACCCTAATTAATCTTAACAGACTGCTGATGTCATGCTGATGTCATGCTGACGTCATGCTGACGTCAGCAAGACACTGTTTCGGATAATGTTAATTTAAATAATTAATTAAATTCCAGAAATTAATAAAAACTTTAGAAAATCATATTAAATAATCCGTAACTCAGATCGAAAAACTTTGTACATGAAAGTTGCTCAGAACGACGAGACGAATCTGAATACGCGGTCCGTTCGTCCGTCACGCGTCCCTAACTATCCGAACTTGCAACCGTTCCCCTCTTATCCTCTGTCCGATAATTCCAAAGACCCGGGGAATATCGTCAGATATTCTCCCGCTCCGTCTGTTACGTGTGATGCTGCGTTAGACTACCCCTAGCACCGTGTATCGTATTTGTCATGCTCATGTTTGCTATATATTTATACTGTTTCCTCCCCCTCTTCTCTCTCGATAGCCCCCGACCCTGACGTCGTCCCCGAGACCGACGCAGCTCCGGAGCCCGAAGACACCATAGACGACCTTGCCCTTGCCGCCGAGCAACCAGGCAAGCCCCTCCCTTGAGCATACCGATATCGCCCATTCTAAATTTCTCATGCTTGCATTAGAATTACTGCTGCTGCTGCTTTACCTATTCTGATGCATAGCCTGTTCATTGTAACCTACTGTTGATAATTACCTACATATCCTAAACTGTTTAGTCTAGGCTGGGTAGAGACCTATCAGTGACCCCACTTATCCCGACTGCCGCGCTGGATCGTCAGAAGACCCGATCAATGGGATTGAAGACCAGGACCCGACACCGCACATCACCCCCCCTTAGTTGTAACGACACTGCAGCGTTACTATCGAGTGCCGAGGGTGAAACCTCTTGTAGCACTTCTGATGTTAACTCGTAGTAGCTATTCGGTCGTGGTCATCGAGGGTGATTCCTCCTTCACCGCTTCCGATAACGACGCTGTCCTACAACTCCTCAAGTGTGGGCCCAGTGAGGGTGATTCCTCCTAGTTCACCTTGACGGATACATCGAGTGGGAATTCAATGAGGGTGATACCTCGGATTCCCTGATGTTATGGACACACGGATACTTGGACCTTACAATGTTACTTGGAAAGGCGGGTCGACCCTGAGGGGTACCCGCATGTGATGTGAAGGCGGGTTGCCAGTGTGGTGCCCGAGTGGTGAATACGAGGCGCGGCCGGGCATTCTTGGCCCTTGCCGCAAGTCCTCGAGACGGGGCGACGGGGTCACATCTTTCGTGAGTCTCTGCTCGTTACCGCAAGCCCTAGTCCTAACGATTTGGATATTTGATCCGAGCAGACCTCTGGTCTGATAGCACTAACCATCACGTGGGCATAGTATGGGCGTTCTGCATCGTATGCATCAGCCGAAAGCTCTGTCAGACGTCCAGTTCAGCACTGCGGCCGGGCTGGGCCGGCACCATCCTGAGGGGTGGAGCCTGGTTCGCCCGGCACGCAACGACCCGGAGGGCGAGGGGCGATGGCCAAGACCCCCTTGCACTTAGGATGTAGACCGGCGGGGACCTCTCTGCTGAGCTGTAGGTAGGGTTGCGATGTGTCGTTTGGCCGAGGCCGGGCATGACCCAGGAAAGTGTGTCCGGCCGAAGTTAATCGAGCGTGTTGGGTAAGTTGGTGCACCCCTGCAGGGAAGAACACTTCTATCGATAGCCGGTCCTACGGTAAAGGACACTCGGAGTTGTATCCTGATTGATACAATTTAGAATTGGATACTTGGATACTATGGCTCTGGGATTGCTTCTCGCAGGGAGTCGAGAAGGGATCTCAGGACGAGGTTGATGACTGTATGGCTCTGGGATTGCTTTCTCGCAGGGAGTCGAGAAAGGATCTCTGGGTGAGGTTGATATTATTACTACTACTTTATATGGCATTGTTCTACTCTCTTCTACTGCTGCAAGACCGCTGAAGATGCTTGTCTTCGATAGGACTAGGCCTTCTCTCTATTCTGGCATTTCTGCAGCCCAGTCCACATATACAGCCTCCCCTTGATAATGTTGCATATGTAGTGTAGATCCTTGCTTGCTGAGTACTTCAGAGTACTCACGGTTGCTTTGTTTTCCTTTTTCTCCCCATATCAGTTTGACGTGACCAAAGGACGGAGCCCCCCTGAGACAGATGCCCCGACGATCGTTACTACTACTACCCAGAGGATGGATACTACTACGAGTTGACTGACGACCAGGAGTAGGATCGGAGGGTCCCAGGCAGGAGGCCTTCGCCTTTCGATCGTAGTGTTTTATTTTGCCCCGCCTTTCTAAAGGCCTTTCTGTACTTTCTTTTATATCTGTACTCAGATATCTGATGCTTCCGCTGACGCTTGTTCGCAAGCTTATGTATTCGAGCCCTCGAGGCCCTGGCTTGTAATATAAAGCTTGTATGACTTTATTTATGTTTTAGAGTTGTGTTGTGATATCTTCCCGTGAGTCCTTAGGCTTGATCGTGTGCATTTGCGTGTATGATTAGTGCACGATCGGGCCGGGGCGTCACAAGTTGGTATCAGAGCCGACTGCCTGTAGGAACCCCCTTTCCAACTCCTTGGCCGAAGTTGAGTCTAGAAACCGGAAAACTGTTTTACTAACTTGGCTGTGTGGCTTACGGGCCCACGTCGCCAATTGGGTGGTATTAGGATCTTTTACTCCTCGACCTTTACTCTGGGACTCTGACCTCTCTTCTATTCGGGTTAAATGATTTTACTAACTCCAACATTAGGCTCTCGTGCTCACATCCACCCGGAGTTCTGAAATATTCCCCCCTTGCTTCAAGATTGTGGGCCAGGTTCTGCTTACAGGATCCTTTTATCGAGGGCACCCTGTGTTGTCACGTGCAGATTCCTCGCTCCAACAGTTTTCTCCGACGTGGATCTAGCCTTTGCTATGTCCCGTTGTGTACTCCCATATCGCGTGCCTGCGCGCCGCCTAGATGTCTAGCCCTTCCCTTTTCAACTGTCGTAATGCCGGATGCTAACCGAGGCTATGTGTGGCTTTGAATGTCTGGTGCGAATATGATGAAGTATCTATTGCACTTCCTTCTGTTGTGCGTGTTACTTCATAAATAATTCCCTACACCTGCAAGTTATTAGCTAAATTGCCCCTGTTGATTTGGCAGGATGGCTGACGATCCTCCACCTCCACCCTATATTGCCGCAATGATGCAGCAGTTTGAACTGAACCGTCAGCTCAACGAGAGTCTGGTAAGACGTTTGGAATGCAATGAGGCTCGTCAGGAGCCTGGACCGATCTCGCTGCCAGAATTTGTGCACCTCAACCCGTCCGTTTTCCGCAACTCCACCAATCCTATGGATGCTGATGATTGGCTTCGTGACATCCTGTTTGAAATGGAGTCAGCTAATGTTGCCCCTGCCAGTTATGTCACCTTTGCGACATTCCACCTAAAGGGCCCAGCGGCTCAATGGTGGGAAAGCCACAAGGGTACGTTGCCTGCTGAAACAGTAACCACTTGGCAGGAATTTCAGTCAGCTTTTCGTGCACGGTACATTCCTCAAGGTCTGATAGATCAGAAGAAGCAGGAGTTTCGCAAACTTACCCAGGGCACAATGACTGTGGATGAATATCAGAGGAAATTTCTTGAATTGTCCCGCTATGCTGCGGATGACGTCGACACCAACACACGCAAGCAGGAGACATTCCGTGAAGGACTACGTACTGATATAAAACTTGCACTTGCAGTCCTTGATTGTATAGACTTCGAAATGCTTGTCAGCAAATCTTTCCAAATTGAAACAGCTCTGACTGAATGCCAGGAGTCGCTCAAGCGCACTCATGAAGCTGGCTCATCCTCGGGTCAGCCTGTTCAGAAACGTCGAGTGTGGATCCCGCATAATGTACACCACCGACCTGCTCCAACACCAAGGCCGTCCTATGTTGCACCTCGTTTGCCTTCACCGCCGAGACAGCTATCGGTCCATGCTGGACCGCCTGATGCTATGGCTTTTCGTCAGAATGCACCACGTCCTTCTGCTGGTTGCAGGAAGAGCCGTCGAAAACATCCTTCTAGGAACGTTGGAACCAGACTACCTGCTAGTCAACGTGTTCATGTCAACCAAGTCAACATGGAAGAAGCTCGGCAGGACCCCAGCATTGTGATGGGCACCCTTCTAGTGAATTCAATCCCAGCTTCAGTCCTCTTTGATTCTGGAGCATCGCACTCCTTCATGTCCGAAAGTTTTGCGCGAAGCCATGATATACTTTTCGAGGAGATGTCCATCCCATTAGTAATCCATTCACCTGGGGCTAATTGGCAAACTACCAGGATAAGCCACGGTAATCACATTGTGATTGGAGGATTGATGTTCCCCGTTTCTCTCATTGCCCTTAAGACCTCCAACATAGACATTATTCTGGGTATGGACTGGTTGAAGCCTCATAAAGCTTTGATTGACTGTGCCACTGAAGCAGTCCGCCTCACACACCCTTCCGGTCAGACTGTCAGATACTCCGCTCGTACAGTGCAGGACGCCGAAGCTCAGATATATGTCCTAAATGCACTGAACGCTTCACCTCTTGAAGGCATCGAGAACGTTCCAGTTGTTCGTGAATTTCAAGATGTATTTCCAGAAGAACTTCCAGGAATACCCCCTGCTAGAGCTGTTGAGTTTGTCATCGACTTGAAGCCTGGCACATCACCTATCGCGAAGCGTCCTTATAAGATGCCTCCGCATCACCTTTTGGAACTTAAGGAAGAAATCGACACGTCACTTAAGAAAGGTTTCATCCGCCCCAGTTCCTCTGCTTGGGGAGCACCTTCACTCTTCGTTAAGAAGAAGGATGGAACTAACCGATTGGTTCAGGATTATCGACCAATCAACCAAGCAACAATTCAAAACAAGTATCCGCTTCCTCGGATCAATGATTTGTATGATCAACTTGTTGGTTCCTCAGTATTCTCTAAGCTTGATTTGAGATTGGGTTATCATCAGATCCGTGTTCGTGAAGAGGATATTTCGAAGACTGCTTTTGTTACTCGCTATGGCTCTTATGAGTACACTGTCATGTCATTTGGCTTAACCAATGCTCCAGCCACATTTTCCCGTCTGATGAATTATATCTTCATGGATTACCTCGACAAGTTCGTCGTGGTATATCTAGATGATATTCTGGTTTATTCAAAGAATAAGGAAGAACATGCTGAACACCTCCGTCTTGTACTGGAAAGGCTCCGAGAACACCAACTGTATGCCAAATATTCTAAATGTGAATTCTGGTTGTCTGAAGTGACATATCTTGGCCATGTGATTTCGAAAGATGGCATTGCCGTTAACCCAGAACGAGTTCAGGCTATTCTTGACTGGACTCCTCCGAAGAACGTCAAGCAAGTGAGAAGTTTTCTCGGTCTTGCAAGTTATTGCCGTCGTTTTGTCGAGAATTTTTCTAAGATTGCTAAGCCTTTGACTGATCTGCTTCACAAGGGCGTTAAGTTTGAATGGACAGAAAAATGTCAGGAAAGCTTTCAAACAATCAAGGACAAGCTAACGTCTGCCCCAGTACTTGCGCCTCCAGATTCCCGTAAAGACTTTGTGATTTATTGTGATGCATCCCGTGAAGGATTAGGCTGTGTCCTAATGCAAGAGCGTAAAGTGATTGCTTATGGCTCTCGTCAGTTGCGCCCACATGAAGAGAATTATCCGGTACATGATCTAGAACTAGCTGCTGTCATCTATGCATTGCAGTTATGGCGACATTACCTTCTCGGTAATCGTTGCGAGATATACACGGATCATAAAAGTCTGAAGTACTTGTTCACTCAACCTTCTCTAAACCTCCGTCAGCAAAGATGGATGGAGACCATTGCGGACTATGACTTGGGTATTTCTTATACCCCTGGCAAGGCTAATGTAATGGCTGATGCGTTGAGCCGCAAATCCTATTGCTGCGAACTTGAGGTTCAGCTACAGCAACCACTTCTGTATGAAGGGCTTCGAAAGCTAAATCTCGAGATAGTTCCCCAAGGATACTTAAAAACCTTGGTTGTTGAACCAGACCTTGAGAAAGCTGTTAAGAATGCGCAAGCTAAGGATGCTGAAATTGATCTGATGAAGAAAGACCTTCACCTTGTAAAGTACAGGGATTTCTCGCTGTCTGAAGATGGAACCTTGTATTTCAGAGACCGCATTGTAGTACCTCGCTTTGAGCTTATGACTGACAAAGTCATGAAGGAGGCACATGATACCCCGCTGTCTATTCATCCGGGTAGCACCAAGATGTATCGTGATCTCCGTCAAAGGTACTGGTGGTCCAGAATGAAGCAAGACATTGCTCGATATGTTGCTGAATGTGATGTGTGTCGACGCGTTAAAGCAGAACATCAGAAGCCTGCTGGAATTCTGCAACCACTTCCTATTCCTTTATGGAAATGGGATAAGGTTCAGATGGATTTCGTTACAGGACTTCCCAGGTCACAGAAGGGTCACGATGCTATTCTTGTCGTCGTCGACCAACTCTCCAAAGTTGCACACTTCCTGCCTGTCAAGGAGACGATCACTGCTAGTCAGTTAGCAGAGTTATATATCTCCAGAATTGTTTCACTCCACGGTATCCCGAAAGAGATCAGTTCAGACCGTGGCAGCATATTCACTGGTCATTTCTGGGAAAGTTTCCAAAAGGCTATGGGAACTCATATTACCTGGAGTTCAGCTTATCATCCTCAATCCCAAGGCCAAGTTGAACGAGTTAATCAAGTGCTTGAAGACATGTTGCGAGCTTGTGTTATATCGTTTGGCAAGAAGTGGGAAGAATCTCTTCCATATGCCGAGTTCTCTTATAACAACAGCTATCAAGCCAGTCTGAAAATGGCCCCCTTTGAAGTTCTCTATGGACGTAAGTGTCGAACCCCTCTGAATTGGTCAGAAACTGGGGAACGACCGCTCGTGGGTCCAGATATTATTCAACAAGCCGAAGAACAAGTTCGTATTGTCCGGGAAAATCTCAAGGCGGCTCAGGACCGCCAGAAGAGCAACTATGATCGCAAACGATGGGGTTTGACTTATCAACCTGGTGATCAAGCTTATCTTCGTGTCACCCCTATGAAGGGCACTCACCGTTTTGGAATCAAGGGCAAGTTAGCTCCCCGCTACATTGGTCCTTTCCGCATTGTTGCAAGACGTGGTCATGTGGCGTATAAATTGGAATTGCCGCCGCAATTCTCTCATATCCACGACGTCTTCCATGTGTCGCAACTTCGTAAATGCTTCAAGGAATCTCCGCACCGATCTGTGGATCACGAGATGCTTGAATTGCAAGATGATCTTTCTTATAAGGAGCATCCGATCCGCATCCTCGATGAAGCTGAACGTCGAACCCGTCAGAAGGTTACCAAGTTCCTCAAAGTGCAGTGGTCAAATCATACTGAAAATGAAGCCACTTGGGAACGCGAGGATAATCTTCGTGCGGAATACCCCGAACTTTTTCCTTCTACTTCTTAATTCTCGGGACGAGAATTCTTGTTAGTAGAGGAGATTTGTAACACCCCCGGTGGTTAACTACAGTAATCCCATTTTGATTATGCCATGTCATCATGTTTAACAGTGCATGATCATCATTTGCATCATAATGCATTTCAACTTCTAACTCAAATTCAAATTAAATTAAAGTGGAAAATAAAAGTTGTCCAACATAGTAACTAAATTGTTCATTAAATAGCAAATAAATCAGAGACAATTCTAAAATTGAAACCAACATCATTGGAGTTGGGTAAGTGACTCAAACATCTTCAAACAGCGACTAAAAACAATATTTAATAACCAATTATTAAATCTAATTTAAGTATGAAATGATGTTTTGCCCAAACTAATTTTAGGTGTTAGGAAATAAAGCACTGGTATTTATGGACCAGGTCACATGTTTTACAAAATTCAATTTGAGCCCTAACTATTTACAAAACAGGGGTATGGATAAATAAAAAGAGAAAAGAAAAGAAAAAGGAAAAGCCCCCCCCCGGCCCAACTGGGCCAAGGCCCAGCCGGCCGGCCCACTCCCTCCCTATATGGCCTCCCCCTGGAGGCCAGCAAACCCTAGCCCACCCCGCACTCTTCCCTCGCTCCTCTGCTTCCCCCGACCCGATCCAGATCGAGGGGCGGCGACCCCGGCGACCGCGCCGCCCCGCTCCCCGTCGCCGTTCGACGCCACCAAGCCGGCGCCCCTTCGCCACCTCGTCGGACCGCCAGCCGCCGACGCCTCGCCTCCTCCCCGGAGCCTGCGCTCGCCGCCTCCCTCGTCGCCGTCGCTGCCCTCCCTCGCTGGACCGCCGAACCCCCGCCGCCTCCTCGTCCTCCCCCTCAACGGCTACCCCGAGCCTCGCCGGCCCCCGAACCCCGGCAACGAATGTGAGCCCCGCCGCCGCCTCCCTCTCTCTCCCCGTCCCCGTCGCCCGTCCCGGTCGCCGCACTCCGGCCGCGCCCTGGCTCGCCCGCCCACGCCGATGGCCGCGCTCGCTGCGCCACTTCGTGCCCCCCCGCGTCCCTCTGTGCTCGCCTCGCTCGCCGCACGCCTCGCTCGCGCAGCCTCGCTGCTGCCGCTGTCTTGCGCCGCCGCCCGCGCTGCTACTGCTGCTCCGCGAGCTGCTCGCCGCCCGCGCACGCCGCTGCTCGCCAGCTGCCGCCGAGCCCAGCTTGCCGCCTGCGCCCGCGCGCCACTCGGCGTCGCCTCGCCACTCCCCGCGCCGGCGCGCGCCCGTAGCCGCGTCGCCGCGCGGGTGCGTGTTGACCCGCTCCATTGGCCGGACCTGTCCGGCCCCGAATGGGCCTGGCCGCGGACGTGTCCGCCCCGGGCCACTGCCATGTGGGGCCTGCCCTGGAATAAAAAAAAAGAATTAAAAGAAATAGATAGTTAATTATATAATTAACCTAATTAACTCTGTTTAATTAAACTAACTAATTAATCTGTGATTAACTTAATTAAACCCTAATTAATCTTAACAGACTGCTGATGTCATGCTGATGTCATGCTGACGTCATGCTGACGTCAGCAAGACACTGTTTCGGATAATGTTAATTTAAATAATTAATTAAATTCCAGAAATTAATAAAAACTTTAGAAAATCATATTAAATAATCCGTAACTCAGATCGAAAAACTTTGTACATGAAAGTTGCTCAGAACGACGAGACGAATCTGAATACGCGGTCCGTTCGTCCGTCACGCATCCCTAACTATCCGAACTTGCAACCGTTCCCCTCTTATCCTCTGTCCGATAATTCCAAAGACCCGGGGAATATCGTCAGATATTCTCCCGCTCCGTCTGTTACGTGAGATGCTGCGTTAGACTACCCCTAGCACCGTGTATCGTATTTGTCATGCTCGTGTTTGCTATATATTTATACTGTTTCCTCCCCCTCTTCTCTCTCGATAGCCCCCGACCCTGACGTCGTCCCCGAGACCGACGCAGCTCCGGAGCCCGAAGACACCATAGACGACCTTGCCCTTGCCGCCGAGCAACCAGGCAAGCCCCTCCCTTGAGCATACCGATATCGCCCATTCTAAATTTCTCATGCTTGCATTAGAATTACTGCTGCTGCTGCTTTACCTATTCTGATGCATAGCCTGTTCATTGTAACCTACTGTTAATAATTACCTACATATCCTAAACTGTTTAGTCTAGGCTGGGTAGAGACCTATCAGTGACCCCACTTATCCCGACTGCCGCGCTGGATCGTCAGAAGACCCGATCAATGGGATTGAAGACCAGGACCCGACACCGCACATCACCCCCCTTAGTTGTAACGACACTGCAGCGTTACTATCAAGTGCCGAGGGTGAAACCTCTGGTAGCACTTCTGATGTTAACTCTGTAGAGTAGCTATTCGGTCGTGGTCATCGAGGGTGATTCCTCCTTCACCGCTTCCGATAACGACGCTGTCCTACAACTCCTCAAGTGTGGACCCAGTGAGGGTGATTCCTCCTAATTCACCTTGACGGATACATCGAGTGGGAATTCAATGAGGGTGATTCCTCGGATTCCCTGATGTTATGGACACACGGATACTTGGACCTTACAATGTTACTTGGAAAGGCGGGTCGACCCTGAGGGGTACCCGCATGTGAGGTGAAGGCGGGTTGCCAGTGTGGTGCCCGAGTGGTGAATACGAGGCGCGGCCGGGCATTCTTGGCCCTTGCCGCAAGTCCTCGAGACGGGGCGATGGGGTCACATCTTTCGTGAGTCTCTGCTCGTTACCGCAAGCCCTAGTCCTAACGATTTGGATATTTGATCCGAGCAGACCTCTGGTCTGATAGCACTAACCATCACGTGGGCATAGTATGGGCGTTCTGCATCGTATGCATCAGCCGAAAGCTCTGTCAGACGTCCAGTTCAGCACTGCGGCCGGGCTGGGCCGGCACCATCCTGAGGGGTGGAGCCTGGTTCGCCCGGCACGCAACGACCCGGAGGGCGAGGGGCGATGGCCAAGACCCCCTTGCGCTTAGGATGTAGACCGGCGGGGACCTCTCTGCTGAGCTGTAGGTAGGGTTGCGATGTGTCGTTTGGCCGAGGCCGGGCATGACCCAGGAAAGTGTGTCCGGCCGAAGTTAATCGAGCGTGTTGGGTAAGTTGGTGCACCCCTGCAGGGAAGAACACTTCTATCGATAGCCGGTCCTACGGTAAAGGACACTCGGAGTTGTATCCTGATTGATACAATTTAGAACTGGATACTTGGATACTATGGCTCTGGGATTGCTTCTCGCAGGGAGTCGAGAAGGGATCTCAGGACGAGGTTGATGACTGTATGGCTCTGGGATTGCTTTCTCGCAGGGAGTCGAGAAAGGATCTCTGGGTGAGGTTGATATTATTACTACTACTTTATATGGCATTGTTCTACTCTCTTCTACTGCTGCAAGACCGCTGAAGATGCTAGTCTTCGATAGGACTAGGCCTTCTCTCTATTCTGGCATTTCTGCAGCCCAGTCCACATATACAGCCTCCCCTTGATAATGTTGCATATGTAGTGTAGATCCTTGCTTGCTGAGTACTTCAGAGTACTCACGGTTGCTTTGTTTTCCTTTTTCTCCCCATATCAGTTTGACGTGACCAGAGGACGGAGCCCCCCTGAGACAGATGCCCCGACGATCGTTACTACTACTACCCAGAGGATGGATACTACTACGAGTTGACTGACGACCAGGAGTAGGATCGGAGGGTCCCAGGCAGGAGGCCTTCGCCTTTCGATCGTAGTGTTTTATTTTGCCCCGCCTTTCTAAAGGCCTTTCTGTACTTTCTTTTATATCTGTACTCAGATATCTGATGCTTCCGCTGACGCTTGTTCGCAAGCTTATGTATTCGAGCCCTCGAGGCCCTGGCTTGTAATATAAAGCTTGTATGACTTTATTTATGTTTTAGAGTTGTGTTGTGATATCTTCCCGTGAGTCCTTAGGCTTGATCGTGTGCATTTGCGTGTATGATTAGTGCACGATCGGGCCGGGGCGTCACAGTGTGCGAGTCCTTTTCGTAACCAAGCATAAAACCTTCATGTGCTTTCGGTGCAAATTTAGAAATGTGATGGGGATCTCTAATCCAACATTTAGCACCGAAGACTTTGAAATAACTCACATTGGGTTTCTTGTCAGTGAGGAGTTCATATGAGGTCTTCTTGAAGAATTTGTGAAGATATACCCTGTTGATAATGTGGCATGCAGTATCAATTGCTTCAGGCCAGAAGTGACGAGGTGTCTTGTATTCATCAAGCATAGTGCGAGCCATCTCAACAAGAGTCCTGTTCTTGCGCTCCACGATGCCATTCTGCTGAGGAGTGTATGGGGCAGATAACTCATGAGTAATACCGAGTTCATCAAGATAGTCATCAAGACCAGTATTCTTCAACTCAGTCCCATTGTCACTACGTATATGCTTGATCTTCACACCGAAATTCGTCGAAGCCCTCGAAGAAAATCGTCTGAAGACTTCCTGCACTTTAGTTTTGTACGTAATGACATGCACCCATGTGTAACGAGAATAATCATCAACAATGACAAAGCCATATAGAGATGCTGCATTTGTTAGTGTGGCATAATGAGTAGGACCGAAGAGATCCATATGAAGCAATTCAAAAGGACGAGAGGTAGTCATGATAGTCTTCGAGGGGTGCTTGGCTCTGGTCATCTTTCCAGCCTCACAAGCCCCACAAAGATGATCTTTGAGGAATTTGACACCCTCAATGCCAATGACGTGCTTCTTCTTCACGAGCGTGTGTAAGTTCCTCATGCCTGTAGGGGAACGCAGCAGAAAACAAAAATTTTCCGCCCTACGCACCAGCCCAGGACCACTATGGAGACTGCATACAAGGTTTGATCATTTTCGTTACCGACTCGTAGCGCAGCGGAAGTAGAGTCGATGATGATCATCGGTGCAGATCCCCGCAGCTAGGATTTACAACTCCCAACTGCGAGGATGTATACCCTCATCCGCCACCCGGACAGCCCTCCGGGAGGCGGTTGGATAGTCCCCCGGACGGTGTCGCGGACAGCCCTTCGGGAGGACTCACAGAACTCGGACCGTCACTTGGACAGCCCTTCGCGAGGCACTCACGAACAGCCCCACGGGCACTAAGATCGAAACTATGACCTCTCTACAGAGTTGCACACATACGGTGTCATCTATCCGGCAGGGCTTCGCCGTCCAGAACTAGTTCCCACCGGAACCCAGACAGCCTTTCGGCTCTACGAAACTCTTTTCGTGGGAGGGAGAGAGAAGCCAGATAATTGCATGGCATGAGTATGAGAGCAAGGGGATGAAGGAGATGGCAGCCCCAACTCCTCCTTTTATAGGCCAAGGCAAGGGGTGGGGTGGGATGTTGAAATACCAAAATACCCAAGCTTCATGTCACACATGAAAGGGCATAATGGTAACACAAGGGGGGCACCAAGGGGACCCCACCATGGCAGCCCTTGGGCCGGCCCACACCTTGTCTCCCCCCATGGGGGGGCCCCCCCAACAAGCCACCAACATGTCTCCATGAAACATGCATGCTCCCTAGACAAAAAGCCACCAAACATGCAACCCCCGATTCGTGGGATCTTGTCCCCTCGCGCTGGGACAAGATGTTTTCCGCGAAACATTTTTCTGAAAAATCCCAGAAGGTCCCAGAACATTTCTGGCACCCTCTAAAATTATTATGGGCATGATCCGAAACATTTTCGGTGCGGTGGTTTTTATCAGCGGAAAGCATCAACAGCGGTTAAGGCAGTTTCGGAACATTTCCGGTTTTTTCTCTCTGAAAATTCCCGGAAGTTCCCAGACCAATTCTGACATCCTCTGAAAATTTCCATGCGATGCCGAAACGCTATTTAACCTAATAATATATTCCGAAACACCTTTTCGGTTTTACCGAAACTCTTTCGGTGTTCTCTCTCTCCGGAACTCTTCCGTTGTCTCCGAAACATTTTCGGTGACTTTCTCTCAGACTCCCTGTCTAGTATTCAGCAGATAGATGACCCTTAAGCGTGTGACCCTATAGGTTCGGTGAAGTATAGACATGACCGGAACACTTTCCGATCAATGATCAACATCGGAGCCGTGGACACCCATATTGACCCATATACCCACACGAATGAATATTCGAGTGAACCTCCAGTTGCCGTGTGCTATTCCTGTTGCTTCGCGATATGTTACAAATACCCGAGGTGAGACATGTTGGATTTCCCGTGGATCAACAACTTGTCCATTAAGCCAGTTACCTCATTACCGGTATTGTTCTCTTTTCTCGTTACCGTGTTCCGGCATCCCCGTGATCGAATCACAAAGTGTCTGGCCAGACGATGATGGATACCGTAACACCGAGAGGGCCCAGAGATATCTCTCCATCGTCGGAGGAGCAAATCCCAATCTTGAGCTATCAAGTTACTTGACATACTTTTCCATGAACCCGTAAGCCGCCGTAATAGCCACCCATTTACGGATGACGTTTAACAAACCCCAAAGTTCATGAAGCAAGCATGAAGAAACTCGACACTCTCATGGTCTAAGGAATCATGCAAACGTTAACTATCTCTGCGTTATTAACCATTAACTCATGACGAATGTATCTCATAGCATAACATCAATTCAGGTCGATTCAACACAAATGTTCTTCTAACATTGTGCCCTCAAAGTTGCTGGCATAGACATGCCCATGATCAGGAAAACAGGACCATCATGCAACACTTGAGCTAGTCTTAGAGGCTAGACTTAGGAATACATTTTTCCGTTTATTATTCCACACGTGCATATGAGTCTTCCTCCAAGCCTCGTGGTTATTGTAGACTCGAGAACCATAGCAGTTATAGCATGGAACATAAACCTAATTATGAGCATGGAGATAAATAATAACATTTATTATTGCCTCTAGGGCATATCTCCTACAGACTCCCACTTGCACTAGAGTCAATAATCTAGTTAATGCTAATGCACTTCACACTTGTGGCATACCGGTGTAAATATGCTTCGCTTGTGGTATAGCCTGATGTCCAACGGATCTGATGATTTCAGCTCTGTGTGTATCTTTGCATATCCTCGCGTTTTCACGCTTTCATATTTTGTGTGGACTTGGTTTTGTATGTATGTGAATCACAGGTCGAACCTGGATTCCTCAGACTGAGTTATGGAGCAACTACCTGCAGTAGTGTCCCATTGACAAAAGCCATCTTGGAACCATACTAAGTTCATGAATGAACTATATGATTCAACATCTTCTTTGTCGCTTTTAAAAGCGGCAACATACTTCGCCTCTGTTATAGAATTCGCCACAGTAACTTGTTTGGAACAATTTCCAACTACCGTGCCACCATATTGTGTGTTACACAAAAACCCTCAATTTAAATCGAAAATCGCTTGGAGCATGGATGAAAACTGTATCGATGTAACCTTTTACAACGAACTCTTCATGATCTCCGCTTGCGAGAAAACATGTCATTAGAGCTACTCTTGCACTCAATGACACTTTTCACTGTTGTCCTATGATCAGTACTTTTGATCACTTTGGTATCTATACTCGCAACACCTTGGGAGTATCGGACATACCTGGTTGTTTCACATACCATGGAATACATGATTAATCCAAACACAAAGGTGTGTGGAATCTCCATCATGTATTTTGCTCATCAGTGTTTTAGGGACACCGAGTCTTGCAAAAACTCTTTCCATGTGACTTTGGCAAGAACCACTCCTTGGCATTTTAAATGCTAAAAAGTTTTAGCATCTTGTCAATATGTATCTTTGCTCAGCCCCATTAGGTAAATCTATCTCCATAGATTATCATGCCTAATATAAAGGCGATTTAGCCCAAGCACTTCATCGAAAAACTATTTTCAAATGAAGTCCTAATTCATGTCAAGAAATTTATTTCAATTAACAATGTGTCAAGCACACAATGTTTTTAGAAATATTATTATGCTCCCACTTACTTACTTGAATCACAAGCATCTTCGTTACCCATTGATGAAGTCAAAAACCCTTTTGACCATTTCATCAAATCACGAAGATTCCAACTCCACTTTGCTCTCTTCTGTCCATTGCTGGAACTCTGAAGTTTGCATACTTACTAGCATCCTCTGGAATGACAAAATACCTTGGACTGTAACACATGCAAGTCCTTGGTTTCATTTCCATCATATGGAAATCCTATTGTCATCCATGTTTCATATCTCATGACTGAAATATGTATTAATTGCTAGTTCAACCCAAACCGACTTTAAGCATCGCTACGGTGAAACAACCTCATCGTAGTCAACTCCTTGAACTTGTTATTGCAACAAGTCGAGCTTTATGGATAAAACATTTTTATCCGTATCAGTTTTAAGTTCCATAAAATTCGTTAGACTCTAAGTCTTCCGAAAGGTGTATCAAGATTTTAATCTTGAAACATTTATATGGAAACTATCTCGGATTGTATTGGCATTTAGCCAATTCCGGAGTCAGGGCCCATCAACGCTTCCTTGTGTATCGTAGGTATACTGTTGTCTAACAACAATATCTCGTCTGCGCACCTGAGAGGTTTGCACGAGCCTTGCCTACGTGGTTCAGCTGCAAGTTCGACCGAAGTCCATACATTTTATTGTAGAGACTTCCGTATCAGTCGCAGTAGGAAAACTGGAATTACTTCCAAGGTCTCTTTTCTTTGATCTGATGACGAAGATATTGTTTATCTTGTCGAGTTGCACTATTCTCCCACTCACCTTTTTGAAAGAACCATTTTCTTCAAAAAGCATACCGTTCTTTGTGGCAAACCTATTTGCCTTGGTATAGTGAGGGAGGAATACCCAATGACTTGGGATAACCTACAAAGTAGCACTTGTCTGATTTGGAATAGGTTTGTAACCTTTTACACAAGCCCCATATTCCAAATGTTAAGAAAAGATATAACATGGTTGGGCATACCATACCATGGTGTCATTTCAACAGACCCGGTGGAGCTCTTTTCAGTGTAAAAGCCGCAGTCTCTAAAGCTTCAATCTTTAAAAGGGATAATGGCAAATTTATTTATGTCATCTTTGATCTTACCATGTCATAAATGGTTCGATTACACCTTCACGGACTTTTCACTCACAGTGGTGTTCCGGGAGGTGTAAGTTATGAAACTCTTTTCACAACTCATCAGACATTCGCTAAACTTGTAACTCAATTATTCCTTTCTGCAATTGAATTGTAGAAACATAATTTTCTTGTTACAATAACTTCTACTTCATTTTTGAAAACCTTTCGAATAAACTCAAAAGATCCAGACTTACGTCTCATCAAGTAAATATCCACATATCTACTTGAGTCATTTCTGAAGATAGATAAATCCACTACTAACAACATTTATCGGACTACACACATCAAATGTATGATCACCGATAAGATTGTTGTCCGTTCCTTATGGCCTGTGAACGGTATTTCAGTCACTTCACTTTTCGGAGGAAAGTTGCAAGTGTCAGATGATTCAAAATCAAAGGACTTCAAAAAATCCATCATAATGGAATTTATCCATGCGGGTTTCTCCAATGTGACCAAATGTAGTGCCACACTTGTGTGGTATTCTCTTAGTCTTACGACATTTAGCGTCAGTGTTACGGATGTATCATATTACCATCAATATTCATAACATACGTCCCATTTTGGATGGAAGCATGGCCCTTCATGTTATTCATAATACTGAACAACAATTGTTGTTTTTATGAACAACTCTTTTGCAACAAACATTGTGCAATGGCTAGAGTGTATGAAACTCTAAAATGAATTATGAAAGTAAACCCAGAGGTAATGTATTTTTATCAATATTCATAACATACATCTCATTCATAATGAAAGTATGGCCCTTATGTTATTCATAACATCAAACATAAAAAGTTCTCTTATGAACAACCTTCTTGCAAGATACCTTATGCATAGGGCTAGAGTGTAAAACTCTAAAATGAATTAAGAAAGTAAATACAGACGGTAATACACCGATGGAAGGTATAGTAACATTTACTATGTTCCCTGTGTATACCTAAACCTCATTCCTGGCAAGTCTTTCAGGTCATAGTAGTTCTTACATCGAGTTGCAACAGAAAGCAATCGAGCGGGTATCTTTGTGATTAACTCACAATACCCAAGAATCAGTGATTACCAATTTAATCATAATTCCCAAGAACTATATCTTTGACCAGCCTTCTATACATCAAAAACTTGTATGTCATTCATACATGAGCTGGATATTCCAGTCTTCTTTCTTATTGCCTTTATACTTCTAACAGTTTAACTTTTAGTATTTCTCCTACTCTCAGAAGAAGCACCCAACTTAAGAGTGGCGTCTAGCCCTGGACTTCCTAGGCGTGAAAGTTTCACTAACACCCTTCGGACACTTCCTTTCTCTTTAAGTTGTTGTTTTATTCACCTTTCATCATATGACAGGCGTTCTCCTGGATCCCTCTCTTATCAGTCTAATGCATAGTAAACTCCTTTACTAATAGTTTGCAAACAAACACTGCTTTGGATATCTCATATCTTTTAGCCTTTGTTTGTCCCTGAAAATGATTTTCAGATTCCATGAATATCACATAACTATCCAAACTTTCGAAGTTCGGGTCTCATGGAAGCAAACATATTGCACTTGACTGAAATGGAATTCTAGCTTTTGGATCGAAGGACGAGAGTCACATGATCCATAGCATAAGCGAGAGAATACCGAAAGTATGCGATAGGACAAAGTCCTTCTCGGCACTCTAGAGGACAATCCTCACATTACGTTACCAACCGTAAAGTTATAACCAGATATTAAACAACTATTCAATTTTAATAGGGAAGGTGGAAACGCGAGCCATTATTCTACAACTATTATGCATAACCACACTTAGACAGTGTTCATAATTAATTGCACTGAGAATTAAACAAGTTAATTCAACAGTGCGCTCCCACTCAAATCAATATCTCTCATAATTGATCGTGAGTGATTCAAGATCCGCATTTCCATTCAACGCCATTGTTCGAGATGAACACTGATGGCGCCAACTTCAATCGGTAGGCAAACTTGCCGATCACATCTCTATGTGACTCTTGTTCATCTTTCGATGCGTGTGTTCCGAGCTCAGGACGATCCTGCCATGAACGTCAAGACAACCAAGTGATCTTGCTGCGAGGTCTGACCTCACCCGCCTCACACCCGTACAATCATTCGTACCCAGGTAGATCCTGGCGCACCCCGAAAGTAAAGGTGCCGTGACGGTGCTACACTTGGGTGAACACTAACTACTTGATATTTTTGTCAGAGATCACCCTAATAAAAAGCGACTACCACGCAATCAAGAAGGGTGCATCATAAGGGATAAACATCTCAGGCAATTCATAATAGCATGATATGGTATAGCCCTTTTCGACGGAGAAGTCTTGTATTTCTTCGTCTTCGGCATTCGCATCGGTGTTCACCTTCGCGAAGATTGCCACCACCTTGTCGATGCACCAGATAATATTGCTATCTCTATAGCTAATGAAATAAGTGCATTACATAAGGTTGACACGCAGGTCATTAAAGTGCAATCATATGGCTCCAGCCATCATGCCGAATCATGACACGCAGGTCATGTTAATCAATTTACATCATATAGTCATCTCATACATAATCAAATTATTATGAGCACTGCTATACCACATCATATGCACATGCAAACCCTCCTGCAAAACCAAGTTAGACGTCTCTAATCGGTTCATGCAAAAACTTGTTTTACGTGGCTTCTAAGGTTTCGAAACAAACCGAAGCTACCAATGTCCCATCATCAAGTATGATAATTCAAGTCGCTAGATTAACTTTCCAGGGTGTATGAAAACCGAGATAATAAAATCTCGAGCCCCATACTAAACTTCGTCATACGCATGACCCCCGTGCAGATCATATCTGCATTGCCCTTTCGTTTGCGAAATTTCATCTTTCTTCTTAACTACGGTGGAATTCAATGAACTGTTAGCACTTCGTTCATCAATCAGGATTGCGGATTGCCAGAACATTGAAACTCCACCATACTGTTATCAAGATCAGAAATATGCAAATTCCAGGGAAGCAACAAGAACATCGGGTAACAGATTTCATCTGCTACCCGCACAAATAATTTTCAGTAATAGAACTCATCTACTACCTAATTATATTGTGCAACACCCATACATCTCATGTATTCTAGATCGCAACCTGCATCTACACACAGCACGGCTCATGATGCCACTGTAGGGGAACGCAGCAGAAAACAAAAATTTTCCGCCCTACGCACCAGCCCAGGACCACTATGGAGACTGCATACAAGGTTTGATCATTTTCGTTACCGACTCGTAGCGCAACGGAAGTAGAGTCGATGACGATCGTCGGTGCAGATCCCCGCAGCTAGGATTTACACCTCCCAACCGCGAGGATGTATACCCTCATCCGCCACCCGGACAGCCCTCTGGGAGGCGGTCGGATAGTCCCCCGGACGGTGTCGCGGACAGCCCTTCGGTAGGACTCACAGAACTCGGACCGTCACTTGGACAGCCCTTCGGGAGGCACTCACGAACAGCCCCACGGGCACTAAGATCGAAACTACGACCTCTCTACAGAGTTGGACACATACGGTGTCATCTATCCGGCAGGGCTTCGCCGTCCAGAACTAGTTCCCACCGGAACCCAGACAGCCTTTCGGCTCTACGAAACTCTTTTCGTGGGAGGGAGAGAGAAGCCAGATAATTGCATGGCATGAGTATGAGAGCAAGGGGATGAAGGAGATGGCAGCCCCAACTCCTCCTTTTATAGGCCAAGGCAAGGGGTGGGGTGGGATGTTGAAATACCAAAATACCCAAGCTTCATGTCACACATGAAAGGGCATAATGGTAACACAAGGGGGGCACCAAGGGGACACCACCATGGCAGCCCTTGGGCCGGCCCACACCTTGTCTCCCCCCATGGGGGGGCCCCCCCAACAAGCCACCAACATGTCTCCATGAAACATGCAAGCTCCCTAGACAAAAAGCCACCAAACATGCAACCCCCGATTCGTGGGATCTTGTCCCCTCGCGCTGGGACAAGATGTTTTCCGCGAAACATTTTTCTGAAAAATTCCAGAAGGTCCCAGAATATTTCTGGCACCCTCTAAAATTATTCTGGGCATGATCTGAAACATTTTCGGTGCGGTGGTTTTTATCAGCGGAAAGCATCAACAGCGGTTACGGCAGTTTCGGAACATTTCCGGTTTTTTCTCTCTGAAAATTCCCAGAAGTTCCCAGACCAATTCTGACATCCTATGAAAATTTCCATGCGATGTCGAAACCCTATTTAACCTAATAATATATTCCGAAACACCTTTTCGGTTTTACCGAAACTCTTTCGGTGTTCTCTCTCTCCGGAACTCTTCCGTTGTCTCCGAAACATTTTCGGTGACTTTCTCTCAGACTCCCTGTCTAGTATTCAGCAGATAGATGAACCTTAAGCGTGTGACCCTATAGGTTCGGTGAAGTATAGACATGACCGGAACACTTTCCGATCAATGATCAACATCGGAGCCGTGGACACCCATATTGACCCCTATACCCACGCGAATGAATATTCGAGTGAACCTCCAGTTGCCATGTGCTATTCCTGTTGCTTCGCGATATGTTACAAATACCCGAGGTGAGACATGTTGGCATTCCCGTGGATCAACAACTTGTCCATTAAGCCAGTTACCTCGTTACCGGTATTGTTCTCTTTTCTCGTTACCGTGTTCCGGCATCCCCGTGATCGAATCACAAAGTGTCTGGCCAGACGATGATGGATACCGTAACACCGAGAGGGCCCAGAGATATCTCTCCATCGTCGGAGGAGCAAATCCCAATCTTGAGCTATCAAGTTACTTGACATACTTTTCCATGAACCCGTAAGCCGCCGTAATAGCCACCCATTTACGGATGACGTTTAACAAACCCCAAAGTTCATGAAGCAAGCATGAAGAAACTCGACACTCTCATGGTCTAAGGAATCATGCAAACGTTAACTATCTCTGTGTTATTAACCATTAACTCATGACGAATGTATCTCATAGCATAACATCAATTCGGGTCGATTCAACACAAATGTTCTTCTAACATTGTGCCCTCAAAGTTGCTGGCATAGACATGCCCATGATTAGGAAAACAGGACCATCATGCAACACTTGAGCTAGTCTTAGAGGCTAGACTTAGGAATACATTTTTCCGTTTATTATTCCACACGTGCATATGAGTCTTCCTCCAAGCCTCGTGGTTATTGTAGACTCGAGAACCATAGCAGTTATAGCATGGAACATAAACCTAATTATGAGCATGGAGATAAATAATAACATTTATTATTGCCTCTAGGGCATATCTCCTACAATGCCAGCATGACCCAGTCGTCGATGCCATAGCCAGCCTTCTGAAGCTTTCGCAAGTAGACAAGTGGCAGGCTGTGGTCCTGCAGAGAAATCAACAATATACAAGTCTCCTCTCCTAAAGCCTTCGAAGACTTTGGAATTGTCAGATTCCATGAGCACTAAACAGCGATATTTGCCAAAGACAACAACCATATCCAGATCACAAAGCATTGAGATAGACATGAGGTTGAATCCGAGGGACTCGACAAGCATGACTTTGTCCATGTGTCGATCCTTTGAGATTGCAACCCTACCTAGACCCAATACCTTGCTTTTGCCTTTGTCTGTGTAGGTGATATGCTTCAAATGTGATGGAGATAAAGGAGTGTTCATCAGTAAGCTCTTGTCACCAGTCATGTGATTAGTACATCCACTATCGAGGACCCACTCAGTAGCTTTGGGTAAGTCATCCTGCAGATGAATTAGTGTATCTTACGAACACATATCTTCAGAGTGAAGAATATGACATCAAGCTATTTGTTCGAGTCAAGCAAGCGGACAGTCAGCTAAGAATACTGGAAGAGAACTCTCTAGCCCTGCACTTAAACTAGACTAGAATCAGACAGAAATTCATCAGTTAATGCAACATATGTATATATAGCAGTATAAGGACGTGACAAATGAATGATTCATTTCTTCATGATTAGCTTGCGTCCTTTCAAGCATTTCAGGTCTCCATAAAATTCTTCAGACGATTTAGTTCGTCTGGAGACCTGACCCTGCATAAGAGGTTAGTTCTTTTTCTTCACCACCCACATCTGGAGGGGTGGCAAAGAGTTCATCATTCTGCGAGCTCCATAAGAGAAAGGTGGCATTGAAGCCAAAGCGCTTCGTTTCACAGGAGAGGGAATAGGCATATGAGTAAGCAGAGAAGTTCTTCGAGGACTTATGAACATAATGATTTGAAGAATAATGCACATAATCAGAACTCTTAGATTTTCCCTGCGAAACAGAAGCATTAGCATGATGATCATATGAGGACATGGATCCGCTTGAGGAATTTGATCCATAAGAGGACTTGGATCCATATGAAGACTTTGGTCCATATGAAGAATTTGATCTGGGGTTCCTATTTTTCACAGGTGGTGTCATGACGACATTCACCTGAAGACTTTCAAGGCACCTTTTGGGAACCCAGATTTTCTTCATACGGGGACCATTCCTGTAGTTAGTTCCAACATATCTGGCAAATACTTCACCATTCTGATTTTTGAACAGTTTATAGTTGGAGTCAAATGACTCATCAGATGAATATGAGGATTCACAAGTAAAACCAGATAAAGTGGATGGATCTACGGGAGGTCCCTTCGCAGCAACCCATGAGGTTTTGGGATACTGCTCAGGTTTCCAGTAGGTTCCATCATCATTGAGTTTCCTCTCAAATGCAATACCCTCTTTCCTAGGGTTCCTGTTCAAGATTTGCTTTTTGAGCACATCACAAAGAGTCTGATGCCCTTTGAGGCTTTTGTACATGCCTGTCACATACAATTCCTTCAACCCTGCATTTTCGTCAGTGATACTAGTGTATCCTCAGATGAGGAATTTGTGACCACAGAGATAGTTGAAGAATTTGCAGCAATAGAAGCATTTGAACATTCAGGTGAAGAATTAGCAGTTTCACGTTCAATGCATTTCAAGCATGGTGGAATAAATTCTTCCTGAGCGGAACTGATCTGTTGAGCAAGCAATGAATCATTTTCCTTCTGAAGATCTTCATGACTCACCCTTAGCTTCTCAAGATCTTGCTTTCTTTGAAGAAATTCATAAGAAAGCTTCTCATGATCGGCTAAGAGAGTTTCATGACGACCTTGAAGGTTGTCAAACTTAGACTGTAGTTGCTGAAGATTATCAGTCAGTGTTTGAGTTCGATCCATTTCCTCACCTAACAGATCATCGCTTTTGTCTAGCATATTTTGAACCTTTTCCAAAGTCTTTTGTTGTTTAACAGCAATATTAGCAAGTTTGGAATAGCTGGGTTTGAGGTTATCATCAGATTCATCCTCACTTGATTAAGAGGTGAGATATTTGAATACCTTGGCACCTTTTGCCATGAAGCAATAGGTGGGAGCATAGTCATCATTGCCGTCATCAGCAGTGTTGGGGAAGCCATTTTCCTCAGTGTTGAAGATGGACTTGCTGACGTAAGCAGTAGCGAGGGCTAGGCTCGCCACACCAGAGTCTGACTCCTCAGATGCCTCCTCTTCCTCATGTTCATCAGATTCAGCTTCAGAGTCCATTTCCTTGCCAATGAATGCCCGAGCTTTCTTGGAGCTGCTCTTCTTGTGAGATGAAGACTTTGAAGATTTTGACGATGAGGACTTTGAAGATTTCTTCTTCTTCTTAGAGTCATCTGAACTATTGTAACACCCCCTTGTAATAAGCTCTGTGACACTCTGTTAAAACTGCCAAGTCATGGTCATTTGCAGTGCCAAGTCATATGGGTTAATGATCCAATTCAAATTCACATCTGAAAATCAACTTAAATTCAAAAGTGGATTATAAAGTTGGTCAAACTCTGTTGGGAAAATGTTCATTAAATGGCAAATAATCCAGGAACATTGCTAAAACCAATATCAAAATATTTGGAGTTGGACAAGTAACTCAAACAAGATGAAACAGCACCCAAAACAGCAATATTAAATCCATTTAAATCATTACAGATTCAAATGAACTCCAAATCTGCCCAAACCACTTTTTGGTGAGAGATAATATTGCATTGCAATGTTTGGGCCAACATTCACATTTTTCAAAAGAGCACCAGTGGCCTAATCATTTTGAAGCAGAAAACGGGATAAAAGAAAAGGGAGAAGAGAAATAAGAAAAAAAAAGTAAAACGCTACTGTTGGCAGGGCCTAAGTGCACAGTGTGCGGCCCAGTCCAATAGCGGCCCACCTCACCTCCCTCCTCGTGCGTGTCGGCGCGCCCCTGGCCGCGCGCGCCAGCGCTAGCGCCAGCCTGGCGGCGACACGCCGACGGCCACCGACGCCGCAGCCACCCGAGAGGATAAGGTCGAGGCCCGGTGCTCTCCCCCTGGCTTCCCCCGTCATTTCTCCTCTCTCTCCCTCGCTCGCCTCTCCCTCTGCTTCCCCAGATCCGAGACGCCCGAGCGCCGCCGTCGCCACGCATCGCCACCGCCGTGGTCAGCGGCCTCCCCGCAACGCCTGGAGGTGCCAGGGAGAAGCGCCGTCGTCGGCCACGTCTAACAACGCAGTTAGAAGGAGCCGGGGAGCCCTGCAGCAAGCCAATCGAGCCGTCCCCGCACCTCTCTGCCTCTGGCGAGCTTCGTCGTCTCCGGCGCCGTCTGCAGCTACTAAGCCTAACGAGGGCTTTTCTTAGCCGCGCGGTGAGCCACTCTACCTTCCCCGTCTATCTGTTTGGCCTCGCACGCTCCCTAGCCCTAGTCTCACCGGCGCCCGAACGCGCCTCTGCATGAGCTCGCCGCCGGCGCCTTTCCGGTGACCAAATGGTCACCCGGCCGAGCCCTTTGCGCTCAGCGCATCGAGTAGGTTCCCAACAGCCTCGCCATTTGGTCACTTGCGCGTTGCTGCCTCGATCTCGTCGATGACCGAACTCCGGCGTCCGCCGCAAAGCTCGTCGTCGGCGACACACGTCATTTCCGGCCACCTCACCGCCACCGTTAGACGCGCCGTTGAACGGCCGTTCGAACGCATCCGGCCCCGTCCCATTTGGTGGCCTGTGGGCGAAACCCGCCGCTCGCCCGAGCCGCGCCGCCGCATTCTCGCGCCCGCCGTCGTTTAAACGCCGGCCGCCGACGTGGCTGCCACGTGGGACACCCCTGGGTCACTGCCAGTGGGTCCCACGGGCCCACTTTGACCTCGTTGACCATGGTCAACGCGGGGTACTGTTCACTAGCCGCTGACATGTGGGCCCCGTTTGATAATTAGACTAATTAAATAGTTAATTAAATAAAGATAATTAGATTAACCTAAATGTCTCACTGACATGTGGGGTCCACCCCCTAATTAACCCTGGTAATTAAATTAATCCACTGATTAGCCTAAACAGAGGCTGACATGTGGGTCCCACTGGACCCACATGTCATATTTGACTGGTCAACGGCGCTGTTGACCGCTGACATCACAATGACATCATGCTGACGTCATAATTCATTTTCTGTAAATAAATAAATTCCAGAAATTCATATAATCTTTGAAAATTAATAACTTTTAAACCGTTGCTCGGATCGAAAAAGTTAAAACATGAAAGTTGCTCAGAACGACGAGCCGAGTCTGATCGTGCCGTCTGTTTCTCCATCGGTACCCCCTACGTAGAAGAACTCGTAACTCCGGACCCGAATCCGGCAGATGAATAGTGCACACACGTCGGATATTAAATCCCAGATTAATTCTAAAAATAACTAAAATGACTTAGATGCATATTTAGGCAACCCTGCACTGCATCATAGCATCACACGCACCGTATTGCATTTGTTTGCATTATGTTTACCTATTTCTTCCCCCCTCTTCTCTCTCGGTAGACCCCGACGTTGGCGTAGCTCCCGAGGCAGACGCAGCTCAGGAGTACGACTACGTCCCCGACGATACCACTGAAGACCTTGTCCTTGCCCACGAGCAAACAGGCAAGCACCCCCATTTTGAGCATGCCTATATCGCCTATTCCCTTCTCTCTTATGCTTGCATTAGAACTGCTACTGCTACTGTTTTCCTATATCTGCTGCATAGCCATTTATTGTAACCTGCCTTGCTACCTTACTGGTTATCCTAGACTGCCTAGTATAGGCTGGTTAGAGACACGACAGAGACCCCCCTTGATCCCGACTGCCCTGCTGGACATCAGAAGACCCGACCATCGGGATTGAAGACTAGACCCTGGCACCGCACCTCACTTCCCCTTAGTTGCCGACACTGCTGGGTTACCATCGAGTGCCGAGGGTGATACCTCGTCAGCACTTCTGATGTTAAGCTTGTAGGTTAGTTACTCGGTCGTGGTAAGCGAGGGTGATTCCTCCTACACCACCCCCGATAACGACGTCGTCGCGCAACTCCTCAAGGTGGACCTCGAGGGTGATTCCTCCTTCGTTCACCTTGATGATAACATCGAGCGGGAATTCCATCGAGGGTGATTCCTCAGGGTTCCCTTCGGTGTCAGACACACAGTTACCTTGGATATTATGACTTGCACTAAACTATGATACTAAAGACGGGTCGGCCCTGAGGGGTACCCGCGCGAGCTTAACGCGAAGTGATGTGGAGTCGGGTTGACCTGGATGGTGCCCGCGAGATAACTACGAGGCGTGGCCGGGCATTCTTAGCCCTTGCCGCAAGTCCTCGAGACGGGGCGACGGGGTCACATCGATCATGAGTCTCTGCTCGTTTCCGCGCGCTCCTAATCCACTACGGTTTGGATATTTGATCCGAGGGGCCTCTGGCCCGATAGCACTAACCATCACGTGGGCATAGTATGGGCGTTCTGCGTCGTACACATCAGCCGAAGCTTGTTGGACGTCAGTAAGGAGCGGCGCACGCCGAGTTGGACTGGTAACGCAACCGCGCTTGTATAAGGGGTTGCTAGGTCTGCTCTCGATGGCCCCGTAACATGCAGGAGTTCCCGGGGCGATGGCCCAAGACCCCTGGGGGCATAGGTTTAGTCCGGCGTGCTGACCTCTCTTATAAGCCTAGGTCGGGTTGCAGCGTGTTGCTTAGCCGAGGCCGGGCATGACCCAGAAAAGTGTGTCCGGCCAGAGTTAAGCGAGCGTGGTGGGTAAGTTGGTGCACCCCTGCAGGGAAGAAACTTCTATCGATAGCCTGTCCTACGGTAACGGACACTCGGAGTTGTATCCCGATCGGTACAACTAGAACATATGATGAGAACTGAATAGTACGGCTCTGGGATTGCTTTCTCGCAGGGAGTCGAGAAAGGATCTTAGGACGAGGATGATGATACTACTACTACTACTTTACATTATGTTCATCTGCTCTTTCCTGATGCTGCAAGACTGTCGAAGAATGTTGAAGATGCTAGTCTTCGATAGGACTAGGCATTCCCCCTCTATTCTGGCATTTCTGCAGCCCAGTCCACATATACAGCCCCCTTTGAAAATGATGCATATGTAGTGTAGATCCTTGCTTGCTGAGTACTTCGGATGAGTACTCACGTTTGCTTTAATTTTTTCCCCATTTTCCATTTGATGCCACCAGACGACGGAGCCCCTGAGCCAGACGCTTCAGCCGACGACCAATACTACTACCCGCCTGGCGAGTACTACTACTACGAGGAGTCGACTGACGACCAGGAGTAGGATTGGAGGGTCCAGGGCAGGAGGCCTACGCCTTTCGATCATAGTATTTTTTTTTACCCCGCCTCTGTGAAGGCTTATTTCTCTCTCTGTAATATATCTGTACTCAGATATCTGATGCTTCCGCTGACGCTTGTATGCCATCGAGCTATGTATTCGAGCCCTCGAGGCCCTGGCTTGTAATATTAAGCTTGTATGACTTTATTTATGTTTTAGAGTTGTGTTGTGATATCTTCAAGTGAGTCCTTAGGCTTGATCGTGCGCATTTGCGTGTATGATTAGTGCACGATTAAGCCGGGGTCGTCACAACTATCATCCTTGTATTTCTTCTTCTTTGATTCCTTCTCCCACTGAGGACAATCAGTTATGTAGTGACCAGGTTTCTTGCATTTGTGGCAAGTTCTCTTCTTGTAATCATGGGATGAGGAATCTGATTTCATGTCATCACCTCTTGAGAATTTTCCAAATCGGCCACGTCTACAGAACTTCTGGAATTTCCTCACGTGCATTGCTAGCTCCTAACTCAGTTCTTCAGGATCACCAAGGCTGCTACCAGAATCTTCATCTTCAGATTCAGAGACTGCCTTGGCCTTCAGTGCACGAGATCTGCCATAGCTCGGTCCGTAGAGATCTCCCTTCTTAGCAAGTTGGAACTCATGAGTATTTAGCCTCTCGAGGATATCAGTTGGATCAAGTGACTTGTAGTCTCCACGTTCTTGAATCATCAGTGCCAGTGTATCGAATGAAGAATCGAGTGACCTCAGCAATTTCTTCACCACTTCATGGTCGGTGATGTCAGTGGCACCCAGTGCTTGAAGCTCATTTGAAATGTCAGTGAGGCGATCAAAGGTTTGCTGGACATTCTCATTGTCGAGTCTTTTGAAGCGGTTGAAGAGATTGCGAAGAACGTCAACTCGAGAATCACGTTGAGTCGAGATTCCTTCATTGACCTTGGACAGCCAGTCCCAGATAAGCTTTGCAGACTCCAAAGCACTCACTCTGCCGTACTGTCCTTTGCTCAGATGGCCACATATGATATTCTTCGCTTGAGAGTCGAGTTGCTTGAATCTCTTCACATCAGCAGCATTCACGGAAGGAGTGACAACGGGAACGCCATTTTCCACAACATACCAGAGATCGTTGTCAATTGCCTCAAGATGCATGCGCATCTTATTCTTCCAGTAGGGGTAGTCCGTCCCATCAAAGGTAGGACACCCAGCCGAGACCTTGATCATGCCTGCAGTCGACATAACTAAAACTCCAGGTGGTTAAACCAAAATCACACAGAGCAAGGGAGTACCTTGCTCTGATACCAATTGAAAGTGCGTTATGTCGACTAGAGGGGGGGGGTGAATAGGCGATTTTTACAAATTTGTCACTGAGGAATTTCACGATGAGGAAATTCCTAAGTAACGAACTACTTAGCAGCGGAATAAGTACTCAGATGCAAACATGGCATAAGAACAGTCATCATGATGAAATGAAATAGGCACAGAGTACAGGTAGCGTGAAACACAGGATAAGCAGGCTGAAGACTAAGTGACTGAAGAAATAGGATTGAGGAAATTGGGAAAGTCTTCAGTCAAAGTCTTCACACAGTAACGATCAAGTAAATCAACACATGAATGAGGAAATGAAAGGGTTGAGGAAATAGAACGAGTAGCTTGGTGAAGACGATGATTTGGTAGACCAGTTCCAACTGCTGTGACAGTTGTACATCTGGTTGGAGCGGCTAGGTATTTAAACCTGAGGACACACAGTCCCGGACACACAGTCCTCACCGTATTCTCCTTGAGCTAAGGTCACACAGACCTCGCCCAATCACTCGTGGTAAGTCTTCAGGTGACTTCCAAACCTTCACAGACTCGGTCACTCGGCGATCCACAATTTCCTCTTGGATGCTCTAGACCATGACGCCTAACCGTTTGGAGGATGCACAGTCCTCAAAGGTAACAAGCGTCGGTTCCACACAGGAACAATTTCTACAGTGATGCTCAATCACTTTGGGTTTGTAGGTGTTTGGGTTTTTGGGTTTTTCCTCACTTGATGATTTTCGCTCAAAGTCCTCAGAGGATGGGATGCTCTAAATGACAAGTGTCAATCTATCTCTCGGAGCAGCCAACCAGCTAGTGGTTGTAGGGGGCGGCTATTTATAGCCTAGGGAGCAACCCGACATGATAAGACATAAATGCCCTTCAATGATATGACGGTTAGGTGGGTAGGATATTTGGACAGCTGGCGCGTAGCACAGCAACGGTCGGAAATTTGTGTATCAAATTCCTCAGGGCTATCATGTTCCTCACTTGTAGGCAATCCGCACTGGCGAATTCCTAACTCCTCAGTCAGAACAAATTCCTCAGAGAACAGAAGAACTTCGTCTCTGTCACTGAAGAAATTGACTGAACTGTATGAGATTTCCAATGGCTTCACTCGAAAGGATTGAGTAGGTGTAGGATTTTGAGATGAGCATCACTTGGAAACTTTTCCTTAGTTTTATCTCGACCCCCTTTAACAGTACGGTGTTTCCTATGACTCAAGAAGAAGAAAAGGAAACTACGAAAACAAAAGTCTTCACGCTTCATAATTCTCGCATGAATATCAAGTCTTCAAGATCACACCAATTTCTTCACTTTCAAAGTCTTCAAGAAAACCAAAGTCTTCAGTTGAAAACATTCATTTTTAGGGGTCGACTTTCATCGTAAATATCAAACTCCTCAGACTTATAGAACCTGTGTACACTTACAAACGCATTAGTCCCATAACCTATAAGTCTTCAATACACCAAAATCACTAAGGGGCACTAGATGCACATACAATATATCCAATTAATGTTGGATGCTCTCCAAAAAGATATGATAAAGTGCACTATATTAATATTAAGATAATACTAATTATTGACCAAACAGGATACAACCTCCATCGAAGTCGCCATGAGGCGCAACATGTGGAGGGCATTGTCGATCCCTGCGAGAGATCCTTACAGAGCCACGAGTTCGGACATCCTGTTAGCCTCCTGAGTTTTGGGAGGTCACTTTGTATTAGCCGCAGATCCACTAGGAATGTCTTCCACCACCACTTGTAGAACCAGTCCTAAATCGCTGAGTAGCAAAAATTCCCGTCCATCGGGGTGGCCCGTCCATCACTATGATCAAAATTTGTTTGCGCGACAACCCAACTTTTCTTTCCGTGCTTATTTGGGTGATGTAAACTATATTAATCAGACATTAGTTTTCAGACCTTCCCTGGTAATAGTTACACAGAATAGCAAGTTCACCCTTGGAGCACAAACATATACCAATGTGCAGTCAGTATTTTAGGTTGCACACAAGCAATTTGTGCTTCTTGCAAAGGAAAAGTAGCATATGTGTCGTGACTTAACCACAAGGCAATGGACTGATAGCAAAATGGTAAAAAGTGTAACAATTCTATAGAAGTGCGCATCAATTGCTTGCAACGTAGCATATGACTTATATACTTAAATATGGAGCGAAAACATCTGGTTCATATAAAAAAAACTCAACCAACAAGGCACTAACACCCAATATCATCATTCGAAGTAAGAACGGTAAAAAACTAATCATTCCTGGGTGTTAATATAGAATAGATACTTTGAAGCACATCAAACTAGAACTTCCCTCAGATTACTTGAAAGAAGCAGTGCATTCTATGGCCGTACGGAATAATGCATTTCATCATCATCTCCTTCTAGCATCTGCCAGTCACCCTAATCTTCCTCGTCCATTGGTGCTAACAAACGTGCGATATGCCTTAGCTTTTTGGCGCCCATGATGAGGATACAATAGTCAACTATGCATTGCGCATCATAAGGCAGTCTTCGGTTTCATCAATACAGAACATGGTCACCCTAGACGGTTAGTGCCAGTAGAGGCCAATCCACTTTAGTCGTAGACAATGACAAAGCTTGTATTCTGACGAGGGGTGCCCACTACTATGTGGCCGGGTTGCAGATTTAGTTGTTGACGATGACCATGCCGTCACATGAGGCATGGACGTTGAATTTAGAAAAAGACTTCACATAACCCAAGGATTAGCCAGAACCGAAACGATAGCTGAAATGTGGACACAACTTGGCGTCCCTGAGCTGGACAACTTGAACATAGGGATGTGGCCTTCAATGCCATCGGTAGTTCCTGCTAGCGTCGATGATGGTCGGGGAGAGCTCCTTCAATGCCATTGGTACGACCTCATTAAGGGGAGCTCCTGCTAGCGTCGATGATGGTCGAGGAGAAACGCGGGGTTGAAGGCAAGTAGGCACCATGACACCAACAGATACCGTGAGTGTAGAGCACAAACCTGGATGGGAGACGGGCCAATATGTCGGTTGTGAGCTAGATCTTTGTTCTTCTCAAGAAAGAAGTAGACCGTTCCCTCGAAGGCGTTGGGGAGTCGACATAGCAAGTGTGAGGGACAGTGCCGCTATGCTGCTGCATGCATGATTGTCAACGATGAAAGCTTCCAGCAGATGTTGCAATCGTCGATGGTCGAACTGCAACCTCCAGTGACCGTGTTGCAACTGTCAACAAAGGAGTTGCAACCAGCAGCTACCGTGCTTCGACTGTGGACGACGGAAATGCAAACCAGCTGCAAGGGTGTCCGCGAGATGCGACCATCGACAACAGAGCTAGAACCGTGAAAAACGAGACGACGAGATGAGGTGGTGAAGTGAGGAAAGGGGCGATGTGCTCTATCTCCCTCTCTCTTGCATATGCATGTTTGGGGGAGATTTGATGATAACCCCTCCAGGCCACTTAAACCCCACATGTTATAGACAGCGGCGGGGGGTATATGATCAAGGATTTGCCAACAAGGGGGGTTATCGTCAATTGTCCCCCTCTCGGGGCTCCCCGGAGAATCACTTTCTCAGGGCGGCGGCGATCCGTTCCCCAGTCGACGGACCACGCCGACGGCCGCCTTCGGTAAGCTCGTCCCCGCCACCGCGCCGCGGCCTCGGCATCACAGGTTCGCCCTTCCCTCGATTTTCTCTCAGATCGAGCAAAGCAGAGAAACCTGGGGGAGGGAGAGATGGCGCCGCTGGGCGGTACATACAGGGGGTGGCGCTGCCGCCGGGGCTGCACGCGGGGAGGCGCTCCAAGGGAGCAGCTCCTGCGCTGGGGCATGTGTTTGTCGTCGCCGTGGGCATGCTCCCGCTGCTGCTGCCTGCTGGAGGGGATGACGGGACGGTGGGGCTGGATTTGCGGGGTTGGGAGAGAGCAGAGAGGGAGAGGCCGGCGTGGGCTCGCTGGCCGCCGCTGCTGGAGGGGGAGACTGGTCGTGCCCGTGTGGAGGAAAAAAGAGAGAGGTGCAGTGCAGGGAGACAGAGCAGACAGAGAGCAAGCAGAGAGATGAGAGATGCTTCAGGAGTTCAGGTGATATGAGAGTGAGAGAGAGGTGGGAGAGGCTTCGGCTGAGATGAGTGAGAGATAGATTGAGAGAGAGAGAGAGAGAGAGAGAGAGGGGGGGGGGGGGTGCTGATTTGTGTACTCTGTGATTCAGAGATCGCTTGCTCCTGCTGCCGCGATTTGTGCTTGCTGATTATACAGTGATTGAATGCTGCTATTTGTACTGATTGATGTTATTGTTGCTATCTGATGCACGTCGTTGTGATGGAAAATCATTTGATTCACTGCTGTATTAACATTTATATAGCTAGCTAAAATGTGCATCTTCAGCAAAAAAACTGGATTCTACTTTGGTACAGAACTAATTATTTTCTGTAAAGTTGGTGGCAAAGATAGACCTCGATGTGGGAGAACGAGACCAAAGGAACCCTTCCTTGTCATCCCTCCACATGAGACATCCATATTTTCACATCTTATCATCTAAATGTAGATTCCTATATAGCTTTCCTATCTGAATGAACGTGTAATTTGTGAATGGAGTGGAAATTACTGAATATTCTCTCACTTGTGCTTGCCATACTAAAAAATATGCGTAATTGTTGCTTCTAACATTTGTGATAGAACATTCTCTATCGTTTTCTTGGGACTTATAGTTATAATTGACATTGTTTTCTCTGCAGGTATATTTGCCCCTGCTGTCAAAACAATGTTATTCAGTTACTTTTACTGTCACATGATCATTGGTGTATCATCTAAATTGTTGAAAAAGATAATAGCCAAAATGTGCGTCTCAAAGGAAACACAATCGTACTTTGGTGGAATTTTTGCATTTAGGTGTTTTACTGTTTGTGAGGTGGCCTGTTTCCTATTTTTCTACTAGTAATATAATACATACTAACTTTTGCATCTTTTTAGTTGACCATCAGATGGAGCAGCGGCAATCAATCACCATGTCGAAGCTAGAGAGTAGCGGTGGGACCGTCCTCGACGACTTGCCAGAGTCCATCATTGCCGGGGAGATACTCATCAGGTTGCCGGCGGAGGACATCCTTCGCTGCCGTGCTGTGTGCAAGTTGTGGTGCCATGCCACCTCCGCCCATGACTTCCTTCTCGCTCACCACCGTCGCCAGCCCTTGCTCCTTCTCATCGATTGCCTCAACCGTGACAACAGATTCTATGACGGTCATCTCTGCGTCTTCTGCAGCGACCATGCTGGGGCTACCAGGCGCAAGCTCTGCCGACCCATTTTCTGGTATGCTGACCACAATCAGGATGTAGACAGCCTCGCTATCCAAGCTGCCTGTGATGGCCTCCTCGTCGTGTCTTACAAAGATCATGGCACACGCTTCGATATCTGCAATCCAACGACCCACCAACGTGCTCCCCTGTTGCTGCTTCCTGGACCAAGATGCCGTGCTTCAGTTAAAAGCATTCGCATAGCAGGATTCTACCAGCATTGCCCGTCCAGAGAATACCGTGTGCTCTACTCAATCTGGACAAGGAATGAGAATGTTTTCTCTTTCACGACTGACTTCTACGTCCTCTCAGTGGGATCTGATGAGCCTAGGCCCATAGGACATCCACCTATGGAAAAAGACCGACTGGATGGATATCCACCTATGGAACAACACCTACTGGATGGACATCCACCTATGGAACAACGTCTACTGGATGGACTGTGTTCTCCACTGCGGCAGCCTGCATTGGGGACTAGAACGATACCACTCTGACATCAGCAAAATTCTAGTGTTCGACACTGCTGACGAGACATTTAGGTGGATGAGCCGTCCCACCGGGATGAGCTTTTGGACACTGTTGTTGGAGATTGACAGTGTGCTTGCTATGTGCACCAGTTACAATGGCATTGTTGTAGATATACACATGATGCAGGACTATGAGGCTGAGGTCTGGGCCTTCAAGTACCGGATTGACCTGTCGGCGCTGAAGGCGTCCCTACCGCTTGATCTAAGGGTGAGATGTTTGCGCAAGATTGCTGTGCTCGACAAGCATGAATTGCTCATTGAGCTTGATGCTGGGCATCTTGTGCACTGTAATATTGATGGCAAGTTTCTGGGACACGTGAAATGCAGTGAGTGTGAGGAAAGCCGTGTGCACATTACACCTTATCGCTTCCAGGAGAATATCATTCCACTTCCATTCTTGGAGATGCAAGATAATTACGTGATGCCAGAAGCAGAAGATGATGATGAGATCCGTTATTTCATCTGGCCATATCCATAGAACGCATCCATGTAATATCCTGAAATCCTGGTCCAGGTTTGCTGTGCCCTTGCAGTACTTATGCTATGCTATCTAGTAGGTTCCGTTTAACGGGGCATTTGGACTGGTAACGGTAGCATTTTTGCTATAAGCTATCTACACATGATAAATGTCGTGAACTATTGATAGTCTATTCTATAGAAATGTTGCACTTGTTTCATTCTGGTCTATGGCCAATTTTACTGATCTTAATTACTGTCTGGTTGCTTTGTTGATGTGTGGAGTTTCGTTTTTGAAATTGACTTGTTAAGTTTGTTTGTTGTAGCATCCTGAACCTATACATGCTAGATTCAGTAGAGAGTTTCTGAATGCCTCGTCGGTTTGAGGAAAACCCGAAACTCAATGACGTATTCGCTTAAATAAGACAACATGGTAAGTGTGCTGTAGAGAAAAAATCGGATAGCATGGTGGTCATGGAGTAGTAGATGTCAACTTGTATTTTTACAAAGATTTAGTCGACCACTCTTGTATGTGTGTCGGTAGGCTGCAAGACAAGTGGTCAACGAAATGCATAAACCAAAAGTAAGTTTTACTCCGATATATATAGGAGGATCGGCTAGGTCCAGCCAAAACTTAGTGAAGCAAAAACACTCCACTAAGGGTTTACTCTGTCAGATCCTCCGTTATTTTTAGGGGATCGGTTAGAAATGCCCTTACAGTTGCAGCCCCTACATTTGTTTGGGGCCTGGACTATTAATTCACAGTTCCATGTCCCTGAACTTGCTGATTGGTTTACTCGAGGTTATGACCTCCCTAATTAATACCTAATCGCTTATGTGGCATCCTAACTATGTACTATCTTGTACTCCCTCCGTCCCAAAAATTTTGTCTTAGATTTGTCTAAATACGGATGTATCAAGTCATGTTTTAGTATTAGATACATCCGTATCTAGACGAATCTAAGACAAGAATTTTGGGACGAAGGGAGTACATTGTTCACAAGTCGGTAGCTCATTTTTCTTCTCTTATCTCATCAGAGGTTTTGTTTGTTTATTGACAGTCATTGGGGACCAACAGTGATATGTATGATGTGTTGGCAAAATTAGATGACATGGATGCCATGTATGCAATCAACAGTAACTATTGAGGTTTGGACTAGCGAACCAGATAGAAAGTATAGAAATGCGAGGATCAACTTGGAGATGTTCAAATTTACCAAATCGAATTGCTCGAAGTACTCTAAGTGGGTCATCCAAGAAGGTAGCTTTGGCAGGTAAAGGAGTAGCAATAAGTCCCTTTTTCAGGTCGTCAATACCTTCACAATGACATAGCAGCATGAATATTGTAAGATGGTCCCATGAATTCAGAGAAAAATGCATAGTAAGTCCTCTAACTTATCAGGGTGTAGCATCCATGTCCATGAACATTGAAAATGTGGTTTTGGGCCCTCAAACTTGTCAAGTTGTTCACTACAGGTCTTATAACCATTCCAATTAGCATCTTGATATCCATGTCACATGTTGAGCCGACATCACTTGTGTGGTTACTTTTTTGTTAGGTAAGGGGCGCCATAGTGGTGGTGCGGGTGATCAGGCGACGCTCGCAAAGGGGCTTGCCGGTGGGAATAATGGCCACAGCTATACATGTCAGGCGAAAAAGAATGCAAGAAAGGTGAGGTTCACAACACACGTCCAATTTTAAGAGGGAATAGACAGGTGAAATTCACATCTTGAGTCAGTTATGCTCGCCATAAAAGAGTATAGGTGAGTCAACAAGCCACAAGGCACAAAGATGATGACTGGGCTTGTTTGGACTAGTTGTGCCCAACTTGATAGGTTAAAGTGCACTTTCAAAGTTCATGGACATTAGTATACCCTTGACAGGTTGTAGGACAGCACTTGCATTTCACTCATGAGAATTAATTATCTCGTGCCATAGAAGTACTACAAACTCACCTCTTCCAGTAAAATCTTCCACCGAGTTATTGTTGATGTTGAAGAATAAACTGTCAAATTTATTTTGAAAAGACAAATAACAGGGATTCTAAAGAATAAGCTGTCTGACGCTTTGATTTCAAATTAACTAACGTCAACATATTGTTATGATCAAAGAAAAGTCTCAGATATAACGCAAACAAGTCTAAAAACGAATATCAAGGTAATAATTACCTATTCATTGTCAGGTCCCTACGGTATGCATCTTCTTTGGCAGTGCCAAACTTCTGCGAGTTGAAAACATGATAGTCATAAGCAGGATGTAAAACATCTCTCAATAATAAAATTCACTCATATATGTATTGTGTACACTGAGGCCGATAAAATGAGTATGCAAAGGGAAGCTAGATAAGTACATACCATGGTAGGAATACGGCTACTTTCAACATATTTTTCAGACCTCAAGTTAACTAAATCAATTTTGATGTCGAACATTTCCATGTTAGCAGTTTCCAAGTGCTTTGATCGAGCAGGATTGCTGCAAAAAAACTACTAAACGTTATCATTTAAGTAAGTTAATAAACAGATAGCCATGGTATTTGATGGGGAGTATTCCTTTTTGACCAAACATGTGTCAAAGTGGCGTAACAGTAATAAGTTCCACACGAGGATTATCATAAAGGGAATTGCATACCGGGGGATAACATGGCTTTTTTTCTGCGTCTCCCCTATAAACTCTTCTATTTTCTTGCAAAAATCCTGGCCCGTCATATTATCAAGGGCAATGTCGATGTCAGCCGATTCTTTCCCTAATAGCTGCCAATGAGACAGTCAAGTCACAAAACTAGCCAACAATTATTTCATATTTGAATGACTCGCTAAATAACTCAGTGTATGATGTCTCGCTAACAACTCGTTATAGCGCGATATAGCACGCTAATAGCAGATTTTAAGGCCAGTGTTATTTTGTATAGCATGCTTCACTGTACATTATACAACATTTACACATATAACACATTAGACCTTACTATCCTTATTTGGTACATGCAAATAGAATTCACAAAAGGTGGGGAAAAGCACCCTACCTACTACTTCCCCCGTTCAGGTTTATTGGCACCCTCATATTGCATGTCAAACTTTGACCATCTATACGACAAACAAAATATGAGGTATATGTTACAAAATATATTTTATTGGATATGTATTTGAGAAACCATTCCCATGGTACTATAATTTTCGTGACATATAGTGCATATTTCATTACTTTTATTTATAGTCAAAATTTGACCCAAAACTATGATTTTTTTTGGGGGGGGGGGGGGGGGGGGGGGGGGGGGGGGGGGGGGCATAAGCCCGGATGGAGGAAGTACATCCCAATGTTCATAAGTTTCAGTAGAAAAGAACTGATTTTTCCAAATTCAACAATCTGTGGTAAAATACATGATAATAAATCACGGGCAAAACGGACATGACACCACGCAGTTTTCTTTCTTCCCAGAATCATGGGAGATTGTGCCATTCATGCCTAAACGATCGCTGCAAATTTCTCTTCTGCGATTTCCTTTCTCCCGTGATTTTGATCAGTGGTAAAGTATCAAAGCAAAAAACTGCAACAAAGTTACAGAACCTTCCCCACTCTATGCGTCTCGTCTTGCAGAAGGAGAAAGGAAGAACTCATATGCCTAAACCATAAAACGAAAGTAAAAGGACGAATCACCTTGTCCCGGACCCAGCCACCGGCGACGCGAAGCTCAGTGCCGAGTTTGAAGTGACGGAAGACATCGAGAAGCTGTTGGAAGAGCTGCTGCTCTTGCTCTGTCAGCTCTACGGTCTCCAATACCTCCACGCGCCGCGGCAACTGCTCCGGCGAACCCGCCGCCATGCTGGAGTTGCCGGTGAAGGCACGTATGCAGGAAAAGAAGGCTCTAGGGAGGCCTGCCGGAGAACAGGGCGGCGATGGAAATGGGGAAGGTGCGGTGCTTGGCCCGTGCCCTAGGGCACGCGATGCGCCGCTTGGATTTATCTTCTCATGGACCGTGGAAAGTGGATCTCTTTTATGGAAAAAAAAAACACGTCCGACTGGTATATGTAGTCTTTTTTTTTTGGCGAATAACTGGTATATGTAGTCACGTTGAAAACTGAATACGTATCAGACACGAAAGCTATGTACTCCAAAGTAAAAGTTGCTCTCACGGAGTCCTATTTATTTCAACATGTCCATGCACACAACCTGCTATTTCAGTCTTTTTTCTAAAATTGAGTGCTTGTATTATACAGTCATGTTACCACTGCTAGGAAATACCTTATAGTTATATGCTTAGCAGTAGCGTGGGGTATCGCTCGCTCCCATACAGCATTGATGGGCTCCTGGTGCAAGCCCCATCTGGGGGTCACTGATCCCATGATCGCCGAGGCACTAGCCCTACGGGATGGAGTAATTTTCGCAAACCTGAGAGGCTATGCCAATGTGATAATGGAGACCGATAGTCTGGAGATCGTGAATCTCTGGAACACTCGTTGCAACAGTCGCTCTGTTGTGGCACCAGTTTTCTACGAAATTGATGAGCTAGCGGATAGTTTTCATTCTTTTGTAATTCAGCATGTTAGTAGATCCCCAAACGGTCCAGCACACTTGTGTGCCCAGCGTGCATGTAATGTGTCTGTAACCGAGAGCTGGCTCTCTGAGACTCCAAGTTTTCTGGTTAGTAGCCTAATGGCTGACTGCCCAGCGAACTCTTTTGTTTGAATAAAAGCTCAGAAGTTCTATGCAAAAAAAAAAGTAGCGTGGGGTATAAACCCCGAGCTACGACTAAGTTGATAATAGTAGCGCAGGGTATAAACCCACGCTGCTACTAAGTGGTCTCCACCGTGCGCCCCGGGACAGGCCATAGTAGTAGCGCGGGGTATAAACCCAGCGCTGCTACTAAGTAAAAGGTTTTTTAACAGCCCTGAAATCCCCATCTCCTTCCTCAAATCCCTCCTCTCTTCCCCCTCTCTACATAGGCTCTCCCACGGGGCTTCTGCCCATGCGTGCCTCCTACTCCATGGCCCCGAAAGAGGCCACCGCCTCGCGGCGCTGGTGTCCAGGAGCTCGCCGGTCTTCCCCCGCATCTCCACGCCACCATGCCGGAGCAGCTCACCACTGATGATTGATAAATTTTAGATGTTTTATATGCAATTATATATCATTTTATGGGACTAAACTATTAACTAGTGGCCAGTGCCAATTTTTGTTTTTCGCTTGCTTTGGCTTTTTAGGAAATCAGTACCAAACGGAGTCCAAATACTACGAAACTGTTTGATGATTTTTGCTGGACCCAGAGAGACCATAGAAGATTCGGGACAAAACCTGACGAGCCACGAGGGAGCGACAAGCTCGGGAGTCGCGCCCCAGGGGGGCGCCCCCAGACTTGTGGGCCCCTCGTGGCACCTCTTGTCGTAATTTCACTTATATAAATTCTTAAATATTTCCAATACATTAGAGAGCCACCCGAAATACTTTTTCCGCTGCCGCAAGCCTCTGTTCTTCTGCGATCCCATCTGGAGGCCTTCTCCGGTACTCTGTCGAAGGGGGAATCAATCACGGAGGGCTTCTACATCATCCTTGCTGCCCTTCCGATGATGCGTGAGTAGTTTACCACAGACCTAGGGGTCCATAGCTAGTAGCTAGATGGCTTCTTCTCTCTCTTTGATCTTCAATACAGTGTTCTCCTTGATGTTATTGGAGTTCTATTCGATGTAATCTTCTTTTGCGGTGTATTTGTTAGGATCCGATGAATTGTGGGTTTATGATTAGATTATTCATGAGAAATATTTGAGTCTTTTCTGAATTCTTTTATGCATGATTGTTATAGCTTTGTATTTCTCTCCGATCTATCCGTTTGGTTTGTTCAACTAGATTGATTTATCTTGCAATGGGAAATGTGCTTTGTGATGGGTTCGATCTTGCGGTGCTCAATCCCACAGACAGAAAGGGACATGACACGTATTTGTATTGTTGTCATTAAGGATAAAAATATGGGGTTTATTCATATAGATTGGGTTTACTTTGTCTACATCATGTCATCTTGCTTAAAGCGTTTACTCTGTTTTTATTAACTTAATTGCATGCTGGATAGTGGTTGATGGATGGAGTAATAGTAGTAGATGTAGACAAGAGTCGGTGTACTTGTCTCAGACGTGATGCCTATATACATGATTATTGCCTTGAATATCGTCATAACTGTGCGTTTTTCTATCAATTGCCCAACAGTAATTTGTTTACCCACCGTATGCTTTTGTTCAAGAGAGAAGCCTCTAGTGAAAACTATGGCCCTGGGTCTACTTTTGTCATATATGAAATCCAAAAATATCTTGTTGCAATTTATTTACCGTTACTTTATTTTGTGTTTTATTTTATCTATCTACCACTACAAGATTTGATCCTTGCAAATAACCGCCGAGGGGATTGACAACCCCCTTGGTTGTGTTGGGTGCAAGTATTTGCTTTTCTGTGTGTAGGTACTGCTAACGAGGATTTGCGTGGTTCTCCTACTGGATTGATAATCTTGGTTCTTAACTAATGGAAATACTTATCTCTACTATACTTCTTCATCCTCTCCTTTTCGAGGAAATCCAAATGTAGCTGACAAGTATCAGTGACCAGCCCCACTGCTCCCTCCATCTCTTTCCTCTATCCCTCGTTTCTCTTTTTCTCTCTCTCCCTCTGGTTTGACTCACCCTCCCATGTCAATGCCCGTGTAGGTCGTCTCCATGGACGACCAGGAGGTCTCTACCTTGGCCATGAAGAGGAGCCCCACACCGCCACCTTGCTCTGCCCTGGATCCGGGCCCTCCAGCAACCGCCGCCGGATCTGTCTGTTGCTGCCCGTCCGCGCCTCTGGCGACCCCTGCCGTCGCTGGATGGAACCATTGCCGCCATTGACAACACGCACGGGATCAATATTTTTTTGTTTTGTAGCGCGGGGTATAAGACACTCGCTACAGATAATTAGTAGTAGCACGGGTGACACCCGCGCTACTACTAACAGATGTAGTAGCAGCGCGGGGTAGTAGTAGCGTGGGCACCCGCGCTACTACTAGTTATTTAATCCGCGCTACTACTAAGCTTTTCCCTAGTAGTACACGGAAGCCCGGGACTTGGAGCAGTCATGAATAGTTATATATGATCGAATGTAAAAAATATGAAGGAAAAAAGAAACCGCTAAACTCGCTTAGATGACTGGGAATCAGACCTTTTTTTAGCACTGTCCACTAGGTTTTTATTGATTGATGATCATTAGAATACACATTGTGTCATGTGGTAGACCAAGTCAAGTGTGTCTAGAACTATCTAAACAAGATGCAAACCTAGCAATTGTGGGATTCATAGTTTGAGCCTCTTTTTCATATATTTATTGAATGAACGAAGCCCCCCCCCCCTCCGATTTCTATTAAAGAAACCAACTTGTTCGACTACAAAGCAGCAGCCCCACGACCTGCACCTAAGCACACAAGCACTCTAACTGACTAAGGAAGATATCGCAAAAGGAAGCAAACCAGGCACACTCTTAGGCATCCTCAAGAATGTCACCAGCATCAAGATCCAAACAAGAGAAACCAGCAGACCATCTCAACCAACCAGCACAGGCGCCAGGTTTGGTGAGGGAAACCACAGAAACAACCATAGTCTCAGGCGATCAACATTTTATTACATCCACAAAAGCTTAAAATGAAACCATCTACTAGAAAGAACTACTAAAGAAGAGGACCAAGTCACTCCCAGAACGAACAGCCCCAAATGTCCACCAGCAATCTTCATCCCTCTAGGCATAGCACATTGTATCTCCACCCTTGCGAAGCTTTATAGGCATCATTTGCTACACGTTCTAGCAGCTTTGTTCCCAGCTCCAGCACCTCTCCGTTTTGTTACTTTGTCTACAAGATAGACCATCCCACAATCCAGTGGCACATTAGTTTGACCAAAGTCATGGGATCATTATAGTTCTTATTCTGAAAAATCACACCATTTCTACATTTCCAAATGGTCCAGAAGAGAGAAGAGATCCCAATTAGGACCAATTTTTATCATCTTTCTGAAAGGTTTTAATCCAGCTCCCAAAACATTCTTCAATAGAGAGGGAGTGGATCTCAGACCAAAAGTGCATCTATTCAAGCTCCATATCATGTAAGTAGAAGGCTAAGAAAACGTCAGATGATTAGTAGTTTCATCTTTACCACAAAACACACCAGTTTTACTAGCTTCCCACCCTCTTTTAAGGAGATTCCCTGGTTAAAATACTTTTTCTGTTCACCAACCACAAGAAACTTTGATTTTAACTGGGACTTTCACCTTCCACAATTTTTTTGTGGAAAGTTGCAGTCTTCAGTTATCAGTTTCCTTTAAAGATTTCACAAACAACTTCTTATCAGCACTCAGGGTCTGTTCAACCCTGTCTTTGCCATTTACCATTTCCACCTCATCACATCTATCCTTTAAATTATTCCACAATTCCAGGGATTCCCCATGAAGGGTTCTTCTAAATTTGAAGCCTCTCCACCCTCTCTGAATAGCTTCATCCATAGTTATGTTATGATCAAAATAGAGGGCATAGAGTCTAGGATATTCATCCTTAAGTGCTCTATCATCTACCCAAATATCCTCCCAAAACCTGGTGTTACCCCCATTCCTCAGTTTTTTCTTATAATATATATAAAAGATACCCTTGACTTTTAACAGACTAGACAAGAACTGTGAATCCCCTACTTTTTTTCTCACCTTGGATGTACATCCATCAGGCACATATTTTCCAAGGAGAACAGACTGCCAGAGCCCACTGTAGCGACCCGACCCGAATGGATCGAATCTCTGTGTTCAAGTGTCATCCCTGGATCGGTAATGCTGACACACACAGTACTTGAGGGATTTATAACAGAGTAGCAATCACACACTTATTACATCGAATGTCTCAAAAGAGAACTGATTACAATAAATATGGCTTAAGGCCATCTAAATAAGATAACAGCGGAAGGCTTGGAAGATAAGGTGAGTCCATCAACTCCAACGGCATAGCTGAGTGCACGACAACGACCTAGCACACCTTACTCTTCGTCTGAAAAGTCTGCAACATGATACGTTGCAGCCCGAAACGGGTCAGCACATGGAATATGCTGGCAATATAACACAGTAGAGCAATGAACAGAATAATTGCTAATACTACATGCATATTTGGCTGGTGGAAAAGCTCTAGGGTTATACTGTTTTGCGAAAAGCCAATTTTTCCCTACAACAAAGGAATATATTTTATTTAACTATCATGGTGGTTGTTGAACATTGAGAAGGTAAATCCCCCTCTCAATCCCAATTAAAAGTAATCATTAATCCCAACAAATTTATTTAGAGTGATGGGATTCAATATGATGATCCAAGAACCAGATACTCAAGATGTCCATAACCGGGGACACGGCTAATCATGATTAGTTTGTACACTCTGCAGAGGTTTGTGAACTTTTCCCCACAAGACTCGATCTCCTCCGTTGGATTTCTCGCACTTCATGGTGTTTGAGAAACGGATGACCGAGACACAGTCTTTCTGAAGCATTTACTCTTTACTCTGGGTAGACAGTTACACCTACTTTCCCCTACATCTGCTAGCCTACCACTGAAAGAGGTCCTGCAACATACTCAACTATGCTAGAGCCCATAATAGCTTGTGGCTGCACACGGAAGTTTCTAGCATGAACAATCTTATGATCCCTTTGAGCCTGGGTGGCGGGCCGTAGGAGGATCACACGGTATATCCCCGGGATCTCCTAGGACAACACTGGTATATCCCCAGGTGCCCAAACAAGCAATCCACCCAGATGTGTATTAAAGTTGCCACCTTAAGTTGAACCATTAATTAAAAATCTCACATCTGTCATGGATACACTCAAAACCCAATCCACGTCTACGAGCATAGCATGGCAACATAAGCATAGCGTGGAAGTAACTCCCAAGGGTTTTATAATAAAAGGGCAATAGGTTCTACCTCATCATCTACTTCCCAATACCCACAAGTTAATCACATCCTAGTCATGTAGTGTTTGAGGATAAAACTAATGCATAAAAACTGGGTATAGAAGAGTATGATCAAAGTGTGAACTTGCCTTGCTGACGATCCGCAAAACCTAGGGACTCGTAGTAGCACGCTTCGCACTCCGGGTACTCTATCGCAAACAAACAATAGCATACATAAGCAATCAAGCGAAGATGCACGGGTAAAACCCAAATGAGAAGACCTAACCAGAAAGTTCAACTGAAGAACTCTGGTTTGCAAAAAGAATCAAATCAAACAAAGCAACGAAACTCAAACTGCGAAAGAAACAAGCTTTGATTACTAATCTGGACTAAAGTCAAATTTTACAGTAGCAAAAACTTGTTTAAGTTGGTTAAACAGAAAGAGGGCTTCGAGACGAAGATCTAGGCGCTTGAATCGCCTGATTCCGACAAACGAGCGAAAAGTTATACTAAAACGAAAATCGGATCAGAAATCGCGATCGAAAATAATCACGAAAAATCCGAGAAAAAGAAAAACTAACGAACAGGCTAACGAACGAATGTTCGCTGTCTGCGGTTAAACGGTGAAAACCGTTCGTTAAAACGAACGTACGGACGAACGTCCGCTAAATAACTAAACCGACGGAAAACCGAACGAACCGAAAAAAAACGCATCTAGGGTTTAAACAAAAACCGATCGGTTTTTCTCACGAAAACCGACGGCGGCGGCGGCTACCTCCGGCGAGGTGAGGCTGCAGCGGCGACGGGGTGCGGCAGGCGACGGCGACGGGGCGGGGCGCGTGCGGTGCAGCGGCGCGGCGCGGCGGAGTGCGGCGGACGCGGCGGCGGGGTGGGTCGAGGCGGCGGGGCGGCGGCTATTTAAGAGGGGGCTGGGGCAGGGTGGCTTGGGGCAGGGGGCGAGGGCGGCGCGGCGGCGGCTCGGACTCCCTGGAGGAGTCCGGCTCGGGGACGGGGCGAAGGCGACGGCGGCCTGCTGGGCCGGCTGGCTTGAGCCAGTTCGGTCCGGCGGAGTTTTTTTTTTTTTTAATAATTCCGCGCAGAAAAACAAATAAAGAAAATACTAAACGGACTCCAAATTCCCGAAATAAATTTCCCCGTCCTCTAAAAATCTCCCGGACAGGTAAACATTTATTTGGGACTCTAATGCAATTTTGAAAATGCATATTTTTTTCTAAATTCAAATAAAATGCAATAAATCCAAATAAAAATATTATTGATTTAATATTTCTCCAATATTCCATTTATTTTGGAGAAGTATATTATCTCCTCTCATATATTTTAATCTGAAATATTTTCGGAGAGAAAAATAGTTAAACCAAATTGATCCCTGTTTCAATATTTGAGAAATTCAAATATGAAAACGGTGAAATCCCCAACTCTCTCCGTGGGTCCTTGAGTTGCTTAGAATTTTCGAGGATCGCAAAACGAAATGCAATAAATAATGATATGCAGTGAATGATCTATGTATAACATTCCAAATTAAAAATTTGGGTGTTACAAACCTACCCCCCTTAGATGAACTCGCCCTCGAGATTCGGGTTGGCTAGAAATAGGTGTGGGTGGTCCTTCGGAGGTCTTTTCGCGCTCCCAGGTGGCTTCATCTTCGGTATGGTGACCTCACTGAACTTTGCAAAACTTGAAACTTTGTTGCGTGTAACTCGGCTGGCAACTCGAGAATCTTGACGGGTTTTCCTCGTAGGTTAGATCACTATCCAATTGAATTGCTTCTAGGGGCACTGTATTCTTAGAGAAATATCAGCCATCACCACATGGCACTTCTTCAACTGGGAAACGTGAAAAACACATCATGAACTCCTGACAGTCTGGGCAATTCCAACTTGTAGGCAACTTCACCCATACGTTCCAATACTCGGTATGGTCCTACAAACCTCGGGGCTAACTTTCCTTAACTCCAAAAGTTCCTCCTCGTAAGGGTGATACTCGTAGATATGCTCTGTCTCCGACTTCATAGGTTACCTCCTTGCGTTTTGGATCGGCATAACTCTTCTGTCTGGACTGGGCTACTTTCAGTCTATCTCGAATCAGCTTAACCTTCTCTTCGGATTCCTTAATCAAATCCGGTCCAAACAACTGACGGTCTCCAACTTCATCCCACATCAACGGTGTTCTGCACCTCCTTCCATACAAAGCCTCGAAAGGTGCCATCTTCAAACTGGCTTGGTAGCTGTTGTTGTATGAGAACTCCGCGTAGGGCAGATTGTCATCCCAACTAGATCCATAATCTAGCGCACAAGCTCTTAACATGTCCTCCAGGATCTGATTGACTCTCTCGGTCTGTCCATCTGTCTGCGGATGAAAAGCTGTACTAAACTCTAGCCTGGTTCCCAATGTCTGGTGTAGTTGGCGCCAAAACTTGGAAGTAAACTGGGTTCCTCTATCTGATATGATGGTCCTCGGAACTCCGTGCAGACATACGATCCTGGTCATATATATCTTGGCCAACTTCGCACTCGTATATGTGGTTTTCACTGGAATAAAGTGAGCTACTTTGGTCAAACGATCCACTACTACCCAGATAGAATCATATCCTGATCGGGTCCTGGGTAATCCGGTGATGAAATCCATGCCAAGTTTATCCCACTTCCATTCGGGTATTGGCATAGGCTGTAGCAATCCTGCGGGCTTCTGATGCTCTGCCTTCACTCTTTGACATACATCACATACGGCCACATACTCAGCAATATCCCTCTTCATACCCGTCCACTAGAAACGCACTTTTAAATCCAAATACATCTTGGTGTTTCCGGGGTGTATCGAGTATGGCGAGTCATGAGCCTCCTGTAGTATCAACTTCCTGATCTCGGCATTATTGGGTACATACACACGGTCCTCAAACCATAAGGTGTCGCGCTCATCTTCACGAAAACCTTTGGCTTTTCCTTTGCGCATTCTATCCTTTATCTCGGCAATTTCTTTGTCATCTTTCTGAGCTTCTCGAATCCTTTCCAATAATGTTGACTGAACTTCCATAACTGCGACAAAACCTCTAGGGACTATCTCCAAACGAAACTCCCTGAGATCTTCGGATAACCCCTTTGGTAAACCTCCGCTTTTGAGGGTATTGACATAACTCTTCCGGCTCAAAGCGTCTGCTATGACATTGGCCTTTCCTGGATGATAATGCAACTTCATATCATAATCCTTTATATGTTCCAACCATCTCCTCTGCCTGAGGTTCAGCTCCTTCTGAGTGAAAATATACTTCAAGCTCTTGTGATCCGTGTACACATCACAACGGTTCCCAATAAGAAAATGTCTCCAAGTCTTAAGTGCTTGAACTACAGCTGCTAACTCCAAGTCATGAGTGGCATAATTCAACTCATGCGGCCGAAGCTGACGTGAGGCATATGAAACAACTCTCCCTTCCTGCATAAGTACTCCTCCCAGTCCTAAGCAAGAGGCGTCGCAATACACTTGGAAATCCTTGCGTATATCTGGCAGAATCAGAACTGGGGCTGTAACCAAACGTTTCTTCAGTTCCTGAAAACTTGCCTCACATTCATCTGTCCATTTGAACTTAGTGTCCTTCTTCAGTAACTCCGTCATAGGCTTCGCAATCTTAGAAAAATTCTCGATAAATCTCCGATAATATCCTGCAAGTCCAAGAAAACTGCGGATCTCCCCCACTGAGGTGGGTGCCAACCACTCAGTGACAGACTGAACCTTAGTGGGGTCTACTGCTATACCTTCGCCCGATATAACATGTCCAAGAAATCCAACTTCCTTCAACCAAAACTCACATTTGCTGAACTTGGCATACAACTAATGTTCCTTGAGCTTCTCGAGAACTAAACGCAGATGCTCCTTGTGCTCCTCTTCATTCTTTGAGTATACCAAGATATCATCAATGAACACCACGACAAACTTATCCAAGAACTCCATGAACACCTTGTTCATCATACTCATGAAATAGGCAGGGGCATTAGTCAATCCAAATGACATAACTGTGTACTCATATAGCCCATACCGGGTGGTGAAGGCTGTCTTAGGTATATCCTATTCTCGGATCTTCAGCTGGTGATACCCTGATCTCAGATCGATCTTGGAGAACACTTTAGCTCCTTGCAACTGATCAAACAAATCACTAATCATTCGCAGCGGGTACTTGTTCTTAATCGTCACTTCATTCAATGCGCGATAATCAACAACCATTCTCAAGGATCCATCCTTCTTCTCAACTAAGAGCACTGGGCTCCCCACGGTGCTGAACTTCGTCGAATGTAACCTTTCTCCAATAATTCCTTGATCTGCTTCTTAATCTCCTCCAGATCATTTGCGGGCATCCGGTATGGTCTCTTTGATATTGGTCCGGTGCCTGGCAACAACTCTATCAAGAATTCAATGTCTCGATCCGGCGGCATGCTTGGTAACTCCTCTGGAAATACATCTGGGTAATCCTTCACAATAGGCACCTCCTCCTGAACAACTCCCGTGAGAGAATTTACTTGGCTCCTTCTAGGCACATGCCTAGATACATACTTGATCCTTTTTCCCTCCGGGGTGGTAAGCAAAATCGACTTACTCGCACAATCGATGCTTCCTCCATACATCGATAGCCAATCCATGCCTAGTATCACATCCAATCCTTGTGACTTCAAAACTATCAGGTCTGAGGGGAAAACATGACTTCCAATGATCAATGGCATCTGAAAACATCCTTGTCTTGCCATATACTCCGCACCGGGTGATCTTACTAACATGGGTGTCCTAAGTACCTTAGTGGGCAACTTATACTTATCCACGAATCCCCTTGATATGTATGAATGCGATGCACCAGTATCGAAAAGAACAATTGCAATAAAAGACTTAACCAAAAACTTACCGATAACTGCATCAGGCTGCTCCTCAACCTCCTCCACGTTCACGTGGTTCACTTGTCCTCGGTTGAATGGATTGGGCTTCTTCCCAGCGCTTCCATTACCATTACCGTTCTTCAATTCTGGACATTCGTTGGCATAATGTCCAGTCTTCCCGCACTTGAAACAGGTAATGTGGCTTTGATCCTTCTTGGCGGGTGTGGCTGGGTTAGAGCGGTTCTGATTGCTGCCTGCTCCATTTCCATTTCCATTCTTGTGGCCATTATGGTTGTGCGAACTTCCTCCATTGTGGTTATGACCTCCATGGTTATGAACAAGCCCTCCCGAGTTCGGGGTGAACCGGGGCTTCCGCTGAGCTCCTGAGTTGAAATTCCCTTGTCCATACTTCCTCTTGCGGCTATCAATCTGCTGCTGCTTCCCTTCAATCATAAGAGCTTTGTCTACCAACTCCTGGTAGTTGTTGAATGTTGCCACCATCAACTGCATACTCAGCCCATCATTCAACCCTGCCATAAACTTCTCCTGCTTCGCGGCATCAGTGGCCACATCATCCGGGGCATAGCGAGCTAATTTACTGAACTCATCCACGTACTGCCCCACGGTACGGTTTCCCTGGCGTAAGTTGCGAAACTCACGCTTCTTCATGCTCATAGCTCCTGCTGAGACATGTGTAGTGCGGAAAGCTTGCTGAAACTGATCCCAAGTGACATTGGCTATAGGGAATGTGGCTGTGTAATTCTCCCACCATGAGGCTGCGGGTCCATCCAATTGATGTGCGGCAAAACGCACCTTCTCAGCGTCTGTGCATCCTGCGGTGGTCAACTCCCTTCCAATCCTGCGTAGCCAGTCATCCGCAACTATTGGCTCGGTGCTACTGGAAAACACCGGCGGCTGCAACCTCAGAAAACGGGCTAAGTTGTCAACTGGTGGTGGTGGCGGTGGCTTGTTGTTGTTGTTGTTGCCTTGGTTCTGAACTAGTAGCTGCATCAGGGTATTCTGCTGTTGAATCAACTGAGTGAGCTCCGGTGGGAAAACAAATCCGGTGTCGCGTCTCGGAGGCATCTGATGGGTTTAGAGGGAAGCGATTAGAATAGGGTAAGGTCTAGTGAGAAGGCACTACCCATATGCACATGAGACAAACACATTCATAACACACCACTCAATTCAAGCAAGAGCATACAATCGATCTAACTACCGTTACAAAAGTGCTCGGACTATTACTATTTACATGGGGAAAAATACTAATGATAATATGGTGGTCATCTAGAAATTTTGATCGGTGGAAGACTCCATGATATCCGCTCCAGCTTCGTCTTCATAATCATCATCACTACTGTCGGGGTCGGAGTCGGTGTCGTCGATGATGATGTAGTCTTCAGATCGAATTTCCTCAAGTTCATCGTCTTCTTCTCCGGGCGTGGGGTCTCCCATGAATACTCCTAGCTTCCTTGTCAGGTCGTCATTCTTCTCCACTAGTATTGCGATTTCCTCCTCGTATCCATCGCGTGTAGACTTGAGTTCCTCTTCTAGCTCCATGTTCCTGGTCATCACCTTCTTCAAATCTATCATGCTTGCACACATCTGGTTCTCCTGTCGACGAATGTGCTGGTTTAACTCCTGGATGAAAGCTGCAATGGACCTGTCCCTCCGGGTGCTGATCATCTCCCATTGCTCATCTCGGCGCCCACATAACTGGTAGATTGTGTCCTTAAGATCCTTGTGATACACTTCGCCGATGCGTCCCATGGCGATGTGGGCTGCCATGCTCTTTCCTAGACTCCAGGTTGGTGCATCAAAGGAAAACTCTATGGGCTCCGTAACTGGCGTGAATGTCCTTCCTGGAATTTGAACTCGAATCATCCAACGCTCCTCTTCTGGTACAGTGGTGGTGTAGGTCCCGGTGAAGCTTGGTATTCCGATGTTCAGGTACCTAATAACTTCCTTCAAGTGTCGTCCAAAAGGTGTGTCTTCATCCGGTTGTGTAAACTTGTTCCTTGAGTCAGCCATCCTAGAGAATAGAAGATGGAGAGAAGTCAGAAATGAGTAGAGAAGAGTGACCTATGGCTTTTCTTAGTGGTCGTGTCCTACAGTCAGCGTGTGCTCTGATACCATCTCTGTAGCGACCCGACCCGAATGGATCGAATCTCTGTGTTCAAGTGTCATCCCTGGATCGGTAATGCTGACACACACAGTACTTGAGGGATTTATAATAGAGTAGCAATCACACACTTATTACATCGAATGTCTCAAAAGAGAACTGATTACAATAAATATGGCTTAAGGCCATCTAAATAAGATAACAGCGGAAGGCTTGGAAGATAAGGTGAGTCCATCAACTCCAACGGCATAGCTGAGTGCACGACAACGACCTAGCACACCTTACTCTTCGTCTGAAAAGTCTGCAACATGATACGTTGCAGCCCGAAACGGGTCAGCACATGGAATATGCTGGCAATATAACACAGTAGAGCAATGAACAGAATAATTGCTAATACTACATGCATATTTGGCTGGTGGAAAAGCTCTAGGGTTATACTGTTTTGCGAAAAGCCAATTTTTCCCTACAACAAAGGAATATATTTTATTTAACTATCATGGTGGTTGTTGAACATTGAGAAGGTAAATCCCCCTCTCAATCCCAATTAAAAGTAATCATTAATCCCAACAAATTTATTTAGAGTGATGGGATTCAATATGATGATCCAAGAACCAGATACTCAAGATGTCCATAACCGGGGACACGGCTAATCATGATTAGTTTGTACACTCTGCAGAGGTTTGTGCACTTTTCCCCACAAGACTCGATCTCCTCCGTTGGATTTCTCGCACTTCATGGTGTTTGAGAAACGGATGACCGAGACACAGTCTTTCTGAAGCATTTACTCTTTACTCTGGGTAGACAGTTACACCTACTTTCCCCTACATCTGCTAGCCTACCACTGAAAGAGGTCCTGCAACATACTCAACTATGCTAGAGCCCATAATAGCTTGTGGCTGCACACGGAAGTTTCTAGCATGAACAATCTTATGATCCCTTTGAGCCTGGGTGGCGAACCGTAGGAGGATCACACGGTATATCCCCGGGATCTCCTAGGACAACACTGGTATATCCCCAGGTGCCCAAACAAGCAATCCACCCAGATGTGTATTAAAGTTGCCACCTTAAGTTGAACCATTAATTAAAAATCTCACATCTGTCATGGATACACTCAAAACCCAATCCACGTCTACGAGCATAGCATGGCAACATAAGCATAGCGTGGAAGTAACTCCCAAGGGTTTTATAATAAAAGGGCAATAGGTTCTACCTCATCATCTACTTCCCAATACCCACAAGTTAATCACATCCTAGTCATGTAGTGTTTGAGGATAAAACTAATGCATAAAAACTGGGTATAGAAGAGTATGATCAAAGTGTGAACTTGCCTTGCTGACGATCCGCAAAACCTAGGGACTCGTAGTAGCACGCTTCGCACTCCGGGTACTCTATCGCAAACAAACAATAGCATACATAAGCAATCAAGCGAAGATGCACGGGTAAAACCCAAATGAGAAGACCTAACCAGAAAGTTCAACTGAAGAACTCTGGTTTGCAAAAAGAATCAAATCAAACAAAGCAACGAAACTCAAACTGCGAAAGAAACAAGCTTTGATTACTAATCTGGACTAAAGTCAAATTTTACAGTAGCAAAAACTTGTTTAAGTTGGTTAAACAGAAAGAGGGCTTCGAGACGAAGATCTAGGCGCTTGAATCGCCTGATTCCGACAAACGAGCGAAAAGTTATACTAAAACGAAAATCGGATCAGAAATCGCGATCGAAAATAATCGCGAAAAATCCGAGAAAAAGAAAAACTAACGAACAGGCTAACGAACAAACGTTCGCTGTCTGCGGTTAAACGGTGAAAACCGTTCGTTAAAACGAACGTACGGACGAACGTCCGCTAAATAACTAAACCGACGGAAAACCGAACGAACCGAAAAAAAAGCATCTAGGGTTTAAACAAAAACCGATCGGTTTTTCTCACGAAAACCGACGGCGGCGGCGGCTACCTCCGGCGAGGTGAGGCTGCAGCAGCGGCGGGGTGCGGCAGGCGACGGCGACGGGGCGGGGCGCGTGCGGTGCAGCGGCGCGGCGCGGCGGAGTGCGGCGGCGGCGCTGCAGCAGCGGCGGCGAGCGGCGGACGCGGCGGCGGGGTGGGTCGAGGCGGCGGGGCAGCGGCTATTTAAGAGGGGGCTGGGGCAGGGTGGCTTGGGGCAGGGGGCGAGGGCGGCGACGGAGGCGGCTCGGACTCCCTGGAGGAGTCCGGCTCGGGGACGGGGACGAAGGCGGCGGCGGCCTGCTGGGCCGGCTGGGCTTCGGCCCAGTTCGGTCCGGCGGAGTTTTTTTTTAAATAATTCCGCGCAGAAAAACAAATAAAAGAAATACTAAACGGACTCCAAAATTCCCGAAATAAATTTTCCCCGTCTTCTAAAAATCTCCCGGACAAGGTAAACATTTATTTGGGACTCTAATGCAATTTTGAAAAATGCATATTTTTTTCTAAATTCAAATAAAATTGCAATAAAATCCAAATAAATTATTTATTTGATTTTAATATTTTTCCTCCAATATTCCATTTATTTTGGAGAAGTCATATTATCTCCTCTCATATATTTTTAATATGAAATATTTTCGGAGAGAAAAATAGTTAAACCAAATTGATCCCTGTTTCAATATTTGAGAAAATTCAAATATGAAAACGGTGAAATCCCCAACTCTCTCCGTGGGTCCTTGAGTTGCTTAGAATTTTCGAGGATCGCAAAACGAAATGCAATAAAATATGATATGCAGTGAATGATCTATGTATAACATTCCAAATTAAAAATTTGGGATGTTACACCCACTCTCTGTTTCCACTTTCCAGAACCATTTCATTAGTAAAGCTTTATTCATATTATCTAGATTAAGAATCCCTAGTACCCGAAAGTCCTTAGGCAGGTTTTCCATTTAACTAAATATATGGTATATTTTTTCTCATTTTCATTTTCCTGCCAGACCAATCCGGCCCTGTAGAAATCAGCTTTCTTCACAATGCCAACAGGTATAGAATAAAAACACATCATAAAGAGAGGAATATTTGTCAAACAAGCTTACACTAGGGAAATTCTACCTGCAATAGACCCGAAGAGCTTCGCATGCCAACATGTACATCTTTTTTCAATTTTATCAATCACACAATTCCAATGTTTATTCCTAATTCTGATATCTGATACGCACATACCTAGGTATCTCATGGTTAACTCCCCCATTTTACAGGTAAATTTTCCTGGTAAATACCTTGTTCTTCAACAGCTTCTCCAAATAACAGGAGTTCACTCTTATGAAAATTAATTTTAAGGCCTGACATTTGTTCAAAGGCACACAAAATGAATTCAGACTTCTGGCACTGTCTATATCACCTTGTAGCAAAAGTATTGTATTATCGACATGTTGTAGGATATTGACCCCTTTGTTTAATTTTTTTTCCCTAGGACTCCCTTAACAACATCATTTTCTTTGGCATTGTTCATAATGACAGCAAGTGCATCCACTGCTAGATCGAAAGGCAAGGGGGATAGAGCATCTACCTTCCCGAGTCCTTTAAAGGTTTTAAAATAAGGCCCAATTTTGTCATTAACTCTCACCCACACATGTCCTCCTCTCATAGTCTTCATCACCCAATCACACCATTTATCAAGAAACCCTTTGATTTTTAACATATGAATAACAAAAGGCCATTTTATTATGTCACAGGCTTTCTCAAAGTCCACTTTAAAAACAAAAGCATTTTCTTGTTTAGCATGAATGGAATTGAGTGCCTCATGCAGGACAACAACTCCCTCCATAATGTGCCTCCCTTTAACAAATGTTGTTTGGGTAGTAGATATCACTGGAAACACACATTTACTCAGTCTGTTCATTAGCACCTTGGTAATTATTTTAAAGTTGACATTCATAAGACATATGGGCATGAACTTCTGAATTTGTTTGGCATCAACAATTTTAGGAACAAGTGTGATGATACCATAGTTTAGTCTAGCTATATCTAATGTTCCATTGGCAAAATCAGAAGGAAATATGCCCTAGAGGCAATAATAAAGTTGTTATTTATATTTCCTTATATCATGATAAATGTTTATTATTCATGCTAGAATTGTATTAACCGGAAACTTGATACATGTGTGGATACATAGACAAAACAATGAGTCCCTAGTAAAGCCTCTACTAGACTAGCTCGTTAATCAAAGATGGTTAAGTTTCCTAACCATAGACATGTGTTGTCATTTGATGAACGGGATCACATCATTAGGAGAATGATGTGATGGACATGACCCATCCGTTAGCTTAGCATATTGATCGTTCAGTTTTATTGCTATAGCTTTCTTCATGTCATATACATATTCCTTTGACTATGAGATTATGCAACTCCCGGATACCGGAGGAATACCTTGTGTGCTATCAAACGTCACAACGTAACTGGGTGATTATAAAGATTCTCTACAGGTATCTCCGAAGGTGTTTGTTGGGTTGGCATAGATCGAGATTAGGATTTGTCACTCCGAGTATCGGAGAGGTATCTCTGAGCCCTCTCGGTAATGCACATCATAAGAAGCCTTGCAAGCAATGTGACTAATAACTTAGTTGCGGGAAGATGTATTATGGAACGAGTAAAGAGACCTGCCGGTAACGAGATTGAACTAGGTATGAAGATACCGACGATCGAATCTCGGGCAAGTAACATACCGATGACAAAGGGAATAACGTATGTTGTCATTACGGTACGACCGATAAAGATCTTCATAGAATATGTGGGAACCAATATGAGCATCCAGGTTCCGATGTTGGTTATTGACCGGATAGGTGTCTCGATCATGTCTACATAGTTCTCGAACCCGTAGGGTCCGCAAGCTTAACGTTCGATGACGATTTTGTATTATATGAGTTATGTGATTTGGTGACCGAATGTTGTTCGGAGTCACGGATGAGATCACGGACATGATGAGGAGTCTCGAAATGGTCGAGAGGTAAAGATTGATATATAGGACGATAGTATTCGGACACCGGAAGTGTTCCGGGGGTACCAGGTACGTATCGGGTCACCGGAAAGGGGTTCCGGGCACCCCCGGCAAAGATATGGGCCTAATGGGCCAAGAGGGGAAACGCAGCAGCCAGCATGGGCTGCTCCGCCCCCATATAGGCTGAACCTGGAGGGGAAGGAAAGAGGGGAAGAGAGAAAGGAAGGGGAGGGATTCGGCCTCCCCCTTCCTTCCCCCTCCGGGAATTATGGAAAGGGGGGGGGGGGAATAGGATTAGGGCCCCAAGTAGGATTCCTCCTACTTGGGCGCCCCTTGGCTGCCCCCTCTCCCTCCCACCTATATATATGAGGGGGGGAGGTGCCTAGAACACACACCAACAATTGCTAGCCATGTGCGGCGCCCCCCTCCACAGTTTACGCCTCCGGTCATATTAACGTAGTGCTTAGGCGAAGCCCTATGCGGATCACTTCACCATCACCGTCACCACGCCGTCGTGCTAATGGAACTCTCCCTCGACACTTTGCTGGATCAAGAGTTCGAGGGACGTCATCTAGCTGAACGTGTGCAGAACTCGGAGGTGCCGTACGTTTCGGTGCTTGATCGGTCGGAACAAGAAGAAGTTTGACTACATCAACCACGTTGTCAAACGCTTCCGATTTCTGTCTACGAGGGTACGTGGACACACTCTCCCCCTCTCGTTGCTATGCGTCTCCTAGATAGATCTTGCATGAGCGTAGGAATTTTTTTGAAATTGCATGCTACGTTTCCCAACAGTGGTATCAGAGCCAGGTCTATGCGTAGATGATATGCACGAGTAGAACGCAAAGAGTTATGGGCGGTGATAGTCATACTGCTTACCACCAATGTCTTATTTTGATTCGGCGGTATTGTTGGATGAAGCGGCCCGGACCAACCTTACATGACCACGTTCATGAGACCGGTTCCACCGACAGACATGCAACTAGTTTTGCATAAAGGTGGCTGGCGGGTGTCTGTTTCTCCAACTTTAGTTGAATCGAATTTGACTACGGCCGGTCCTTGTTGAAGGTTAAAACAGCAAACTTGACGAAACACGATTGTGGTTTTGATGCGTAGGTAAGAACGGTTCTTGCTAGAAGCCCGTAGCAGCCACGTAAAACTTGCAACAACAAAGTAGAGGACGTCTAACTTGTTTTTGAAGGGCATGTTGTGATGTGATATGGTCAAGAAATAATGTGATATACGTTGTTGTATGAGATGATCATGTTTTGTAAAAGTTATCGGCAACTGGCAGGAGCCTTATGGTTGTCGCTTTATTGTTTGAAATGCAAACGCCATGTAATTGCTTTACTTTATTACTATGCGTTAGCGATAGTTGTAGAAGCAATAGTTGGCGAGACGACCAAGACGCTACGATGGAGATCAAGGTGTCAAGCCGGTGACGATGGAGTTCATGACGGTGCTTTGGAGATGGAGATTAAAGGCACAAGATGATGATGGCCATATCATGTCACATATTTTGATTGCATGTGATGTTTATCTTTTGTGCATCTTATTTTGCTTAGTACGGCGGTAGCATTATAAGATGATCCCTTACTAAAATTTCAAGGTATAAGTGTTCTCCCCGAGTATGCACCGTTGCGACAGTTCGTCGTGCTGAGACACAACGTGATGATCGGGTGTGATAGGCTCTACGTTCACATACAACGGGTGCAAGATAGTTTTGCACATGCGAAATACTCGGGTTAAACTTGACGAGCCTAGCATGTACAGACATGGCCTCGGAACACTGGAGACCGAAAGGTCGAATGTGAATCATATAGTAGATATGATCAACATAGAGATGTTCACCATTGAAAACTACTCCATCTCACGTGATGATCGGACATGGTTTAGTTAATTTGGATCACGTGATCATTTAGATGACTCAAGGGATGTCTATCTAAGTGGGAGTTCTTAAGTAATATGATTAATTGAACTTAATTTATCATGAACTTAGTCCTGATAGTTTTTGCATATCTATGTTGTAGATCAATGGCCCGTGCTACTGTTCCCTTGAATTTTAATGCATTTGTAGAGAAAGCTAAGTTGAAAGATGATGGTAGCAACTACACGGACTGGGACAGTAACTTGAGGATTATCCTCATTGCTGCACAGAAGAATTATATCCTTGATGCACCGCTAGGTGAAAGGCCTGCTGCAGGAGCAGATGCTGATGTTATGAATGTCTGGCAAGCTCGATCTGATGACTACTCGATAGTTCAGTGTGCCATGCTTTACGACTTAGAATCGGGACTTCAAAGACGTTTTGAACATCATGGACCATATGAGATGTTCCAGGAGTTGAAGTTAATATTTCAAGCAAATGCCCAAGTTGAGAGATATGAAGTCTCCAACAAGTTCTATAGCTACAATATGGAGGAGAATAGCTCTGTCAGTGAACACATACTCAAAATGTCTGGGTTTCATAATCACTTGACTCAGCTTGGAGTTAATCTTCCAGATGATAGTGTTATTGATAGAGTTCTCCCGTCACTGCCAGCAAGCTATAAAGGCTTCGTGATTAACTATAATATGCAAGGGATGCAGAAGACTATTCCCGAGCTCTTCGCAATGCTCAAAGCTGCGGAGGTAGAAATCAAGAAGGAGCATCAAGTGTTGATGGTTAACAAGACCACTAGTTTCAAGAAAAAGGGCAAAGGAAAGAAGGGGAACTTCAAGAAGAATGGCAAGCAAGTTGCCACTCCCGGGAAGAAGCCCAAGTCTGGACCTAAGCCTGAAACTGAGTGCTTCTACTGCAAAGGGATTGGTCACTGGAAGCGGAACTGCCCCAAGTAATTGGCGGATAAGAAGGATGGCAAAGTGAACAAAGGTATATTTGATATACATGTTATTGATGTGTACCTTACTAATGCTCGTAGTAGTGCCTTGGTATTTGATACCGGTTCGGTTGCTCATATTTGTAACTCGAAACAGGGGCTATGGATTAAATGAAGATTGGCTAAGGACGAGGTGACGATGCGCGTCGGGAATGGTTCCAAGGTCGATATGATCGCCGTCGGCACGCTACCTCTACATCTACCTTCGGGATTAGTTTTAGACCTGAATAATTGTTATTTAGTGCCAGCATTGAGCATGAACATTATATCTGGATCTTGTTTAATGCGAGACGGTTATTCATTTAAATCAGAGAATAATGGTTGTTCTATTTATATGAGTAATATCTTTTATGGTCATGCACCCTTGAAGAGTGGTCTATTTTTGTTGAATCTCGATCATGGTGACACACATATTCATAATATTGATGCCAAAAGATGCAAAGTTGATAATGATAGTGCAACATATTTGTGGCACTGCTGTTTAGGTCATATTGGTGTAAAGCGCATGAAGAAACTCCATGCGGATGGACTTTTGGAATCACTTGATTATGAATCATTTGATGCTTGCGAACCATGCCTCATGGGCAAGATGACTAAAACTCCGTTCTCCGGAACAATGGAGCGAGCCACTGACTTATTGGAAATAATACATACCGATGTATGTGGTCCGATTAGTGTTGAGGCTCGCGGCGGGTATCGTTATTTTCTGACCTTCACAGATGATTTGAGCAGATATGGGTATATCTACTTGATGAAACACAAGTCTGAAACATTTGAAAAGTTCAAAGTATTTCAGAGTGAAGTGGAGAATCATCGTAACAAGAAAATAAAGTTTCTACGATCTGATCGCGGAGGCGAATATTTGAGTTACGAGTTTGGCCTTCATTTAAAACAATGTGGAATAGTTTCACAACTCACGCCACCTGGAACACCACAGCGTAATGGTGTGTCCGAATGTCGTAACCGTACTTTATTACATATGGTGCGATCTATGATGTCTCTTACCGATTTACCACTATCGTTTTGGGGTTATGCATTAGAGACAGCTGCATTCACGTTAAATAGGGCACCATCTAAATCCGTTGAGACGACACCGTATGAACTGTGGTTTGGCAAGAAACCTAAGCTGTCGTTTCTTAAAGTTTGGGGTTGCGATGCTTATGTGAAAAAACTTCGGCCTGATAAGCTCGAACCCAAATCGGAGAAGTGCGTTTTCATAGGATACCCAAAAGAAACTGTTGGGTACACCTTCTATCACAGATCCGAAGGCAAGATCTTTGTTGCTAAGAATGGATCCTTTCTAGAGAAGGAGTTTCTCTTGAAAGAAGTGAGTGGGAGGAAAGTAGAACGTGATGAGGTAATTGTACCTTCTCTCAATTTGGAAAGTAGCTCATCAGAGAAATCAGTTCCCATGATGCCTACACCAACTAAAGAGAAAGCTAATGATAATGATCATGAAACTTCAGATCAAGTTACTACCAAACCTCGTAGATCAACCAGAGCACGTTCCGCACCAGAGTGGTACGGTAATCCTGTTCTGGAAGTCATGTTACTAGACCATGACGAACGTACGAACTATGAAGAAGAGATGATGAGCCCAGATTCCGATAAATGGCTTGAGGCCATGAAATCTGAGATAGGATCCATGTATGAGAACAAAGTGTGGACTTTGGTTGACTTGCCTGATGATCGGCGAGCCATAGAGAATAAATGGATCTTCAAGAAGAAGACTGACGCTGATGGTAATGTTACTGTCTACAAAGCTCGACTTGTCGCAAAAGGTTTTCGACAAGTTCAAGGAGTTGACTATGATGAGACCTTCTCACCTGTAGCGATGCTTAAGTCTGTCCGTATCATGTTAGCAATTGCCACATTTTATGATTATGAAATCTGGCAAATGGATGTCAAAACTGCATTCCTTAATGGATTTCTTAAAGAAGAGTTTTATATGATGCAACCAGAAGGTTTTATCTATCCTAAAGGTGCTAACAAAGTGTGCAAGCTCCAGTGATCCATTTATGGACTGGTACAAGCATCTCAGAGTTGGAATATATGCTTTGATGAGGTGATCAAAGCATATGGTTTTAGACAGACTTTTGGAGAAGCCTGTATTTACAAGAAAGTGAGTGGGAGCTCTGTAGCATTTCTAATATTATATGTGGATGACATATTGTTGATTGGAAATGATATAGAATTTCTGGATAGCATAAAAGGATACTTGAATAAAAGTTTTTCAATGAAAGACCTCGGTGAAGCTGCTTATATATTGGGCATCAAGATCTATAGAGATAGATCAAGACGCTTACACTAGTATAAAACAGGGCTTTGGTCCAGGCCGGGTAAGCCCATTAATCCCGGTTCACTCACGAATCGGGACCCATGGGGGCATCGGTCCCGGTTTGTGAGGCCAGGGGGCCTGCCGGGCCTCGTGGGCCATTGGTCCCGGTTCATCAGGCCCCATTGGTCCCGGTTCCAGACAAGAACCGGGACCAATGGGCCTCGCTCCTGGCCCACAACCATTGGTCCCAGTTGGTGGCTGGAACCGGGACCAAATGGGGTCCTTTAGTCCCGGTTCTAGCCACAAACCGGGACCAAAGAGATGCGTATATATACCCCGCGAGCAGAGCAATGGAGTGCTTTGTTTTTTTGGCCGGCCGTGGGAGAGCTTTGTGGTGCTCTAGCTCACCTCCTATGCACATGAGGTGTTCGATGAAATGCCCGAGACACACTTAAGCTTTCTCCTCTCGAAGCTCCTTGTCCAAGCTCCATTTTCCTCAAGATTTGTCTAGGTTTGGCGGTCCGTCCTGTCCCGTCCCCGTCCTCACCGCCGTCGATCGCCCGCGCCGATCTCGTCGCCGGCACCACCGAGGTGAGCCTCTTGTTCTTATCTTCTTTCTAAAAGAAAAAAGTTCTTACTTGTATGATTTAGATAGATACTTGTGTAATTTTCTTACTTTTATTATTGTTTGTCATTATATAGTGCGATGGTTTTGGTATCCGCCTCCGTCGGCCCTCGTCCTGTCTATGATTCGGATGTGGTATATATATTATCTTTTATAACTATTAGTTTCATTTAGTGTTTATGACAATTATGCCGACCAACGTGACATAGATTTTTTTATCTAGGAGGTATGTGAACCGGAAATTCCAACCGACCCTATTGTCGAGAGGTTAAATTTAGTTGAAGAAGAAAACAATTATTCAAGGAAAAATTGAAAAAAAATTGAGGAGGAGAAGATGATATTGGAGTTGCATGTTGCGGATGTCGTCGATGATCACAAGATCAAGATGGATGCAATGCACTTCAAGATTAGAAAGTATAGAAAATATGCCATTCATACAGAGGCTTGGTATCATTATGCCGTTGGATCAATTGTTACCTTAGTTGCGATTATGATCGCATTTGTTGTTGCATTGAAATGTTTTAGATAGTTTCAATGTATGGTTTAATTAGATGATCTGGAGAGCTATATGTTGTTCAATGAGAACTATGCATGTACTTTGGTTTTAATGTGATGATGAACTTCTATTAATTAATTTGGTCACTTCTGTATTCATGATGTTCTGTAATGGTTTTTGACACACTTAATTATATATAATGCACGCAGATGAACCGGCAATGGATGTACGGTGACAGACGCACCTCCGAGTAAATTAAGGGCGTGCATAATTTTCTCGAAGTGGCTGAGGCAAACAAGCAGAATGGTTTTATGTGTTGTCCATGCCCTATATGTGGGAATACGAAGTGTTACTCTGACTCGAAAACCCTTCACACCCACCTGCTTTATAAGGGTTTCATGCCACACTATAATGTTTGGACCAAGCACGGAGAAAGAGGGGTTATGATGGAAGACAGCGAAGAAGAAGAGGATGATGAAAACTATGTGCCCCCTGAATACGGTGATGCTGCAACGGGGGAAGCTGAAGATCAAGAGGAACCAGATGAAATGCCCGATGATGATCTTCGCCGGGTCATTGTTGATGCAAAGAGACAATGCGAAAGTGAAAAGGTTGAAGTTGAAGTTCGATCGCATGTTAGAGGATCACAAAAAAGGGTTGTACCCCAATTGCGAAGATGGCAACACAAAGTTCGGCACCACACTGGAACTGCTGCAGTGGAAGGCAGAGAATGGTGTACCTGACAAAGGATTTGAGAAGCTACTGAAAATATTGAAGAAGAAGCTTCCAAAGGATAACGAATTGCCCGACAGTACGTACGCAACAAAGAAGGTTGTATGCCTCTAGGATTGGAGGTGCAGAAGATACATGCATGCCCTAATGACTGCATCCTCTACTGCGGTGCGTACGAGGATTTGAACGCATGCCCGGTATGCGGTGCATTGCGGTATAAGATCAGACGAGATGACCCTGGTGATGTTGACGGCGAGCGCCCCAGGAAGAGGGTTCCTGCCAAGGTGATGTGGTATGCTCCTATAATACCACGGTTGAAACGTCTGTTCAGAAACAAAGAGCATGGCAAGTTGATGCGATGGCACAGAGAGGACCGTAAGAAAGACGGGAAGTTGAGAGCACCCGCTGACGGGTCGCAGTGGAGAAAAATTGAGAGAAAGTACTGGGAGGACTTTGTAGGTGACGCAAGGAACGTATGGTTTGGTTTAAGCGCGGATGGCATTAATCCTTTTGGGGAGCAGAGCAGCAATCACAACACCTGGCCCGTGACTCTATGTATCTATAACCTTCCTCCTTGGCTGTGCATGAAGCGGAAGTTCATTATGATGCCAGTTCTCATCCAAGGCCCTAAGCAACCCGGCAACGACATTGATGTGTACCTAAGGCCATTATTTGAAGAACTTTTACAGCTGTGGAATAGAAACAGTGTATGTGTGTGGGATGAGCACAAACAGCAGGAATTTGACCTGCATGCTCGCTGTTTCTAACCATCAATGATTGGCCTGCTCTCAGTAACCTTTCAGGATAGAAAAACAAGGGATACCACGCTTGCACGCACTGTTTAGATGACACCAAAAGTATATACCTGGACACATGCAGGAAGAATGTGTACCTGGGGCATCGTCGATTTCTTCCGACCAACCATCAATGTCAAAAGAAAGGCAAGCATTTCAAAGGCGAGGCAGATCACCAGAAGAAGCCCGCCATCTGTACCGGTGATCACATACTTGCTATGGTCAATGATTTACAAGTAATCTTTGGAAAGGGTCCCGGCGGACTATCTGTTCCGAATGACGCTGAGGGACGCGCACCCATGTGGAAGACGAAATCTATATTTTGGGACCTACCCTACTGGAAAGACCTAGAGGTCCGCTCTTCAATCGACGTGATGCACATGACAAAGAATCTTTGCGTGAACCTGCTAGGCTTCTTCGGCGTGTATGGGAAGACAAAAGATACACTGAAGGCACGGGAGGACCAGCAACGTGTGCACGAAAAAGACGGCATGCCTCCAAAGCAGTATGAAGGTCCTGCCAGCTACGCTCTTACCAAAGAAGAGAAGGAAATCTTCTTTGAATGCCTGCTCAGTATGAAGGTCCCGTCTGGCTTCTTGTCGAATATAAAAGGAATAATAAATATGCCAGAGAAAAAGTTCCAGAACCTAAACTCTCATGAATGCCACGTGATTATGACACAACTGCTTCCGGTTGCATTGAGGGGGCTTCTACCGAAAAACGTTCGATTAGCCATTATGAAGCTATGTGCATTCCTCAATGCAATCTCGCAGAAGGTGATCGATCCAGAAACCCTACCAAGGTTAAGGAGTGATTTGGCGCAATGTCTTGTCAGTTTCGAGCTGGTGTTCCCACCATCCTTCTTCAATATCATGACGCAGGTCCTAGTTCATCTAGTCGACGAGATTGTCACTCTGGGCCCTGTATTTCTACACAATATGTTCCCCTTTGAGAGCTTCATGGGAGTCCTAAAGAAATATGTCCGTAACCGCGCTAGGCCAGAAGGAAGGATCTCCATGGGCCATCAAACAGAGGATGTCATTGGGTTTTGTGTTGACTTCATTCCTGAGCTGAAGAAGATTGGTCTCCCTCAATCGTGGTATGAGGGGAGACTGACTGGAAAAGGCACGCTAGGAGGGGACTCAATAATATGTAGGGATGGGCATTCTTGGTCTCAAGCACAGTACACAGTTCTACAGAATTCTACCTTGGTGACCCCGTATGTCGATGAAAACAAGAACATTCTGCGCTCCAAACACCCGGAGCAGTGTGATGACTGGATTACATGTGAACACATCAAGACTTTCGGCAGTTGGTTGCAAACACGTCTCAGGGGTGACAACACTGTTTCTGATGAGCTGTACTCGTTGGCCAGGGGACCATCTTCGAATGTATTGACTTATAAAGGGTACGAGATAAATGGGAATACATTTTACACAATCGCCCAAGATCAAAAGATCACCAACCAAAACAGCGGTGTCCGCTTTGATGCAGCAACCAAGAGGGGAAAGGACACATACTATGGTTACATAGTGGACATATGGGAACTTGACTATGGACATGATTTTAAGGTCCCTTTGTTTCAGTGCAAATGGGTCAATCTGTCAGGAGGCGGGGTACAGGTAGACCCACAGTACGGAATGACAACAGCGGACCTGAACAATCTTGGGTACACAGACGAACCATTCGTCCAAGCCAATGATGTGGCGCAGGTTTTCTATGTGAAAGACATGTCTACCAAACCGAGAAAAAGAAAAGTTAAGGAAGCGAATACATCATACGATGAGCCAAAGCGCCACATAGTTCTTTCAGGAAAAAGAGACATCGTGGGATTGTAGGGCAAGACAGACATGTCTGAAGATTATGAAAAGTTTCATGAAATTCCTCCCTTCAAAGTCAAGGCTGACCCAAGCACCCTGTTAAACGATGAAGATTATCCATGGTCACGGCGCAATAAGCAAAGGACACAAGCGAAGGAAAAGTGAAGACTTTCTCTCCACAACTATTATGATGATGCCTTTGACCTAGAATATCACTACAGTTACATGTGAAGAAATCAAATGCCTTTTGTAACAGATGAGTTTCTGTCCGAAACCCTGATACTTAGAAAGAGATTGTCCGTTTTGTACACGAAGTGCATCCAGTTTTTGCCGTAACCCTCTCAACTTTTTATAACATTCTATGTGGGTGAAATGATGATACCATGCCAACTTTCAACCTTTTCAGAGTTCATTTGTAGTGCTTTTCAATTTCAGGGTCATATAGCTCAAAAAAAGCAGTAAATGCATGAAAACTAACAAATGAAGTCAGAAAGGGTTGAAAATTGATGATGTGGCTTTGAATGGTGCATTTTGAACACACACAAAATCTGGAGTTCAAATAAGTCCAAAAAAATGACATCCCTTTGTAACAGATGAGTTTTCGTCCGAAACCTTGATACTTCGAAAGAGATTGTCCATTTTGTACATGAAGTGCATCCAGCTTTTGCCGTAACCCTCTCGACTTTTTAGCACATGCTATGTGGGTGAAATGATGATACTATGCCAACTTTCAACCTTTTCAGAGTTCATTTGTAGTGCTTTTCAATTTCAGGGTCATTTAGCTCAAAAAATCAGTAAATGCATGAAAAATACCAAATGAAGTCAAAAAGGGTTGAAAATTGATGATGTGGCTTTGAATGGTGCATTTTGAACACACAAAAAGTCTGGAGTTCAAATAAGTTTAAAAAAAAAAAAAAAAGAAATCACTTTTAACAGATGAGTTTTCGTCCGAAACCATGATACTTCGAAAGAGATTGTCCATTTTGTACACGAAGTGCATCCAGCTTTTGCCATAACCCTCTCAACTTTTTAGCACATGCTATGTGGGTGAAATGATGATATCATGCCAACTTTCAACCTTTTCAGAGTTCATTTGTAGTGCTTTTCAATTTTAGGGTCATTTAGCTCAAAAAAATCAGTAAATGCATGAAAAATACCAAATGAAGTAAGAAAGGGTTGAAAATTGATGATGTGACTTTGAATGGTGCATTTTGAACACACAAAAAGTCTGGAGTTCAAATAAGTTCAAAAAAATGAAATCCCTTTGTAACAGATGAGTTTTCGTCCGTAACCCTGATACTTCGAAAGAGATTGTCCATTTTGTACACGAAGTGCATCCAGCTTTTGCCGTAACCCACTCAACTTTTTAGCACGTGCTATGTGGGTGAAATGATGATACCATGCCAACTTTCAACCTTTTCACAGTTCATTTGAAGTTCTTTTCAATTTCAGGGTCATTTAGCTCAAAGAATGAACTAACAGCAAAAAGAATGAACTAGAAAACTTTTATGAAACTCTAATAGCAAAAAGAATGAACTAAAAATAATCAATAAAAATATTCTGTTATGATCAACTAAAACAAAACTATAATACTCTTCAATAGCAAAAAGAATCAACTAAAAAGCTTTTATAAAACTCTAATAGCAAAAGGAATCGACTAAAAAGATTTTATAAACCTCTAGTATTTTTGAAACTAAATTTTTATAAAATTTATGCAACTTAAATTATCAAAGTATTTTTTGTTCAAAACATTAATAGCAAAAAGAATTTTCATAAAGAATTTTTTTGTTAGAAACTTTAATAGCAAACTAAAATAACAAAATCTGTTTTTGATTAAAATAGACATTTAAAATAAACTAAAAATTACCTAAAGCAAAATGAATCACTCAAAAACTCTAAAAAAATAAGTAAAGCATAAAACAAAACAAAAAAATACAGAAAAAGTTTAAAAAAATGCCGCCTACAGGGCCACCACGGCCTGCATACGACTAGAAACCCAACTAGCATGTTGGGCCAGGATGCAGGCCCGCGACGGGCCCAGTAGGCCCACAGGCATAGCAGTGTTATATTAGGCCCGTAGGCCTGCAGTTCAGAGGAGTTCGAGATGGAAGAGGCAGTGGAGCTTATAAACAGGTGTGGGGCGCTCCCAACTAGCGAGGTGGGACTAAACTCCCACCACCACGCCGTTGTGCAAGGCAATTGGTCCCGGTTCATGGCACCAACCGGGACCAATGCCCCCCTTTGGTCCCGGTTCGTGGCACCAACCGGGACCAATGCCCCCCTTTGGTCCCGGTTCATGCCACCAACCGGGACCAAAGGGTTGTGCTTCCCGCCCTTTCGCCTGGCCAAAAGAGACCTTTGGTCCCGGTTGGTGGCACGAACCTGGACCAAAGGGTGGTATTGGTCCCGGTTGGTGCCATCAATCGGGACTAAAGCCTTTGCTATATAAGCCAAGATTTAGCAGTTTCTCCTCATTCTCTCCCCCGACGCCGAAACGCACTCGACGCCGCCAGGCTGCTACCCTCGACGCCGACGCCCTCGCCGACGCCCTTTCCCTCGCCTGGCCTCCTCACCATCGCTGCCCGCGATCCGGCCGTCGTCGTCGCCGTCGCCGAGCTGCCCCGACGCCGTCCCCGCTCCCACTGTGACCCGCCGCGCCGTTCCTCTCCTCTTCCCCCTGCCCTCCACTGCCGCCGCGCGCCACCCCTGCCCTGCACTGCCGCCGCGCGCCGCCCCTGCCCTCCGCTGCCGCCGCGCGCCGCCCCTACCCTGCGCGGCCGCCGCCGCCCCTGTATGTTATATGCATATATGTATGTGTATATATTTGTTTGTGTATGTATATATGTATGTGTATATATGTGTGTATATGTTCATAGCATTTTTTTTCATATATGTATTTTTTTCCATATATGTGGCTATATGTATTCTTTTGTTCATATATGTTCATATGGATGGATGTATATATATGATGTTCATAGAATATTATTTTTGTTAGAAATTAGTTAAAATGAGGGGGCACGTCGGACATGACATGCGGGGGGACGTCGGACGTCGTACGTGTCATGAGGGGTGAGCATCGTTGTCGTCTACCCAGTGACGCCCCCGGCTCAACCGTGCAATAATCATACACGCAAATGCACACGATCAAGCCTAAGGACACATGGGAAGATATCACAACACAACTCTAAAACATAAATAAAGTCATACAAGCATTATATTACAAGCCAGGGGCCTCGAGGGCTCGAATACATAATCTCGCATACAAGCGTCAGCGGAAGCATCAGATATCTGAGTATAGATATGAAACAGAAACATATCTGAATTCATAAGCTCGCATACAAGCGTCAGCGGAAGCATCAGCTGTATCCGGGGCTCCGTCATCTGGTTGCACCAAAAGGATATGGGGGAAAAAGAAAGCAAAGCAACCGTGAGTACTCATCCGAAGTACTCAGCAAGCAAGGATCTACACTACATATGCAACATTATCAAAGGTAGGTTGTATTTGTGGACATGGCTGTAGAAATGCCAGAATAGAGGGAAGGCCTAGTCCTATCGAAGACTAGCATCTTCAGAAGTCTTGCAGCATTAGAAGAGTGTAGATTAGTACAATATAAAGAAGTAGTAATGTTATCAACCTCACCCAGAGATCCTTTCTCGACTCCCTGCGAGAAAGCAATCCCAGAGCCATACAGTCATCAACCTCGTCCTGAGATCCCTTCTCGACTCCCTGCGAGAAGCAATCCCAGAGCCATAGTATCCAATTCTAGTTATGTCGATCGGGATACAACTCCGAGTGTCTGTTAACGTAGGACAGGCTATCGATAGATGTTTTCTTCCTTGCAGGGGTGCACCAACTTACCCACCACGCTCGCTTCACTCCGGCCGGACACACTTTTCTGGGACATGCCCGGCCTCGGCAAAACGACACACCGCAGCCCTACCTAGAGCTCAGCAGAGAGGTCCCCGCCGGTCTACATCCTAAGCGCTCAGGGGTCTTGGGCCATCGCCCTGTGCTCTCCGGGTCGTTGCGAGCAGGGTGGATACCAGCGCCAACGGCTTGATCCGACCCAGCCACAATGCTGAACTAGACGTCTGACATAGCTTTCGGCTGATGCATACAATGCAGAGTGCCCATAACTTTTCCCGCGTGAAGGTTAGTGCTATCGGGCCAGAGGCCCACTCAGATCAAATATCCAAATCGAAGTGTGTTGGTAGTGCGGTAACGAGCAAAGACTCATGATCGATGTGACCCCATCGCCCTGTCTCGAGTACTTGCGGCAAGGGCTAAGAATGCCCGACCACGCCTCGTATTCATCTCTCGGGTACCGTCAAGGTTAACCCGTCTCCACATCACTCGCGGGTACCCCTAAGGGTCGACCCGCCTTCCAAGTAACAGTGTAAAGTCCAATTATCCGTGTGTCCATAACATCAAGGGAATCCGAGGTATCACCCTCGATGGATTCCTACTCGATGTATCCGTCAAGGTGAACTCGGAGGAATCACCCTCGATGGGTTCACACTTGAGGTGTTGCACGACAGCGTCGTTATCGGAAGTGGGGAAGGAGGAATCACCCTCGATGACCACGACCGAATAGCTACTCTATAGAGTTAACATCAGAAGTGCTACACGAGGTATCACTCTCGGCACTCGATAGTAACGTTGCAGTGTCGTTACAACTAAGGGGGTGATGTGCGGTTCCGGGGCCTGGTTGTTGAGTCTTCTAATAATCCAGCGGGGCAATCGGGACAAGTGGGGTCCCTGATAGGTCTCTACCCAGCCTATACTAAGCAGTTTAGGATAAGCAGGTAAGGTTTCAATAGCAGGTTACAATAAACAGGCTATGCTTCAGAATAGGTAAAGCAGTAGCAGCAGAAATTCTAATGCAAGCATGAGAGAGAAAGAATAGGCGATATCGGTATGCTCAAGGGGGGTGCTTGCCTGGTTGCTTGGCGGCAAAGGCAAGGTCGTCAACGGTGTAGTCAGTGTCTGGACCTGCATCGGCCTCGGGGACGACGTCGGTGTCGGGGTCTACCGAGAGAGAAGAGGGGAAGGAAACAAATAAATACACGGCAAACATATGCCACACAGAGCATGCTATGCTAACGTGCAGTGCAGGGTTGCCTAAAGACATATCTAAATCATATTAGTTATTTTAGGATTTAAGTTGGAATTATTAACCGGTATATATGCATTATTCATCTACCGGAAACAGGCTAGAAGTTGCGCGTTCACCTCCGTAGAAGGTCCCGACACGGAAACAGATAGCATGGTTGGATTCGTCTCGTCGTTCTGCGCAACTTTCATGTACAAAGTTTTTCGATCTGAGCTACGGATTATTTTATACGATTTTCTAAAGATTTAAACAATTTTTGGAACTATTTTAATTAACAGAAATGGATTATTGCATCAGCATGATGTCACTGTGACGTCAGTAGTCAAACCGCCTGAGTCAAGTCAAACCTGACCTGTGGGACCCACCTGTCATACTCAGTGGCTAAGTGAACTAATTTGCAGAGTTAATTAGCTAAGTGGGACCCCACTGTCAGTGTAATTAGTAATTGATTAGCACTAACTAAACTAACCGACACGCGGGACCCACCTGACAGAGTCAGCGGTGAACAGTAAAATGGTTGACCTGGTCAACTGGTCAACGGGACCCATCGGGCCCACCCGTCAGCCTCACAGCGGAGGCCACGTGGGCGCCACGTCGGCCGGCCGGCGTTCAAACTCTAGTGGGTGCGTTTTTGCGGCGGCGCAGCTCGGGAGGTGGTCGGGATCACGCCTCCGGCCATCGTTTGGCGCGCGAAGTGGCGCGTTCGGACGTGGGTGAAGCCGCGCATCTAATCGGGGCGGTGGCTCGGCCGGAGGAGGACCGCAGTGTCGCCGGCGGGGAGCGGGGCAGACTCCGGGGCTCGGGCGAGCGCGAAGGAGGTGCTAGGGGGCAAGGCAAGGCGAGCGAGGGGGTGCTTTGGCTCCCTGGGAGACCTAGGAGCACGAGACGAAGCTCGGGCGCGGGCTGCGACAGCGGTGGCTACGGCAGCGACGGAGCGAGGCGGCGGCGAGCTATGGCTATGGCGGGGGTCTAGCTAGCAGGCGTACGCGAGGGCAGAGAGAGGGGAGAAATGGAGGTGAGCTCACAGTGGTGCGGTAGGGAAAGGCAGTGGGCTCGGGGAGGGCTCGACGTGGACGGATTCGTCGCCGGAGTGCGTCAGGACCGAGGAGGAAGAAGGCGGCGATGCGGGTGCTCTGGTGCTCCCCGGTTCGGTCCAGTCGGCGCAGCCGACGTAGTCGACGATGAGGGGGCGGCCTGACGCGGCGGCGGAGCAAATGGGGCACGGTGGCCGCGTAGGTTAGAAGGTCGAGGCCATGGCTGCGCTCAGGGAAGAGGAGAGGGAGCGAGGGAGAGGGAGTGGGGCGGCTAGGTTACGTCCACGGGGTCGGGGAGAGTTAACCGGGCAGGGGGCGGGCGCAGGAGCGTGTTGTCGAGCATGGGGAGGGTGGGAATGGCACGGGCGTGCGCGCGCGGCGACAGCGCGACGAGGTGAGCAGGCGGTTGAAGGAGGTGCGGGGTGGGCCGGGCCTGCACTGCTGCTTCGGGCTAAAGTGCACAGTAGCAAGGCCCCTTTTCTTTCCTTTTTCTATTTTCTGTTTTGTTTTCTATTTTCTTTTGTGTTTTGTAAATAGTTTGGCCACTAGATGACTTTTGAAATATATGTGACTTAGCCCAATAATTACAGTACAAAATTAGCCACTGCTAGAAAATGGTTTGATGCCATAGTGATTTCATTTAGATTTTATTTAAATGAATATGGATTAGATATCTCTGTTCTGTTGTTGTTAGAGTCACTTAACTAATTTAGTATATGTTGTTTATAATTTTAGAATTGTCTCTGGATTATTTAGAATATTATGAACATTTTAGTTCCTGGATTTGAACAACTTTTATTTTGACTTTCAGTTTGAATTTCCATTTGAATTTTGAATTGAAAAGAGATATGATCCAAATGATGTTTAAGCACTGATGATCATGATGACATGGCACTATCAAAAGGGGGATTACTAATGCTAACCACTGGGGGTGTTACAAATCTCCTTCACTAACAAGAATTCTCGTCGCGAGAATTAAGTGTGGAAGTAAAGGGTATCTTCGGGAGAACTGACCCTTGTACGGTCGATTATCTGGTGGACAATTCAGGGAATGTGGCAGAAGTATCTCTCGAGTTGAAATTTAAGGAAATATCGAGAGCAAGGTATGAAAGTACAATAAAAGATTTCCAGCGAATGGACATCCGATCGATACATGAACCGAGTGTGAAAAAGGGGTTCAAAGAATCGGGAATAGATCATCTCTCGGAGGATGGCTCGTGATAACACACAAAATCAAGTGCAAAGAATATTTCGGAATCAAGGTTGTACAGGAGAGTCAGGTTCCGATCCTGTGGAACTGTGGGTTATGGGCCCACCATGAGGGTTAAAAGTAGGAAGGAGGCTGACATATTGCACGGTCACGATATCAAGGCATGTCAGAGGATAGTTTGTCAGTTATGTCGAGGACAACATCGGTACCAAGGGCAAGGGACGAAGAGAACCATTTTCCCGCTCGTTGAACAAGGCGGACCGATAGGCAAAGTTCTCGTTCATCAGTGGTTACCGAAATGTCATTAACAATAGTAACAGGGTCCCACTGACAAGGTTGTACATCGAGGTGTTTTCATAAGCAGGGAATTATTTCTGCTTGTATCATATAGATTACAAGAAAGGTTAAACAAAACAATGGAAAGGAAAATGTGTTTATACACAAGAACTAGCAGTATATCTTTTCGAACGAAAGGCGGAGCACGATATACATGATGGGACAGCAAGTTCAATAGCATTTAGTTGAAGGGGTGAGGGAAAATTCATGATGTTTACCCGAACAACGGTGTTTGTATAATTGATCAAGGAACAGTTAGCATTGCGCTTCCAATGTTCTTGTTGATACTCAGAATACCACAATCATGCTTCGAGGTAGCAATTTTTTGGTATTTCAGGTAAAGGGATGGATCTGAGGAGCACAAGGGATATGAAGGATCAATTCAAGATTAACAAGGAACTCGATATATGAGCAAAACATCTTCAGGTTAGTGTCGGAGGAAGTCAAGGATGTGGTCGATGATAACACAGATCATTGAGGGGCCAGGATGGTATTTCTCATCATGAATTCAATTCACAACTTTAAAGAAACCGAAAGGTTGATAATGATGAAGATACATTTTGTCGAGAGGTTTCATGAAGATGCCATCGATCAGCGATGACATCAAGTAAAAGGAATGATCAAGCGAAAGGTTATTGAAACCACGAATACTGCACAAGCTCAAAACCAAGCTTGTTGTTCGAGGTGAAATGATAAGATGAGAAGGATCGGCGTAAGATTAGCTCATCGTCGGAATTTGTGCTCTGGGAGAAGGACCAAGTAGCACAGTTAAAATTTAGCACGATAAGGATATAGCCGATCTGGCTACGAATGACTTGAAGGATTATTAAACTCGTAAGCAGCGAAAATTACTTAGAGTTCTTGAATTGGAGTGTGGAATTGATTCACTTACCGGTGGTCTCGGTTGGCGACAACCCAGAACCCGTGGAGTGACTGTGACAGGGAAGGTTTCACTCCATTGGAAAATTCATAGGACGTAGTGCAATAGGATGATATCCTCGAGATTGTAGGGGGGGTAATACCCGAGGTAGTTCAATATAGAGGTTGAACAGGCTTATTTATTAGCAGCAGACAAGTGCTTTAGCTTTTCAGTGAAATGGGATCAAAGTAGAACAATCATGGTCGGGACCACGATTGCAAAGGATCGAAGTAAAATACAAGACGAAGTTATAACAAGGGATTATTATTTTTACGAGCAGCTTCCATGATAAGTTCTACATCGGGTCCATGGGCATGAACACAAAGGTTCAAGGTCGACTCCCACTTCTTCAACGCATAACCTTTCATCCACTCCTCGTTTTCGAAGAAATAGTAGTGCGGAAGATTTATCTGGTGAAGCACCAGAAGAGTATGACTCGCATAACTTTCGAGTTCACACGGATTAGGGAAAGCATAGGTTCAACCCATAGGGGTACCTTCAGAACATATACCACTACTTCCAGAGCATATAACATCAGCTCAATAGAAGAGCATGGTTGACAAGAATCCGAGGATACAACTTACCGAAGGCAATATGTATCATGGGAAGAGCGCACAAGATTTTGAATATGAAGGACACTGCCGGATAATAATCCAACAAAGGATTCAGCGGTCCTCAATGGATCTGATGTGAGTATCCGTACTCAATCAGAAGAAGGAAAGAATGCACAGGCATCAGATTATAGAAATAGCTGAATAATACGGCGTTCAAGTTGAAGGGAACTAGGTGGACAATCAATTGCAACATGATTGGCCGAGATTCAACTCATGTCCAGAATGACGTCTGAGCAGGAAGGTCAAATTCCAGGGTTCGACTGATGATTGCGAGCATTCGTAGCAGATTGAATCAAGGGCTCAAAATGGTAATGACAATAGATGTCAACGGAGATTACTAGACATAGGGAATTGACCATAAGGCAAGCAGGCAAGAATTTCAAGAGCAATAGGCTGCAGAGGATTTTCGGGAGATCAGATAGCAATTCAATGTGTTCTGGAAAGCACTTGTATAACTGGGGATGAACGAAGCCCCGGTAATGTGAGGAATTATTCATAGGGTATTCAGGCGGAAAGGAACTGCAAGGTAGTGGGTTCAGAGAATTTTCGAAATGTTGGATAGTATTTCGATATGTCGGATGGAACAAAAGAGTGACTGGAATGAATATATGTACGACGAGTGTAAGTAGTTATTCGTCAGGATTTACCGGTGGTCAGGAACTGCAAAGCAGTGGACACAGGGTCTCGGGAATCATCGAGGAGTATCTTCAGAGTCTTCAGATGGGGCAGACGATCATCTGTAGTGACGGGGCTCTTCGGGAAGAAGTGGTTACGAGAACCTAATGCCAGAGTTAGTAAAATCTTAACCCGAATAGAAGAGAGATCAGAGTCCCAGAGTAAAGACGAGGAATAAAAGATCCTTATACCACCCAATTACCGACATGGGCCCGTAAGCCACACAGCCAAGTTAGTAAAATAGTTTTAGGTTACTAGACTCAACTTTGGCCAAGGAAATGGAAAGAGGGATTCCTAAAGGCAGTCGGCTCTGATACCAACTTGTGACGCCCTCGACTCAACCATGCACTAATCATACACGCAAATGCACATGATCAAGCCTAAGGACTCACGGGAAGATATCACAACACAACTCTAAAACATAAATAAGGTCATACAAGCTTTATATTACAAGCCAGGGGCCTCGAGGGCTCGAATACATAAGCTCGCATACAAGCGTCAGCGGAAGCATTAGATATCTGAGTACAAATATGAAACAGAAACAGATAAGCCTCTAGAAAGGGGGGGCAAAACAAAAGCTACGATCGAAAGGCGCAGGCCTCCTGCCTGGGACCCTCCGAACCTACTCCTGGTCATCGGCAACTCGTAGTAGTATCCACCCTCGGTGCAGTAGTATCAATCGTCGGCGGGGGCAGCTGTATCCGGGTCATCTGGTTGCACCAAAAGGATATGGGGAAAGAAAGAAAGCAAAGCAACCGTGAGTACTCATCCGAAGCACTCAGCAAGCAAGGATCTACACTACATATGCAACATTATCAAAGGTAGGCTGTCTATGTGGACTGGGCTGCAGAAATGCCAGAATAGAGGGAAGGCCTAGTCCTATCGAAGACTAGCATTTTCTGAGGTCTTGCAGCATTAGAAGAGTGTAGATTAGTACAATATAAAGTAGTAGCAATGTTATCAACCTCACCCAGAGATCCTTTCTCGACTCCCTGTGAGAAAGCAATCCCAGAGCCATACAGTCACCAACCTCGTCCTGAGATCCCTTCTCGACTCCCTGCGAGGAGCAGTCCCAGAGCCATAGTATCCAATTCTAGTTGTATCGATCGGGATACAACTCCGAGTGTCTGTTACCGTAGGACAGGCTATCGATAGATGTTTTCTTCCCTGCAGTGGTGCACCAACTTACCCACCACGCTCGCTTAACTCCGGCCGGACACACTTTTCTAGGACATGCCCGGCCTCGGCCAAACGACACACCGTAGCCCTACCTAGAGCTCAGCAGAGAGGTCCCCGCCGGTCTACATCCTAAGCGCTCAGGGGTCTTTGGCCATCGCCCTGTGCTCTCCGGGTCGTTGCGAGCAGGGTGGATACCAGCGCCAACGGCACGATCCGACCCGGCCACAATGCTGAATTGGACATCTGACAACGCTTTCGGCTAATGCATATGATGCAGAGTGCCCATAACTTTTCCCGCATGATGGTAGTGCTATCGGGCTAGAGGCCCACTCAGATCAAATATCCAAATCGAAGTGTGTTGGTAATGCGGTAACGAGCAGAGACTCACGATCGATGTGACCCCGTCGCCTCGTCTCGAGGACTTGCAGCAAGGGCTAAGAATGCCCGGCCACGCCTCGTATTCATCTCTCGGGTACCGTCCAAGTCAACCTGTCTGCACATCACTCGCGGGTACCCCTCAGGGTCGACCCGCCTTCCAAGTAACAGTGTAAATCCAACTATCCGTGTGTCCATAACATCAAGGGAATCCGAGGTATCACCCTCGATGGATTCCTACTCGATGTATCCGTCAAGGTGAACTCGGAGGAATCACCCTCGATGGGTTCACACTTGAGGTGTTGCACGACAACATCGTTATCGGAAGTGGGGAAGGAGGAATCACCCTCGATGACCACGACTGAATAGCTACTCTACAGAGTTAACATCAGAAGTGCTACACGAGGTATCACCCTCGGCACTCGATAGTAACGCTGCAGTGTCATTACAACTAAGGGGGTGATGTGCGGTGCCGGGGCCTGGTTGTTGAGTCTTCTAATAATCCAGCGGGCCAATCGGAACAAGTGGGGTCACTGATAGGTCTCTACCCAGCCTATACTAAGCAGTTTAGGATAAGCAGGTAAGGTTTCAATAGCAGGTTACAATAAACAGGCTATGCATCAGAATAGGTAAAGCAGTAGCAGCAGCAATTCTAATGCAAGCAAGAGAGAGAAAGAATAGGCGATATCGGTATGCTCAAGGGGGGGTGCTTGCCTGGTTGCTTGGCGGCAAAGGCAAGGTCGTCAACGGTGTAGTCGGTCTCTGGAGCTGCGTCAGCCTCGGGGACGACGTCGGTGTCGGGGTCTACCGAAAGAGAAGAGGGGGAGGAAACAAATAAATACACGGCAAACATATGCAACACAGAGCATGCTATGCTAACGTGCAGTGCAGGGTTGCCTAAAGACATATCTAAATCATATTAGTTATTTTAGGATTTAAGTTGGAATTATTAACCGGTATATATGAACTATTCATCTACCGGAAACAGGCTAAAAGTTGCGGGTTCACCTCCGTTGAGGGTCCCGACACGGAAATAGATAGCACGGTTGGATTCGTCTTGTCGTTCTGAGCAACTTTCATGTACAAAGTTTTTCGATCTGAGCTACGGATTATTTTATATGATTTTCTAAAGATTTAAACAATTTCTAGAACTATTTTAATTAACAGAAATGGATTATTGCGTCAGCATGATGTCACTGTGACGTCAGCAGTCAAACGTCCTGAGTCAAGTCAAACCTGACCTGCGGGACCCACCTGTCATACTCAGTGGCTAACAGAACTAATTTGCATTGTTAATTAGCTAAGTGGGACCCCACTGTCAGTGTAATTAGTAGTTGATTAGCACTAACTAAACTAACTGACATGCGGGACCCACCTGGCAGAGTTAGCGGTGAAGAGTAAAAGGGTTGACCTGGTCAACGGGACCCACAGGGCCCACCCGTCAGCCTCACAGGGGAGGCCACGTGGGCGCCACGTCGGCCGGCCGGCATTCAAACGCCGGCAGGCATGTTTTTGCGGCGTCTCGGCTCGGGAGGTGGTCGGGATCACGCCTACGGCCACCGTTTGGCGCGCGGAGTGGCGCGTTCGGACGCGGGTGAAGCCGCGCATCTAATGGGGGCGGTGGCTCGGCCGAAGGACCGCAGCGTCGCCGGCGGCGAGCGGGCCAGAATCCGGGGCTCGGGCGAGCGTGAAGGCGGCGCTAGGGGGCAAGGCAAGGCGAGCCAGGGGGTGCTTTGGCTCCCTGGAAGACCCAGGAGCACGAGACGAAGCTCGGGCGCAGGCTGCGACAGCGGTGGCTACGGAGGCGACGGAGCGAGGCGGCGGCGAGCTACGGCTACAGCGGGGGTCTAGTTAGCAGGCGTACGCGAGGGCAGAGAGAGGGGAGAAACGGAGGTGATCTCACAGTGGTGCGGTAGGGATAGGCAGTGGGCTCGGGGAGGGCTCGACGTGGCCGGATTCGTCGCCAGAGTGCGTCGGGACCGAGGAGGAAGAAGGCGGCGATGCGGGCGCTCCGGTGCTCCCCGGCTCAGTCTAGTCTGCGCAGCCGACGTAGTCGACAATGAGGGGGTGGCCTGACGCGGCGGCGGAGCAAATGGGGCACGGTGCCCGCGCAGGTCAGAAAGTCGAGGCCATGGCGGCGCTCGGGGAAGAGGAGAGGGAGCGAGGGAGAGGGAGTGGGGCGGCTAGGTTACGTCCATGGGGTCGGGGAGAGTTAACCAAGCAGGGGGAGGGCGCAGGAGTACGTTGTCTAGCAGGGGGAGGGCGGGCCCTGGCGCGGGCGTGCGCGCGCGGCGACAGCGCGACGAGGTGAGCAGGAGGTTGAAGGAGGTGCGGGGTGGGCCGGGCCGGCACTGCTGCTTCGGGCTAAAGTGCACAGTAGCAAGGCCCCTTTTCTTTCCTTTTTCTATTTTCTGTTTTGTTTTCTATTTTCTTTTTTGTTTTGTAAATAGTTTGGCCACTAGATGACTTTTGAAAAATATGTGACTTAGCCCAATAATTACAGTGAAAAATTAGCCACTGCTAGAAAATGGTTTGATGCCATAGTGATTTCATATAGATTTTAATTAAATGAATATGGATTAAATATCTCTGTTTTGTTGCTGTTAGAGTCACTTAACTAATTTAGTATATGTGATTTATAATTTTAGAATTGTCTCTGGATTATTTACAATATTATGAACATTTTAGTTCCTGGATTTGAACAACTTTTATTTTCACTTTCAGTTTGAATTTCCATTTGAATTTTGAATTGAAAAGACATATGATCCAAATGATGATTAAGCACTGATAATCATGATGACATGGCACTATCAAAAGGGGGATTACTGAAGCTAACCACTGGGGGTGTTACATACCACCTCCCCGATAACTTCGACATGAGGGGGGACGTCGGACATGGACATGAGGGGGGACGTCAGATAAATGTTAAAATATTAAAATAACCAAATAACCAAATAAAAAAATAACAAAATGAGGAGTTGGGTGACCAAATGAGCAATGTAGCTTTGTCGATCTCCTACCCCCTCCCGCCCCTACCCGACAAACTCTCGAGGCCACCCAAACCCCTAGAAGAAAACTCCGGTAACTTCGACATGAGGGGGGACGTCGATCAACCCCCTCTCGCCCGACCAAGTCTATGTGTCATTTTATATCGCGGTGGACATATATCAAAGTTTGATCATATGTCAAAGTTTGAATTATGACATATGCAATATTTGATCATATGTCAAAGTTTGAATTTTGACATATGCAATAATATTTGATCATATATCAAAGTTTGATCATATGTCAAAGTTTGAATTTTGACATATGCAACAATATTTGATCATATGTCAAAGTTTGACTTTTGACATAGATTTATCAAGAATACCCCCATTATGGATGTGCACAAGTTGATCCAATTTTTTTCTGATCTCATCTATATATATATATTCTTCTATATGTCATGTTGTCTGTCAAAGTATTGAAGAAATCCATGGCTTCATCATTAGCCAGAAGTAACAGGCGTATGATGCTACGAAGCTCTTCAAAGTTGTTTTGGAACGGAGTTCCGGATAGAATAATTCGCTTTTTGGTACGAATTTCAGCAAAGGCCTTCCAAATAGCGATATTCGGAAGGCTCATGCCGAACTTCGTACCAAAAAACTAATTATCCTATCCGGGACTCCGTTCCAAAACAATTTTCGAGAGCTTCGTACCATTATGCGCCTGTTACTTCCGGCTAATAATGAAGCCATGGTTTTCTTGAATCCTTTGACACTGACAACGTGACATATAGAAGGGTAGATGACATCAGGAAAAATATGGACCATTTTCTGCACATCCAGAATGGTGCCATTTTGTTAAATACCTTGTTTGACATTCATGAGAGAGGCGGTCCAGACGTCGGACATTCATGAGAGAACTCCAGTAACTCTTCAACATGAGGGGGGACGTTGATCAACCCCCTCTCGCCCGACCAAACCCTAGAAGCGTCGAGGCCACCCCAAACCCTAGAAGCGTTGCCGAGGCCACCCCAAACCCTAGAAGCGTCGAGGCCACCCAAATTTACCAAGTTAAAAGAGCGTTGTCGAGGCCACCCCAAACCCTAGAAGCATTGTCGAGGCCTCCCCAAACCGTAGAAGCATCGAGGCCACTAATTAATATTCCTTGTTGTGATTAGCTAGCTAGGTCTATGTTTGCCACTAATATATCCATCTCTCATGTTTGTATATTAATTGACATGTTGTAATATTCTGCTCAGTGCGGAGCTATTGTTAGGGACAGCATCCTGATCAGCATCCAGCTATGGAATAAGCCTAAGAACGAAGACCCTCAAGTTTCTTATGTCACCGATAGACAGAAAGATGATCTTTGGACCTCGCTGAAGGCAAATTTCACCCTACCACCAGAGGAGGATCCGAATAAGCCAGTTATAGAGCCACTGGTCAAGGCGTGTGCTCTTAAAAAGATGGCAAATCTATTTAGGAGGTGGAAGAATGAGTTGAAATCAACGTTTGTCGACAAAGGGAAGACTCCAGAATTCACCGGCCGATTTGAGAAGATAAGAGATCACTGGCCCGCATTTGTGGCCTACAAGACATCGGATAAGAGTAAGAAAATGTCAGAGATAAACAAGATAAATGCTGCAAAGAAGCTGTATCACCATCACACGAGGTAAAGGCGGCTACCTCAAAGCCCGGCCGTTGTGGGACAAAGCTGAGAATGACCTGATTGCTAAAGGGGTCGAACCAGAGACATTGAACTGGCCAGACCGTTCAAGGACTTGGTTCTTCGAGGTTGGGTGAACTTTGGACCCTGAAACAGGGAAGTGCCGTTGGACGGACGAGCAACTTGCAATACCCGTCAAGAAGCTTCAGAAGTATATCGCCACAGCGTAGGCAGGGACGTTCATTCCCGACAGAGAGAAGGACGAGCTGACTGAGGCCCTCGGGAATCCTGAGCACCCTGGACGAACACGAGGCACACTAGGCTCCGTTGCGTGGAAGGTTGGGTTTCCCGGAGCAGGCGGTTACAAAACCCGGGAGAAGAAGAGGAAACAGGAGCTGAGCGAAATGCAGAAGCTCAATGCAAGAGTACTAAAGCTAGAGGAACAAGTTGAGAGCCAGCGAGCTACCGACCAACCATCTCAGCGGCACGAATCTACCCCAGAAGCTACCCCGCCATCTCAGCGGAGAAGCAGCATGGCTTCCACGGAGCTCATTCAGCAGCCTGACTTCACGGCTCCTAGCTACCCCGTGGATGCTATCACAGAGGCTCAACATTGCCAGCTGATGACGAAATGTCGGAACCTCACCTTGAAGGCGGCTGTCGGCTCTGTTGCACCTCCTCAACCTGACGGAACTTTTCACTGCTGTCCGATTCCACATGGCTATGCTGTTGTGACGGTGGATGAAGTAATGGAGGGATTTGACGAGCTCGAGCTTGACCACCCTACAGGTGAAGGGGAGACTCAGCTGGTTTATGCTCTGAGGACTACATGTCTATGGCGGAAGGAGTACATCAAGCTTCCGAACTGGACGCCTCCGCCTCCTCCTCCTCCTCCAGTGAGTCAGAGCACTCCTCCTCCTCCTCCTCCTCCGGCACGTGAGGGCACTCCTTCTCCGCCTCCTCCGGCGCGTGAGGGCACTCCGCCTCCTCCTCCCCCTCCTCCGGCGCGTCGGAGCACTCCGCCTCCTCCGGCACGTCGGAGCACTCCGCCTCCACCTCCGCCTCATCAGCAATGGCGGAATAGAGCCGTCGCCGCTCCGACGGCTAGCAGTACAAGCAGAGGCATGAAGCAATTCAGATACGGTCCATCTCTCAAGCCTTTGGAAAAGTTACCATATGAGAGGACCGATGAGGAAACCACGAAAATCTGTGCTGCCGAAGTGTATGAACATTTTGCACGGAAACCTCCACCTCCGAAGGAGACGATAGATCCGGTGAAACGGAAGCGCACTATCGATGCCCTGGAGCGACCACCACCGTCTCCGCCGCAATCCAACTATGAGCGCATTATTGAAAGGACATATAAGGAAGCGGAGCGGTCGGGAAGTACTTGCATGCATGCAAGGTTAGCAGACTAAAGAAGTGGGAAAAAAATTCCCCAGCATGGCGCACAGGCGAACCAATCGTGCCCCCGCTCAAGGTGTCTAGCGATATCGTCGCTAATCAGCCGGGGATGGTGCCCGTACCAATCCTGCTGATTACCTGAGCGATGATGTAGAGTTTGAAATAATGGAGGTGGAAGAATTCAGATACCAGTACGGGCAGCCTCTCGTCAAACCTGATCATCCTCCTCTATCAACGATGATGCGAAGATTCCATGAATGGTACATGAAAACCTGCGGCGAGTCTGGGAAGGATACTTTGACGCTGAGAATTAAAGAGGAGCACGACCTCATTGGAATGGATCTGTTGTTTGTTGAATTTGACGAGTTATTCCAATTATACAATCAAAAGGCCCTCGACAAAACACTCGAGACTTGCTACTGTTTGTAAGTACTACTTCTGTAATTAAGTCTCTATATATAGCTCAGCTCTTTCATTGCATGTATATATAATTATCCTCACTATATTATGTAGATTGAAGATCGTCGAATGCAGAAATGCACAAATCTACGACATTGGGTTCATTAACCCAAATGTCATACATGATTGGACGGTTCAAAAGAATGTCGCAGAAACTGAGGACAACTTGCTGCAATCGTTGCTTAAAACTCAAAACAAAGAGAAAATACTCTTTCCTTACAACTTCAAGTGAGTGTTACTGTCTTGTGCATATTCGGTTTCCCTTATTACTCGAGGTTATAGTAATGTAATTGATGAGTTATGCATGCGTGCGCAGGTTCCACTTTATTCTACTAGAGATTAAGCTTGAGCGGGGAGTAGTAACCGTCTTAGACTCGAGACGAAATGATCCCCAGGAGTATGCGGACATGACTGAAATGCTCCAGAAGTATGTTCAATCGATCATTATCGCACCATATCGGCAACTTTGTTCATTTCCTGATATCAAGTAATTATTTTCTTTGTCTGGCAGGGTTTGGAAAGAGTTCACCGGAATGGTTCCGGGACTGCCGAGGGAGCTGTGATTTACACACCCGAAAGTAAGTAGTACTAGCTAGTTCCGCGCATCTCCCATTGATTCTAGTTTCATCAATACCATTTATAATGCTTGATTATCAGTTTGATTGAACTCTATTTCTCGTAAAGTGCTTGTGCCAGGAAGCCGGGAATGATTTTTGTGGATACTACGTTTGCGAGTTCATCCACAACGCGACGACCTCTAAGCGGGGCTACTCTGAAAAACAATATGAAGTGCGTAAGCAATAATATTCACAATTTTATTTTATTACCATCATTTGTGTTGAGTTTCATTCATATATATGTATTGACCCCCTTCCTCAAATTAGTTGTGGCAGATGCGGGATGAACTCCTACCACATGATCGCATACGAGCAATTCAAGAGGATTTGGCGGGATTCTTTCTTGACCATGTCATAAATAAAACTGGAGAATACCATGTGTAATTTGACATTAGATGTTAGGGATTGTACGTAAGAGATCTTATATTGTATATATGTAGCTAGTAGCGTCGGATAGATATATGAAAACTTGTTGTTTGACCAATCTCTAGGAGAAAGAGAGGTCGATCACTTCTCTCTGTATATGTTCATGACGATCTTGTGTACTTAATGGTTCCTTCATTTGCTTACTAGCTAGCGTGTCGAGTTCTCTCTATATGTATAGTAGCTAGTGTCGACCAAGCACGGAGAAAGAGAGGACACTTCTCTCTATTAGCTAGCTAACACAATATGAAACCCCTAAATTAACCCTCCAAAACCCCCTAAACCCCCCCTCCCTTCCAAAAAAAACAAAAACCCCAGCCTTTTGGTCCCGGTTGGTGTTACCAACCGGGACTAAAGGTCCTCCTGCCTGGGCTCCCCGCAGCGGCCACGTGGAGCCCCTTCTGTCCCGGTTCGTAAGCGAACCGGGACTAAAGGTTTTGGGCTTTAGTCCCGACCCTTTAGTCCCGGTTCCAGAACCGGGGCTAATGGGCCTATGGAACCGGGACAAATGGGCCATTTTCCACTAGTGTTAATTGGAGTTTCACAAAGCACATACCTTGATAAAGTTTTGAAGAAGTTCAAAATGGATCAGTCAAAGAAAGGGTTCTTGCCTGTGTTACAAGGTGTGAAGTTGAGTCAGACTCAATGCCCGACCACTGCAGAAGATAGAGAAAATGAAAGTCATTCCCTATGCCTCAGCCATAGGTTCTATCATGTATGCTATGCTGTGTACCAGACCTGATGTGTGCCTTGCTATAAGTCTAGCAGGGAGGTACCAAAGTAATCCAGAAGTGGATCACTGGACAGCGGTCAAGAACATCCTGAAGTACCTGAAAAGGACTAAGGATATGTTTCTCGTTTATGGAGGTGACAAAGAGCTTGTCGTAAATGGTTACGTCGATGCTAGCTTTGACACTGATCTGGATGACTCTAAGTCACAAACCGGATACGTATTTATATTGAATGGTGGAGCTGTCAGTTGGTGCAGTTCCAAGCAAAGCGTCGTGGCGGGATCTACGTGTGAAGCGGAGTACATAGCTACTTCGGAAGCAGAGAATGAAGGAGTTCATATCCGATCTAGGTGTAATACCTAGTGCATCAGGTCCAATGAAAATCTTTTGTGACCATACTAGAGCAATTGCCTTGGCGAAGGAATCCAGATTTCACAAAAGAACCAAACACATCAAGAGACGCTTCAACTCCATCCGTGATCAAGTCAAGGAGGGAGACATAGAGATTTGCAAAATACATACGGATCTGAATGTGGCAGACCCGTTGACTAAGCCTCTTCCACGAGCAAAACATGATCAGCACCAAGACTGCATGGGTGTTAGAATCATTACAATGTAATCTAGATTATTCACTCTAGTGCAAGTGGGAGACTGAAGGAAATATGCCCTAGAGGCAATAATAAAGTTGTTATTTATATTTCCTTATATCATTGTAAATATTTATTATTCATGCTAGAATTGTATTAACCGGAAACTTGATACATGTGTGGATACATAGACAAAACACTGAGTCCATAGTAAAGCCTCTATTAGACTAGCTCGTTAATCAAAGATGGTTAAGTTTCCTAACCATAGACATGTGTTGTCATTTTATGAATGGGATCACATCATTAGGAGAATGATGTGATGGACATGACCCATCCGTTAGCTTAGCATATTGATCGTTCAGTTTTATTGCTATAGCTTTCTTCATGTCATATACATATTCCTTTGACTATGAGATTATGCAACTCCCGGATACCGGAGGAATACCTTGTGTGCTATCAAACGTCACAACGTAACTGGGTGATTATAAAGATGCTCTACAGGTATCTCCGAAGGTGTTTGTTGGGTTGGCATAGATCGAGATTAGTATTTGTCACTCCGAGTATCGGAGAGGTATCTCTTCACCCTCTCGGTAATGCACATCATAAGAAGCCTTGCAAGCAATGTGACTAATAAGTTTGTTGCGGGATGATGTATTACGGAACGAGTAAAGAGACTTGCCGGTAACGAGATTGAACTAGGTATGAAGATACCGACGATCGAATCTCGGACAAGTAACATACCGATGACAAAAGGAATAACGTATGTTGTCATTACGGTACGACCGATAAAGATCTTCGTAGAATATGTGGGAACCAATATGAGCATCCAGGTTCCGCTATTGGTTATTGACCGGAGAGGTGTCTCGGTCTTGTCTACATAGTTCTCTAACCCATAGGGTCCGCACGCTTAACGTTCGATGACGATTTGGTATTATATGAGTTATGTGATTTGGTGACCGAATGTTGTTCGGAGTCCCGGATGAGATCACGGATATGACGAGGAGTCTCGAAATGGTCGAGAGGTAAAGATTGATATATAGGACAATAGTATTCGGACACCGGAAGTGTTCCGGGGGTACCGGGTACGTATCAGGTCACCGGAAAGGGGTTCTGGGCACCCCCGGCAAAGATATGGGCCTAATGGGCCAAGAGGGGAAACGCAGCAGCCAGCATGGGCTGCTGCGCCCCCATATAGGCCGAACCTGGAGGGGAAGGAAAGAGGGGAAGAGAGAAAGGAAGGGGAGGGATTCGGCCTCCCCCTTCCTTCCCTCCTCCTTCCTTCCCCCTCCGGGAATTATGGAGGGGGGGGGGGCGAATAGGATTAGGGCCCCAAGTAGGATTCCTCCTACTTGGGCGCCCCTTGGATGCCCCCTCTCCCTCCCACCTATATATATGAGGGGGGAGGCGCCTAGAACACACACCAACAATTGCTAGCCGTGTGCGGCGCCCCCCTCCACAGTTTACGCCTCCGGTCAAATTAACGTAGTGCTTAGGCGAAGCCATACGCGGATCACTTCACCATCACCATCACCACGCCATCGTGCTGACGGAACTCTCCCACGACACTTTGCTGGATCAATAGTTCGAGGGACGTCATCGAGCTGAACGTGTGCAGAACTCATAGGTGCCGTACGTTTCGGTGCTTGATCGGTCGGAACGAGAAGAAGTTCGACTACATCAACCGCGTTGTCAAACGCTTCCGCTTTCAGTCTACGAGGGTACGTGGACACACTCTCCCCCTCTCGTTGCTATGCATCTCCTAGATAGATGTTGCGTGAGCGTAGGAATTTTTTTGAAATTGCATGCTACGTTTTTCAACAAAATCATCAATCAAGGCTTTCAAGTCCCACTTAACTAAATCCCAAAACTCTTGCAGGGAGGCCATATGGTCCTGGAATTTTATTTTATATTCATCCCAAAGACCACCTCATGAATTTCTTGTAAGGAGAACGGTGAAGTCAACTTTTCCACCTCTTCCTTGGATATTTTTGTGAGATTTTGATATGACAAAGATATACAAGTTTCATCAAGTTGTCTAAATAAGTTTTTATAAAATTCAATGATATATCTCATTAGTTGTTCCTCTCCCTCAGTCACCCCTTCCTCTTGTTCTAAGGAAATAATCCTGTTTTTTCTTCTCCTCCCATTAACTTTAGCATGATAGTATCTAGTGTTCTCATCTCCATGAGTAATTTCTTTATCTAGCCTCTTTTTTCATGGACAAAGTTACAGTATAGTGGGTAAAAGTGGATTTAAGAGCTAACATCTCCTTGATAACCACTTCATATTTCCGCCCTTGTCCCGCAGCAATATCATTAACAACGTTCAGACAATCTGACGCCACATGCAATCTCTGAAGATAGAGATCCTTAGCCAAAGCAAGCCTCTCACGACAAGCCAAAGCCTCAAGAGTAGATGGTTCAGTACTGCAGGTAAAACAAGAGCGGATGCCCCTAAATAGAAGTATATCTCGCCTGCCTAACTCTGTGCATTCCTTTCATTCGGTTACTAAAATATATATTACAAGAGATGAGATGATCATTTGGTTACTAATATCCATTAGGAATTACATACATGTGGCGATATGTAAAGCAGAAAGTTTTAGCTTTTTTTTTCTTTCAACAATGTTGCTGCTCTTCTGCTAATGTTTTTAAAATAAAAAATCATATATGTATGCATATAAGTTATATATGATAATGGTACTCGGGTTACTCCTCAAGATGGGGTGGGAGTACCAACAAAATCTAACCCTTGAGTGGATGTTCACCAGGATTGTGTTTTCTCTACAATCTCTCCCACATGAGCATCGACTTCACCATCAGCTGCAACGTGCCATGATCACGCGACTTCATCATAATGTACTCATCCATTTTTTATTTCTAAAAGTACCAGCATGATCTCTGATGGACAGCTTGTACTAAAACATAAGCGATTTCTTTCGCTACAGTTGTGAGCCCCACATTGTCTAATAACTACTCCTACTAGATTCAGTAACAAACTTGCAAGGCAGTGCCTACATAACACAACTGGTGAAAAACATACAGATTAATCTCCCCATTGCAGCGCAGTCCTCCTCCTAACATCGGCAATAACTCGAGTAGAATAGCACTGCCTGAAAGGACAGCAGAAAGATCCAGAGTGAACAGTGTGGCACTCAATGCAGCTGCATGCCATTTCCTGCCGAACAAGCATCTTATATTTACTAATTGAAGGCACCATACAAGCATCCACGTTAATCCACATCAGCAGAATTAATTTAGCCGTTAGATTTAAAAATTAATGGTAAAGATCTATTAGAAAATGTTGCATCATTAAGGGAAGGAGACACGACTGCCACGCATAAAAAAAGGAGTCCCCAACTGCCACGCTCAAGCAATGAAAAAAAACGTAACTTCTTTCCTTGAATGGGAAACATGGACGTACAAATAAAAAGTTAGGCCCCACGTTAAAAGTGTCCAGTTCCCACAGTCCTGCAAAATCAAAATACATGCCCCTATAAAAAAAGAGACCTCAAGCCTCACGCTAAAAATGGAGAGTCTTGCCTCATTCATGGAAGAAAACACCACGTACATCAATATGGCATTTTCTTTTCTTGAAACTACGTAAACAAATAGGACTAAGGTCATGCGTACAAACCTACTAACAAATGTCATGCGTAAAAGAAAGAGTCCCCAATAGCTCATGTTCAAGTTATGAAATAAATAAAAATGATGTGTCATTTCTCCTTGAAAAATGAAACAAAGAAATGTACTAATAAGAAGTTAGGGCGCACGCTAAAAAAGTATCCACGTCCCACAGTCTCGGGAAAAATTTCCATGCAGGTACAAAAAAAGTCCTCAAGCCTCATTTAAAAAAGGAGAGTCCTTGCTGGATTTTGAAAAATAGATTTCAACTTGGGGTAGGGGAAGCTGAACTTGTTGCAAGCGCCGCAGTCGTGTCTACATGCATAATGCAGTGGACGACAGATCGTTACATATATTATTTTTTAGGTTAAGTAAAAAAATTATAATATAAATCTGAAATGTTTTTCAATTGTGATTTTTAGGTTAAGTAATAAAATTCTATATGGAAGTTTATAATTTGTTTGTTTCTTTTGTTATTGCGATATGGAACAAAATTCTTTGTCTCACAAATCTCACCGTGACAATTGTCACCGATCGTGGCATATTTATTTCAGAAAATTAATGCAAATCAAGGAAAATGCTTTAAGCCTACGACATCATATATAGGATGTTGGTATAGGAATATTGACCATGTTTTTGAGTCTCTTGAAAGTATGCTTTTCTTTTAAAGTTTGTTAATCATTTTTTTAAATATTAACATCTGCACTGAATGATGCCCAAGAGAACATACTCATACAAAAAGTACAATTGAGGAAGAGGTTTCCCCCTTTTGGACAGCAATTCATTTATATATACTCTAAAGCACTAAGAATTCATGTTTTTAATTTACACAATAATTCTGAAGCAGAGTATCCCTAGCCCGTGCAGGCGCACGGGTTGACGACTAGTGAATGAAATGATAAAAGGGAAAGAAGTTGGACCAGATCTCAAGAAGACCATGTGGCTCTGATTGCCACCTTTCCAGAGAAACCACATAGCTTTGCTTTTGTCTGTATATATATCTTTACCTAATATTAAAGGACGGAGACTTTCATAGTTCTCCATCCGTCACTTCTTTATATCCGTCAAATTTGTGTTAACAATAATAATTAACGGCTGAGATTCTCCATCCGTCACCTCTTTATTTTGGTATAGGCTCAGATTCTCCTTCTGTCACGTATTTGTTTCCTTTGTTTTTGTGTTAGCCCGCTCAATTAAAAAAAAGATTTAACCAAATGTTGCACGTATGACATCCTTACTCGATAGAAGAAAAAGGAAATCTAAAGCTGCACATAGTATGAACCGGAACCAACGCACGCACGAATCACAGGAAAAAAAATATAATTTCCACACGTCCCCTCCGTCACATCTCGCGATTCCCCAACATGAGTGAGGGTTCCCTCCTGCCACGCCCGTCCACCTCGGATTCTCCTCCCCACGCTCCCCCGCAGCACATGCCGCCATGCCACCGCTGTTCCCGCACCTCCGCTCTCTATCGGCAGCTGTCGCGGATGCTTCTGTTGCTGCTGACCGCATCGCCCCGTTGCCGCCGCCGTGCATCCTGACGAATCCGGACGCGGCAGCCTTCCCCGGACCTGCCATGGATCCTATAACTGCTCGAGGGCAGCGTCCTTGGTGCGGCTCTTTGAGGCCTGTGGTCTGCTGCGATGTTGGTCTGAAGCCGGCGTCGTGGAGTTGGTCGGACATGGCAAGCGGTGATGATCCGTAGATGGCAAGGTCGGCTTTACGCCTGAGCCCTGAGGTATCCGTCTTTGCACTCCACCTTTCCTGCAGTTCCTCAAGTTGTTGCTTCGCCGATCGAGGTATCCGCCGCCACACATGCCTGAGGCGTCAACCCATCTGCTAATGCCCTCATGATCTTCATTGGGTGTGATTACACCTTTTTTTGGACGAAGGCAGCAGCACTGCTTGAATATACTAAGAGAAGATTTACCAATCTCAAGATGCTACACTTGATCTATGCATCTTTGCCCTGATTTGAATATTTTTTAGTTTGTGACCACCACACTTAGCATCTTTTCTAATGTATTTGAGGGGTTCAGCTGGGGAAATTTATACAGTGGAGATGAAGGGGGTTTGGTTGGGGATTTGTATGATGTTGTGTATGTTGTTTTTTGCTCTGCTTGGGGCAATTTTATGCAAGGAGATATGATCTGGATAACTTATGTGATGTTCTGTCATGCTTTTTGTGCTCCTGCTCAAGAGAGAATTTTTTATAAATATGTACTTATTATTGGCACCGGCACTGATCGTATTTATTGTTGCTATCCAATGCCGATTATCGTGATTGTATGGTAAGTTTCTTTATGGTTGCGTGTGTTTTTATTGACGAGTTTGCAGTCAAATCTTGTGCTCTTACTTGAGCGCTCTTGTGGTTTTAGCAATGGAGTTGGCTCTTGAGCTTGGAGCTGAGGGCAGTGGCGCGATGGGGCAGTGGATGGGGAAGAAGAGATTGCTCCTACTGCTGTCGTTGTGTGTATGCTACTGCTGCAGAATTCTGTGTATGTGCTGCTGCTGCAAAATAAAGGATGATGCATTATATTCTCCCTCTGTATCAATCTCTAAATTCATCATCATTTTTATATTATTTTTCAGAATGTTGTTCTTTAATGCAATTGTTTTCTGTTGGTGCAGGTAAGTGAATCCTAGGCTGAGTTCCGTATTGGTAGCCTTTGTGGTGGCTGCTACACGATCCTGTAATGCATTCTAGGACTGTTGCTTCTTTCAGTTGTTTCAGTTACTTGATTAGCAGCCCAATGCATCCATGTCAATGTTGGATTACTTCCTGATTCCCATTCCAAGTTTTGCAGTTCAGGAAAGAAACAAGGAGAGGACAATGAAGGTCAGACCTCAATCTAGCACTCTTAACAAGCAGATAGTGTCTGGCCTTTTGGGTATCTCGGGGCCAAATACGGCTCTGATGGAAAGCATACGATATTTTCGTCTACCACTAGAAGTCAGAGCATTAACCAAAATCATTAAAGAATTGATACTTCCTCAAATCATGTGCAACATATCGCATTACTTACTTACATACAAGTGGCATCAGTAGAGAATTGATATTACCCAAAATCATTGGAAATTCAAACTGCATGTAGCATTGGGATAGTTGAATTCCTGACATTCTATTAGTTTTCTATTCCGTTTCATTTTTGTGTTATCTTTTTCTCTTGAATTCCTTATTACATACTACCATTAGCTTTTTATTCTATTTCGTTTTTGTGTGATTTTTGCCCGTTTCAACGCACGGGCATGTTTACAGACACTCCAGTGAACAAGCTGAAGCACATGGTTTCGTCAAGGTTGTGCCTCAATACCATGGACACGCCTGGGCATGTCATTTTTTCTAACGAGATGATTTCTGCTCTCGGGCTAGCAGATGGGGTTGTGCTTGTAGGCATAATCTTTATCATCCACGTAGATCATCCCCATCTTAATAAGCACTCAGAAAGTAAATTCCAAGGTCGACACAATAGTTCTATGGTTCATCCTCCGAAAAAAGACACATGTGAGAGGATACCACACAAGCTGGTCGATTCAAGAATGGAGTACAATAAGACTTACCAATGAGTCGTCACTAACTTTGCAACGGCCATGAGTTACCTTTTTGCATTCCCTTTTTTCTATCCTTCTTGCTTATCATTTCTTAGTATCATCACATGTTACATATAGTACTGAGTATACATATCTATCCAATTATTGCTTTCATATTTCACCTGCTATCACCTTAATTTACACCACCCACTACTTGTCTGATAAAGAGATCCTTAATTTACACCACCCACTAATTGCCTCACAACGTGATATTTATGTGTACTCCTTTTCTCACTTCTCTACATCCTTTTATATAAACGCCCGAAGTGTGAAGCAGTGGTATGGATAATTGTGTGTGCACAGATCTATGACTAGTCTGTGCAGTAATAGGTGCAACTCTAATTGTTGTCGTGAGGATGGGAGGTGTTAGGAAGAAGAGGCGTGCTGCTCTCGTTGCTCCCAGAGTTGAAGTGTGCCATGGGGTTCTCAATCTCTTTGCGCAGCTTCACAAAGTTATGGCTCAACCATTCTATGAGAATCTTACCACAACTAGTCCTTTGGCCAGCAGTACGAGTCCGTCCTGTAACTGTCAAAGTGTGCGCTATCTTAAAACAATGGCTACTCCCGCTAGTAATTTGCCCAACATACCTATGTTGTATTGTTATGGCAAAGTGAGCTTCCAGCACCAAATTTAAACCTAAAGCTTGAATCATCAGAATGTTTTGGAGCTATCTAACTATTTGTTGCAACAGACGGGGTGATTATTTTGTTTCGAAAATCCTTTAGAAGTTACATTTTTTTTTCTCGAATACGCACGAGTGTGCGTCTCATATATTAAAGAAGAATGGGGGAAGAGCCCTCCACAGTTATGTTACAACGTGTGTTACAAGGCGTTCCGCGGCCGTCCATCTATGAGCTAATCTTACTACTCGCCATTCGCCCACTCCTGCGCCGCCGTGAAGGCAGCAGCCAACTCCCCTCGCAGTACACCCGCCTGCATCCATACCTTGCATTCGCTCGCAATCCGGTCCAAAAGTCGAGACAAACTGATGCCCCATCGAACACGATGGCGTTCCTGTGCTTCCACAACTCCCACATGGTAAGAAGGCAAATGGCGTGAATCCTCTTCGCATGCTGCCCGCCTGTGCTCAGTCTGGTGCACCAATCCTGTAGTGTCTCACCCGTACTCGGCACACCAAGCGGGATTCCCAATGCCGTGAACACCCGGGCCCACACATCCCGCGCCAGCACGCACTCGATGAGCAAATGGCCGATGGTCTCGTCGTGCTGGTCGCAAAAAGGGCATGCATCCTGGTGTGGCAGCCCTCGTCTCGCCAGTCTGTCCGAGGTCCAACACCTGTCCATGATCGCAAGCCATGCGAAGAATCTGCAACGCAGCGGTGTCCTCGAGCTCCATATAAATGCCGCGGTGGGTGATACTTGCCGTCCTGCAAACTTGGCCGCATAAGCTGATCTGGCCGAGAACGTGCCATCTTTCTCCCATGACCACGTGATAGTATCCGCGGCTCCTTCTTGAAGTTGTACCGCCGCTATGGAAGGCCAGACGCTCATGTAATCCGCAAGGTCGTCCGTGTCAACGATAGGCCCGATGTCTCTAGCCCATCCACCCAGGGCGATGGCCACAGATACAGTCCTCGATCTCCTCGTCTGCGCTGGGACCATGCCGTACGCCCGCGGTGCTAGCTCCTGCATACGGTAGCCATTGAGCCAACGATCCTCCCAGAATAGCATGTGTCGCCCATCACCAACACTTGCTCTAGTCGCCGCTCGGAAAAGGTGCCTGGACTCCTTCGGTACGGAGAACGTGAACTCCGACCAGGGTCGATTCCGATCGAACCTTTGCAACCATAGCCACCTGGCCTGTAGGGCCACATTTGTCCACTTTAAGTCCGGGATGCCTAGGCCGTCGGCCGACTTGGGTGCACACACCCGATCCCAAGCCACTTGGCAACGGCCCCCTCCTGCCTCCGCCTTCCCGGCCCAAAGAAATCCTCGACAGATCTTGATCATGGCGGAGATGGTCTTCGGTGGCAGCTCTAGCGCCAACATGGAGTGGACCGGTATCGCACAAAGGACCGAATGTACCAGCAGCGCCCGGCTGCTCTTAGGGAGGGTCGCCACCTTCCAATGGGGGAGGCGTGCAGCCAGCTGGTCGACAAGGCCCCGTAGTTGCGCCACTGTGAGTTTCTTGAGGGATAGTGGGAGGCGCAGATATTTGCACGGGAATGCATAGTTCGAGCAGCCAAGGGTGTCGCAGATGAAGGAAATATGCCCTAGAGGCAATAATAAAGTTGTTATTTTATATTTCCTTATTCATGATAAAGGTTTATTATTCATGCTAGAATTGTATTGATCGGAAACTTAAATACATGTGTGAATACATAAACAAATACCGTGTCCCTAGTATGCCTCTACTAGACTAGCTCGTTGATCAAAGATGGTTAAGGTTTTCTAACCATGGACATGTGTTGTCATCTGATAACGGGATCACATCATTAGGAGAATGATGTGATGGACATGACCCATCTGTTAGCTTAGCATAATGATCGTTCAGTTTTATTGCTATTGCTTTCTTCATGTCAAATACATATTCCTTCGACTATGAGATTATGCAACTCCCGGATATCGGAGGAATACCTTGTGTTCTATAAAACATCACAATGTAACTGGGTGATCATAAAGATGCTCTACAGGTATCTCCGAAGGTGTTTGTTGAGTTGGCATAGATCAAGATTAGGATTTGTCACTCCGAGTATCGGAGAGGTATCTCTGGGCCCTATCGGTAATACACATCATAAGCTTGCAAGCAAATGACTAAGGAGTTGGTCACGAGGTGATGTATTATGGAACAAGTAAAGAGACTTTCTGGTAAGGAGATTGAACTAGGTATGAGGATACCGACGATCGAATCTCGGGCAAGTAACATACCGATAGACAAAGGGAATTACGTATGTTGTCATAACGGTTCGACCGATAATGATCTTCGTAGAATATGTAGGAGCCAATATGGGCATCCAGGTTCCGCTATTGTTTATTGACCGGAGAGGTGTCTCGGTCATGTCTACATAGTTCTCAAACCCGTAGGGTCCGCACGCTTAATGTTCGTTGACGATATAGTATTATATGAGTTATATGATTTGGTGAACGAATGTTATTCGGAGTCCCAGATAAGATCACGGACATGACGAGGAGTCCCGAAATGGCCGAGAGGTAAAGATTTATATATAGGACAACGGTATTCGGACACCGGAAGTGTTTCAGAGGGTACCGGGTACTTATCGGGTCACCGGAAGGAGTTTCGGGCATCCCCGGCAAAGATATGGGCCTTATGGGCCAAGTGAGGGAACACACCAGCCCACAAGGGGCTGGTGCGCCCACTATAGGGCCAGCCTAAGGGGAGGGAAAGGAAAGGGAAGGAGGAAAGGAAAGAGTGGAGTTGGACTCCCACTTCCTTACCCCTCCCCCCTCTTTCCTTTCCCCCTTGTCCATAAAAGGAAGGGGGGGGGGGGCAGGAGGGCAGGAGCCCTAGGGCTGGCGGCCAGCCCCTAGGGGCGCGCCCTGGCTGCCTTGGCAGCCCCCCCCCCCTCTCCCCTCCCACCTATATATACATGGGGAGGGGGCGCCACACAAACACACAACATTGTCTTAGCCATGTGCGGCGCCCCTGTCCATCGTTTACTCCCTCGGTCATATTTTCGTAGTGCTTAGGCGAAGCCCTACGGAGATCACATCACCATCACCGTCACCACGCCGTCGTGCTGCCGGAACTCATCTACTACCTCGCCGTCTTGCTTGATCAAGAAGACGGATGACGTCGCTGAGCTGAACGTGTGCAGAACGCGGAGGTGCCGTGCGTTCGGTACTAGATCGGTTGGAGCGCGAAGAAAGTTCGACTACATCAACCGCATTGTGAAACGCTTCCGCTTATGGTCTACGATGGTACGTAGACAAACTGTCCCCCTCTCATTGCTATGCATCTCCATGGATAGATCTTGCGTGTGTGTAGATTTTTTTTTATTTTCCATGCAATGGTTCCCAACAGGTTTCCCAACAGTGGCATCAGAGCTAGGTCTATGTGTAGATGATATGCACGAGTAGAACACAAAGAGTTGTGGGCGGTGATAGTCATACTGGTTACCACTGCTACTTCTTGAGCTTGCGTTGGTTTTTCCCTTGGAAAGGAAAGGGTGATGCAGCCAACTAGAGATAAGTATTTCCCTCAGTTAAGAACCAAGGTATCAATCCAGTAGGAGAAGAACGCACAAATCACCAATACCTGCACAAACAATGAAACACTTGCACCCAATGCGATAAAGGGGTTGTCAATCCCTTCACGGTCACTTGCAAAGGTGAGATCTGATAGAGATAGATAAATAAAACTAAACAAAAGATAAAATATTTTTTGGGTTTTTTGGTATATAGATATGAAAATAAAAGATTGCAAAATAGTAGATCAGAAAATAATATGATGGAAAATAGACCCAGGGGCCATAGGTTTCACTAGAGGCTTCTCTCATGAAGGCAAATAATACGGTGGGTGAACAAATTACTGTCAAGCAATTGATAGAAAAGCGCAAAGTTATGGCGATATCCAAGGCAATGATTATGAAATATAGGCATCATGTCAGTGTCAAGTAGACCGACTCCTGGCTGCATCTACTACTATTACTCCACACATCGATCGCTATCCAGCATGCATCTAGAGTATTAAGGTCATAAAGAACGAAGTAACGCCTTATGTAAGATGACATGATGTTGAGGAATAAACTCTTGCAATATGATGTAAACCCCATCTTTTTATCCTCGATGGCAACAATTCAATACGTGTCTCGCTACCCCTACTTTGTCACTGGGTGAAATCACGCAAGATTGAACCCAAAGCTAAGCACATTTCCCATTGCAAGAAAAACCAATCTAGTTGGCCAAACCAAACCGATAATTCGAAGAAAAATACAATGATATCAAATCATGCATAAAAGAATTCAGAGAAGATTCAAATAATATTCATAGATAAGCTGATCATAAATCCACAATTCATCGGAACTCGACAAACACACCGCAAAAGAAGATTACATCGGATAGATCTCCAAGAACATCAAGGAGAACGTTGTAGTGAGAATCAAATAGAGAGAAGAAGTCATCTAGCTACTAGCTATGGACCCGTAGGTCTGAGGTAAACTACTCACACTTCATCGGAAGGGCAATAGAGTTGATGTAGAAGCCCTCCGTGATCGAATCCCCCTCCGGCAGGATGCCGGAAAAGGCCCCAAGATGGGATCTCACGGGAACAGAAGGTTTTGGCGGTGGAAAAGTGTTTTCGTGGATGCTTCTGGTGGTTTGGGAATATATGTGAATATATAGGCGGAAGATCTAGGTCAGGGGGTCACCGAGGGGCCCACAAGGTAGGGGGGCGCGCCCTCGACCCTTTTCGCCGCCTCGTGGCTCTTCTGACTTCAATTCCAAGTCTCCTGGGTGTCTTCTGGTCCAAGAAAAATCTCGTGAAGTTTTATTCCATTTGGCCTCCGTTTGGTATTCCTTTTCTGCGAAGCTCAAAAACAAGGAAAAAACAAAAACTGACACTGGGCTCTAAGTTAATAGGTTAGTCCCAAAAATAATATAGAATAGCATATTAATTCATATAAAATATCCAAAACAGATAATATAATAGCATGAAACAATCAAAAATTATAGATACGTTCGAGACGTATCAACACTAGTACAGCGAGATGATATACAAACGGTTTTTAACCCCTTTCCGCGACGGCATTTGGAACCGTCGCCTAGTGAGTGACTGTGATACGGGGGTCCTTCCCACACGACCTAGAAACCGTCGGGGATATGCCCTCCTGGCACACACGCTCGGCAAAATGAGGTCGTGTGCGACTGGCGAGCGATCAAATACGGTTATACGTACAGTAGTGCTAGAAAAATACAATTATACAGGCGAAATCGTTTCCGGTAGTAAGTACATCCCACACAATCAGTCCCCGCTAAACTTTTCTGTTCGTATGTACATCCCACACAGTCGCTCCAAGGAAAATGTTTCTGTTCGCAGGTACATCACACATAATTTTCCCCGTTAAATCGTTTGTGATAGCGTTTCCATTGCACACGGTATTAACAATTTTATCGTTTGCGTTATTGAATGCATTACACACGGTGCGTAGAAAAAACTGTGTGGCAAAGGCTATCCATCACACACGGTTTTTACGTGGTAAACATTTGTGCAAGGTGGCCTAACGAAAATAGTTTTCAAGAGGATGGCGTGTGTGATTGTTCATTAATCCAATACGGTTTATTCCTAGAAACTTTGTGCGTTGCCTGAGGTCATCGCCCACGGTGTTTTCTCAATACTCATTTGTAATAGAAAAACCCAATTAGCAGGCTAATTGGCCATTAGCTGGCTAATTGTCCTATTATTAATAATCCATTTATTAATCTAATTGACATTTTGTATTAAGCACACAATATATTTCATTTTCATATTAAGGAAGATGGATTTCATAATTGAAATACATCAGAGTACAACATCATATAGTTTCAGCACTCAGCTACCCCATTACACAACTCCACTAGCACCAAGTTTCACATGCAACATCTATGACCTTCCGAAATTAGCATCATAGACGGTATATAGACGGATGTATCTCATCTGGAAAACTGCTGAAGCGGAAGGCGAATATTGAGCCTTCATTGATGTTGAAGGTCTTTGCAACTTTAGGCCAGTGCCTGTGGATGATTAACCGTCCATCCTTCGTTCTCTTCAGGAACACTTCAATATTGAACCGTGGGTGTTGTATGAATACCTTCCTCGCCTCCTGACCATACAGGTGGTTTGAGAGGTAATCATCAGTGAACTGCTTTGGAAATGCCTGAAAAAAGAATGTGCATAAATATCTTCTCTATATTGAAAATTGGGCAAAGGAATAAAAAAGGCAAGGTATAATAGATAGTACCATCCTGTAGTGAACTGATGTCTTCTTCATTGTGCAGACAAAGATCTTGTTGTTTTTTGTCGCTAATTTCTTTATCCTAACAATCTTTTTGAGTTTCTTGACTTGATTGATATTCATGGACAACTCATTTCCCCATATGCAAAAAGGGTCGTACAGTGGGTAAAACTGACAGCAGGACCTACATGTGCAAGACCAAATTGTTAAAAACTTAAATATTAGAATGGTTCCTATAATTGCATAATAATGTGCTATTACACAAAGGACCATGCATGTGCAAACCTCGATTGTAAACCTTAGTGATTCTTATTGTTTCCACTACGGGAATCAGCTAATTTGCCGTCTGTGGCAGCCTTTGCCGTCTGTTTTTCATCGGGCCAGACGGCAAAGATGAATTTTGCCGTCAACTGCAGACGGCAAAGAAAAGCTGACGGGAAAATAGACTTTGCCGTCTGCTAAAGAAAATACAGACGGCAACTCCTTTGCCGTCGCCACAAAAATAACAGACGGCAAAATTATTGCCGTCTGTTATTTTTGTGGCAGACGGCAAAGTGAGCTGTTTGCCGTCTGTATTTGGTTTGACAGACGGCAAAGAGAAAACACACCACGCGGATCGATGACATGGCAACATCTAAACCGCACGTCCCCATCCAACCCTGCCGTCGGACACACGCATTCTTTGCCGTCTATATTATTTTTACAGACGGCAAAATGAGCTCTTTGCCGTCTGGAAAAAAAAATCGCAGACGGCAAAGAGAAAACACAGCCCACGGTTGAGTGTACTGACTTTTCATTTTTTTGAAAAGGTAAACAAGGTCTAAACAATATGAAATTTGGTGTGGTATTAGTTCATAATTCCTTGAAAACATAGAAAAAGTTTGAGAAAATTTACTAGATTTTAAAATGTTTATTTTGTCCAAAACATTGGGGAAAAGAAACACAAATGTTTTGCTGGTTTTCTATTGGTTGGAACCACCTTCCCCTGGATTGATGATGTGGCAAAGGCATCCACCACCCACCACATGCATCTCACGCAGCAGCCCACATGCATCTCACGCACCGGCCCCCACCATCTCATGCATCTCACGCACCGGCCCTCATCTCTCTCTCTCCCTCCTCTCTGTCTTCTGCAGTAGCACGAGGCGCGAGCAGCGCCGCCTCCTGCAGCTGTCCGAGCTGGAGGCCCCGAGGTCTCGACCCTGCACCGAGCGCTCGAGTTGGATCCGCCTGTCTCTGCCCCGGCACCCTCTCTCCTCTCCTACTTTCTACCTCACCGCCGTTCCCGTGCCTCGTTCAAGCCCCGAGCGTGCTCTCCTTCGAGGTCTTCCGGCAGTGGCAGCGCTTGCGGGAGTGGGCCATGGAGGCCGCTGCTTTCCTTCCCCCCGAGGTTGAGGAACGAGCACAGCGGCAGCAAGGAACAGAGCCGCCCCGACCACTGAAGCCTCGCCGGAGTTACCCACCACCGCCGTGACAACCCAAGCACCACCGAAGACCGTTCTCCGCCACAACCGAAGCCCCGCCGGAGTTGCCAACCGCCGCAGCAACCGCCTGACCTCTCCTTCCTCCCTCGCGTTCTGTCCTCCGTGAGCCGCAGCGGCAGTCGGTGCCGGAAGCGGAGAAGATGACGATGCCGGCAGCGATTCTGGAGGCCGAGCTTCGCGAAGACGAGGACTGGATGCGTGGATGTAGGGAGAGGCGGCCGCTCCGGCGAGGCAGCTCCGGCGAGTTCTTGTTGCCATGGCCGGCGACCACACACGGCGTATTTTTTTAATTAACTAAAAACATCTTTGCCGTCTGTTACACTATGAGGATGACGGCAAAGCTATATGGGGCCCACCTGCTAACAGAAAACCCTAAACACTACTTTGCCGTCTGCTACGGGAAAATACATGACGGCAAATTCTTTGCCGTCACACCGACAAAGAGCAGACGGCAAAGAAGTCCTTTGCCGATTTAGTCGTTGCCGTCTGACTTTGCCGTCTACTGACTGACGGCAAACTCTTTGCCGTCAGTATTTCCCTCTTTGCCGTCTGTACGTCCTTGACGGCAAACTAACCGTTTCCTGTAGTGTTCCCTACAACACATATAAGGTAGTTAGTGATCAGGTTAAGTGAGGGTTCGCATGCTATTAGTAAAATATGTTGATGAAAAATAAGCACATTCCAGATTCATCAGATTAATTCAAGCCACATGGAAAACCCATTTATCCAAACCAATCATGATTAAGAACTAGGAAATATAGCAATTGTATATGTTTCTCTTGTATTAAGTGCAGCCAAATTCGATTTATTCCTCACATGCACAATAATACAAAATTCTACCCACGACAATTAGACATCGCATTGCAGAATTGAACCAAGCAGTTAACTAAACACCACAACAAATGAACCAAACATTAACTGAGCACCACATTGCACAATATAACATATTCCTAATAGAAGAGATCCGACAGTTAACCAACCAAGCATGCTTAACAACTTGGAAATATAGTAATTGTATTTGTTTCTCAAGTATTTAGTATAGCCAAATTCAATTTATTTCTCACATGGTATACAATAACAAAATGCACCCACAACAATTAAACATCGCATTACAGAATTGAACCAAACAGCTAACTAAACACCACAACAAATGAACCAAATGTTAACTGAGCACCACATTGCACAATGTATAACATACTAGAAGATCAGACAGTTAACCAAACCAAGCATGCTTGACAACTTGGAAATATAGAAATTGTATTTGTTTCTCATGTATTTTGTAAAGAAAAATTTGATTTATTTCTCACATGGCAGACAATACAAAATTGCACCCTGAAGAATTGAACATCACATTTGCAGAATTGAACCAAACAGTTAACTGAACATGACAACTAATTAACCAAATAGTTAATAAGTGAGCACCACATTGCACGACATATAGAACATATACAATAGAGCAACAGATTGCATGGTAAAAGTAGATAGCACAATTCAGTTGAATTTGTTAAGGAAAGGTAGTAGCTAGCAAACTGAACATGGGTCCTTATAGTGAGCTAAAAAGAGAAGCTACTCCTCATCGCCGGAGATATCGATGATGATTGGCTCCTTGGACATGGAAGAGGGCGAGGTCTCCGCATCGTGGGTGCACTCGTCATAGTGGTGAGTTGCCTGAGCCGCTCCGGGCACCAATTTGCTCGCTCTCAAGTTGCGGTAAGCACGTGCATGCTGAGAAAACACCTCGTAGTCTTCGTCGAAGGCACCAAGGGTGGCCTCGATAAAACGCCATGAACTATCGTTTAAAGCAGCCAACCGTGTCGCGGCTTCAGCGCGCGAGGCGTCGACGGTGGCCTCGATGGCGAGGTGCTCCTCCAAGATCTGGGGGTCGGCACAAATGGCAGCCATCGCGACCTCATCCGCGCATGCAGCCGCGATTTGCTTCTCCACTACCAAATGCTCCTGGAGCTCCTGCCTATACTGCATGCACCATGGCTTAGGGCCGTGCTTATTTGGTAGAGGGGTCGGTGATTTGGGTGGAAGGTGTCGCGCCGGTGGTCAGGGCATGTGGGATGTGAAAGGAGGAGGAGGATGGGGGTCGGGTGTGGATTACCTGCCTAGATAGACGAGGCCGAGCAGCGTGAAGGAGGGTCGCCGGCGAGGAGGCGGCGCTGCAAGCAAGGAGTGAAGGTTTCAACTTGGAAAGGAAGGCGGAAATAAGGGAAATGTGGCTTTTGGTAAGGGGGAGGGGGTGGGGAGATAGATATTTCCATGGAAGCCGAAAATTTTGAATCGGTTCTGCGAAAAAACTGGCGCGCAAAGTGTCATCAAACACGATCCCTTATTCAGAACTGTGTACGATATGTGAATATCACAAACGATTCAGATAGCTTAACCCGTGTGTGATGAGTTTGAACGTCAAAAATTTTGGTTCGAATTTCCCTGGTTACAGTGGTCATCCACGTCATTGCATAATTTGGTACACAAAGGAGACTACAGCACACCCACACTTCTTAATCGAGCAAGTTCAGCAATTAAACAGAGCTAGCTGACCCAAACATTACTCTAAAAAATTAAAGACCGACGCTCTTAATTAAACAAAACAAAGAGTACTACTACGGTTGGTGCTCGTCGATCTCCACCGCCTCCTCCATGTCTAGCTCACGCCCGGCGGTCTGCTGGGGAAGGGGCTCCATGGCATCCATCACACCATACACGGCAAGCATCTCGCCATCCGCGTCCGCCGTCTCTTTGGAAAAGGCCGCCATGAGCTGGGCGTGGGCGGCCGCGATCTGGGCTTGGACGGGCTCTGTCGTGGCAAGGTATGCGGCGGAGGAACGGACGGCTGCTCGAACGCTCTCAGCGATTGCCAACTCTTCGGCCGTGGGTTGCCGACGGTTGTCGGAGAAGCTTCGTTCGATTTGTGCGGTGACCGCCACGAGCTGGGCATGGGCAGCCGCGACATGGTCGTGGGCGACCTCCATCAGGGCTAAGGCCATCGCTGCGGAACGGACAGCTGTTGTGCCGCTTTCGCCAGTTGCTATCCCCGAGGCAGATGTTGCTGCCACCAGCTGAGAAGCAACAGTGGCCGTTTGGGCAGCCTTGGCCGCTTGGTCGCAGATTGCGGCCGCGCTCACGAAGCTTGTTAGCACGCGCATGGCGGCTGCGGCCGCGCTCTCTCCGGAGTGGGCCGCCGAAGTTGCCATCACGAAGCAGGTCCACGTCCCCATCTTTCACCGGCCACGATTAAACAGTCAAATGATATTTGGGGAGTGAGCTAGTGTGCTTGTGTGACACCCTGGTTTTCGCTCCTGTTTTTTTTCCTTCGCGGGATTTGACTCACGTCTTTTTTCTCAGTGTTATCGGATTTCTCTAGTTCTTGGGTATATGAAGATGGTCATTCAAACTTGCCTCTCCTATCTAACCAGAGATTCTCTCTAGTCCAACCTTGCCACCCAAGATCTATTCTCGGGGTTTTGCCGCCGAAACCCTACCTTCCGAGTTGCCGGAAGGGAAACCCTAACTCTTGCAGTTACAAAGGAACCCCAATTTCCTTTGATCGGTTGACTTCCAAACTTCTCCCAGTGATCATCCCACATCTATAAACCCTGGATATGCAAAAATATTGCCAAGTCATTTGCAATATTTTTCATTTATAATTAATTCCTTTTTCTGCCAGCTAATGGAATTAAATCCAGGAAAATATCTATCCATCTCCAAAGTTGATGAAAACTCATGGAGACATTCTTTGTGATCATACTGAGCTCCCATAAAAATATTGGCCATAATTAAATAGGTGAAATTGCATTTTCCTATTTAAAGCCAATATTGCATTTTGGGCACCTTCTAAAGGAACTACCATTTTGGTAGCCAGGAAAAATCCCAACTAATTTGTGGAGCCTCTCCAATCCATACCTTCTCCATTTACTGCAAAACCCAAGATCCATAGTTCAAAGTTTGAGCTCAGCATCCATTTGCAAATTCTGTCCAAATTTTCAGTTTGCAAAGGAAGTGCTTGGACCCTTGATCTTTTTGAGCTGAAATTTTGCATGATGGTTAACATTGATAAATCACTCATGGAAAACAAAAATCAGCTCCATCTATCAATCCATCTTCCCACAGCAATTTTCCTAAGTTTCTGTTCATTTCAAAGCTCTGTGAAGGAAGTACCACTTTGGCATTTCCAAATGAGCTGAAATTTTCCCAGTATCTCCATATATCCAAATCATCATACTACACCAAAATTCAGCTCATTTCATCAATCCATTTTAGCACAGCTTTAAATTCTAGTTTCTGGACCAATTTGGCAGTAGTGAAGGAAGTGTATGCAAATGGGGTCCAAATGACTTGAAATTTTACCAGCATATACTCCTTCCTACCCCATTTCATTGTGACAAATATTCAGTCCCATTTACCCAGCCATTTTGTAGGAGATATGCCCTAGAGGCAATAATAAATGTTATTATTTATCTCCATGTTCATAATTATGTTTATGTTCCATGCTATAACTGTTGTGGTTCCCGAGCCCGTATATCCATAAAGGCTCTGGGGAAAACCCATGTGCACGTGTGGAATAATAAACGGTAAAATGTATTCCTAGTCATGCCTCTAAGACTAGCTCAAGTGTTGCATGATGATTATGTTTTCCCAATCATGGGCATGTCTATGCCAGCAATTTCGAGGGCACAATGTTAGCAGAACATTTGTGTTGAATCGACCCGAATTGATGTTATGCTATGAGATACATTCGTCATAAGTTAATGGTTAATAACATAGAGATAGTTAACGTTTGCATGATTCCTTAGACCATGAGAGTATCGAGTTTCTTCATGCTTGATTCATGAACTTTGGGGTTTGTTAAACGTCATCCGTAACTGGATGGCTATTACGGCGGCTTATGGGTTCATGGGAAAGTATGTCAAGTAACTTGATAGATCAAGATTGGGATTTGCTCCTCCGACGATGGAGAGATATCTCTGGGCCCTCTTGGTGTTACGGTATCCATCAACGTCTGGCCAGACACTTTGTGATTTGATCACGGGGATGCTGGAACACGGTAACGAGAAAAGAGAACAATACTGGTAACGAGGTAACTGGCATAGTGGACAAGTTGTTGTTCCACGGGAATGCCAACATGTCTCACCTCGGGTATTTGTAACATATCGCGAAGCAATAGGAATAGCACGGCAACTGGAGGTTCACTCGAATATTCATTCGTGTGGGTATAGGGGTCAATATGGGTGTCCATGGCTCCGATGTTGATCATTGATCGGAAGGTGTTCCGTGTCATGTCTATACTTCACCAAACCTATAGGTTCACATGCTTAAGGGTCATCTATCTGCTGAATACTAGACAGGGAGTCTGAGAGAAAATCACCGAAAAAGTTTCGGACACCGGAAAAGTTTCGGACAGCGGAAAAGTTCCGCAGAGAGAGGTCGCCGGATGAGTTCCGATGAAACTGAAAAGTTGTTTTACAGGATACCATAAAGTCAAATTGTTTTCGGCACATACCCGATAATTCTTGGAGGGTGCCAGAATCATTCTGGAAATTTTGGGAATTTTCTGGAAGAAAAACCGGAAATGTTCCGGAGCTGCCGGAACCACTTCAGATGCTTTTCGCAGATGAAAATCACTAATCTGGAATTGTTCCAGAACGCGTTGAAAATTATTTTAGTGGGTACTGGAAATGTTCTCAGCCCACATAAATATTTTCAGTTTGAACGGACGCTTAAAAATGTCGTCATGAATAGTGAAAATGCTTTTTGGGTTACTTTTTGGAAAGCCACTTGTTTGGGCTTTATCCCAAAAGATCTAGGGATGACATGGATGGATTGGGAGGCCCTCATGGGGCCCCCCAAGGGGTGTGGGCGGCCACACTTGGGGCTCCACCATGGAGATGTAGGGTAACGCAGCAGAAAACAAAAAATTTCCGCCCTACGCACCAGCCCAGGACCACTATGGAGACTGCATACAAGGTTTGATCATATTCGTTACCGACTCGTAGCGCAGCGGAAGTAGAGTCGATGACGATCGGCTGTGCAGATCCCCGCAGCTAGGATTTACAACCTCCCAACCGCGAGGATGTATACCCTCATCCGCCACCCGGACAGCCCTCTGGGAGGCGGTCGGACAGTCCCCGGACGGTGTCGCGGACAGCCCTTCAGGAGGACTCACAGAACTTGGACCGTCACAAGGACAGCCCTTCGGGAGGCACTCACGAACAGCCCCACGGGCACTAAGATCAAAACTACGACCTCTCTACAGAGTTGCAGACATATGGTGTCATCTATCCGGCAGGGCTTCGCCGTCCAGAACTAGTTCCCACCGGAACCCAGACAGCCTTTCGGCTCTATGAAACTCTTTTCGTGGGAGGGAGAGAGAAGCCAGATAATTGCATGGCATGAGTATGAGAGCAAGGGGATGAAGGAGATGGCAGCCCCAACTCCTCCTTTTATAGGCCAAGGCAAGGGGTGGGGTGGGATGTTGAAATACCAAAATACCCAAGCTTCATGTCACACATGAAAGGGCATAATGGTAACACAAGGGGGGCACCAAGGGGACACCACCATGGCAACCCTTGGGCCGGCCCACATCTTGTCCCCCCCCCCATGGGGGGGCCCCCCCAACAAGCCACCAACATGTCTCCATGAAACATGCATGCTCCCTAGACAAAAAGCCACCAAACATGCAACCCCCGATTCGTGGGATCTTGTCCCCTCGCGCTGAGACAAGATGTTTTCCGCGAAACTTTTTCTGAAAAATTCCAGAAGGTCCCAGAACATTTCTAGCACCCTCTAAAATTATTCTGGGCACGATCCGAAACATTTTCGGTGCGGTGGTTTTTATCAGCGGAAAGCATCAACAGCGGTTACGGCAGTTTCGGAACATTTCCGGTTTTTCTCTCTGAAAATTCCCAGACGTTCCCAGACCAATTCTAGCATCCTCTGAAAATTTCCAGGCGGTGCCGAAACACTTTTTGACCAAATAATATATTTCGAAACAACTTTTCGGTTTTACCGAAACTCTTTCGGTGTTCTCTCTCTCGGAACTCTTCCGTTGTCTCCGAAAATTTTTCGGTGACTTTCTCTCAGACTCCCTGTCTAGCATTCAATAGATAGATGACCCTTAAGCGTGTGACCCTATAGGTTCGGTGAAGTATAGACATGACCGGAACTCTTTCCGATCAATGATCAACATCGGAGCCGTGGACACCCATATTGACCCCTATACCCACACGAATAAATATTCGAGTGAACCTCCAGTTGCCGTGTGCTATTCCTGTTGCTTCGCGATATGTTACAAATACCCGAGGTGAGACATGTTGGCATCCCTGTGGGTCAACAACTTGTCCACTATGCCAGTTACCTCGTTACCGGTATTGTTCTCTTTTCTCGTTCCATGTTCCGGCATCCCCGTGATCAAATCACAAAGTGTCTGGCCAGACGATGATGGATACCGTAACACCGAGAGGGCCCAGAGATATCTCTCCATTGTCGGAGGAGCAAATCCCAATCTTGAGCTATCAAGTTACTTGACACACTTTTCCATGAACCCGTAAGCCGCCGTAATATCCACCCATTTACGGATGACGTTTAACAAACCCCAAAGTTCATGAAGCAAGCATGAAGAAACCCGATACTCTCATGGTCTAAGGAATCATGCAAACGTTAACCATCTCTGTGTTATTAACCATTAACTTGTGACGAAGGTATCTCATAGCATAACATCAATTCGGGTCGATTCAACACAAATGTTCTTCTAACATTGTGCCCTCAAAGTTGCTGGCATAGATATGCCCATGATCAGGAAAACAGAACCATCATGCAACACTTGAGCCAGTCATAGAGGCTTGACTAGGAATACATTTTATCGTTTATTATCCCACACGTGCATATGAGTCTTCCTCCAAGCCTCGTTTTATTGCAGACCCTAGAACCATAGCAGTTATAGCATGGAACATAAACCTAATTATGAACAGGGAGATAATTAATAACATTTATTATTGCCTCTAGGGCATATCTCCTACAGACTCCCACTTGCACTTGAGTCAATAATCTAGTTAATGCTAATGCACTTCACACCTGTGGCACACCGGTGTAAATATGCTTCGCTTGTGGTATAGCCTGATGTCCAATGGATCTGACAACTTCATATCCATGTGTATCTTTGCATATCCTCGTGTTTTCACGCTTTCACAAAATTCATATTTTGTGTGGACTTGGTTTTGTATGTATGTGAATCACAGGTCGAACCTGGATTCCTCAGACTGAGTTATGGAGCAACTACCTGCAGTAGTGTCCCATTGACAAAAGCCGTCTTGGAACCATACTAAGTTCATGAATGAACTATATGATTCAACATCTTCTTTGTCGCTTTTAAAAGCGGCAACATACTTCGCCTTTGTTATAGAATTCGCCACAGTAACTTGTTTGGAACAATTTCCAACTACCGTGCCACCATATTGTGTATTACACAAAACCCTCAATTTAAATCGAAAATCGCTTGGAGCATGGATGAAGACTCTATCGATGTAACCTTTTACAACGAACTCTTCATGATCTCCGCTTGCGAGAAAACATGTCATCAGTGCTACTGTAGTACTCAATGACCCATTTTCACTGTTGTCCCATGATCAGAACTTTTGATCACTTTGGTATCTATACTCGCAACAATTTGGGAGTATCGGACATATCTGGTTGTTTTACATACCATGGAATACATGATTAATCCAAACACAAGAGTGTGTCGAATCTCCATCATGTATTTTGCTCATCAGTGTTTTGGGACACCGAGTCTTGCAAAAACTCTTTCCATGTGACTTCGGCAAGAATCACTCCTTGGCCCTTTTTAATGCTAAAAAGTTTTAGCATTTTGTCAATATGTATCTTTGCTCAGCCCCATCAGGTAAATCTATCTCCATAGATCATCATGCCTAATATCAAGGCTATTTAGACCAAGCACTTCATCGAAAAACCCTTTTCAAATGAAGGCCTAATTCGTGTCAAGAAATTTAATTCCAATTTAACAATGTGTCAAGCACACAACGTTTTTAGAAATATTATTATGCTCCCACTTACTTTCTTGAATCACAAGCATCTTCGTTACCCATTGATGAAGTCAAAAACCCTTTTGACCATTTCATCAAAACATGAAGATTCCAACTCCATTTTGCTCTCTTCTGTCCATCACTGGAACTCTGAAGTTTGCATACTTACTAGCATCCTCTGGAATGACAAAATACCTTGGACTGTAACACATGCAAGTCCTTGGTTTCATTTCCATCAGATGGAAATCCTTTCGTCATCCTTGTTTCATATCTCATGATTGAAATATGTATTAATTGCTAGTTCAACCCGAACCGACTTTAAGCATCGCTACGGTGAAACATCCTCATCGTAGTCAACTCCTTGAACTTGTTATTTCAACAAGTCGAGCTTTATGGATAAAACATTTTTATCCGTATCAGTTTTAAGTTCCATAAAATTCGTTAGACTCTAAGCCTTCCGAAAGGTGTATCAAGATTTTAATCTTGAAACATTTATATGAAAACTATCTCGGATTGTATTGGCATTTAGCCAATTCCGGAGTCAGGGCCCATCAACGCTTCCTTGTGTATCGTAGGAATACTGTTGTCTAACAACAATATCTCGTTTGCGCACCTGAGAGGTTTGCACGAGCCTTGCCTATGAGGTTCATCTGCAAGTTCGACCGAAGTCCGTACATTTTATTGTAGAGACTTCCGTATCAGTCGTAGTAGGAAACTCTGGAATTACTTCCAAGGTCTCTTTCCTTTGATCTGATGACGAAGATACTGTTATCTTGTCGAGTTGCATTGTTCTCCCACTCACCTTTTTGAAAGAACCATTTTCTTCAAAAAGCATACCGTTCTTTGTGGCAAACCTATTTGCCTCGGTATAGTGAGGGAGGAAAACCCAATTACTTGGGATAACCTACAAAGTAGCACTTGTCTGATTTGGAATAGGTTTGTAACCTTTCACACAAGCCCCATATTCCAAATGTTAAGAAAAGATATAACATGGTTGGGCGTACCATTCCATGTCGTCATTTCAACAGACCCGATGGAGCTCTTTTCAGTGTAAAAGCCGCAGTCTCTAAAGCATCACTTTAAAAGGGATAATGGCAAATTTATTTATGTCATCTTTGATCTTACCATGTCATAAATGGTTCGATTACATCTTCACGGACTTTCCACTCGCAGTGGTGTTCCGGGAAGTGCAAGTTATGAAACCCCTTTCATAACACATCAGACATTCGCTAAACTTGTAACTCAAATATTCCTTTCTGCAATCGAATTGTAGAAACATAATTTTCTTGTTACAATAACTTCTACTTTATATTTGAAAACCTTTCGAATGATTTCAAAAGATCCAGACTTACGTCTCATCAAGTAAATATCCATATATCTACTTGAGTCATTTCTGAAGATAGATAAATTCACTACTTGCAAAAACATTTATTGAACTACACACATCCAAATGTATGATCACCAATAAGTTTGTTGCTCATTCCTTATGGCCTGTGAACGGTATTTCAGTCACTTCACTTTTCGGAGGAAATTTGCAAGTGTCAGATGATTCAAAATCAAACGACTTCAAAATCCATCATAATGGAATTTTCCATGCGGGTTTCTCCAATGTGACCAAATGCAGTGCCACACTTGTGTGGTATTCTTTTAGTCTTGCGACATTTAGCGTCAGTGTTATGGATGTATCATATTACCATCAATATTCATAACATACGTCCCATCTTGGATGGAAGCATGGCCCTTCATGTTATTCATAATACTGAACAACAATTGTTGTTTTTATGAACAACTCTTTTGCAACAAACATTGTGCAATGGGTTAGAGTGTAAAACTCTAAAATGAATTATGAATGTAAATCCAGAGGTAATATATTATTATCATTATTCATAACATATATCTCATTCTCAATGAAAGTATGTCCCTTATGTTATTCATAACATCAAACATAAAAAGTTCTCTTATGAACAACCTTCTTGCAAGATACCTCATGCAATGGGCTAGAGTTTGTGAAACTCTAAATGAATTATGAAAATAAATACAGACGGTAATACACCGATGGAAGGTATAGTAACATTTACTATGTTCCCTGTGTATACCTAAACCTCATTCCCGGCTGGTTTTTCAGGCCATAGTAGTTCTTACATCGAGTTGCAACAGAATGCAATCGAGCGGGTATCTTTGTGATTAACTCACAATACCCAAGAATCAGTGATTAACAATTTAATCATAATTCCCAAGAACTATATCTTTGACCAGCCTTCTATACATCAAAAACTTGTATGACATTCATACATGAGCTGGATATTCCAGTCTTCTTTCTTATTGCCTTTATACTTCTAACAGTTTAACTTTTAGTATTTCTCCTACTTCCAGAAGAAGCACCCAACTTAAGAGTGGCGTTAGCCCCGGACTTCCTGGGCGTGAAAGTTTCACTAACACCCTTCGGACACTTCCTTTCTCTTTAAGTTGTTGTTTTATTCACCTTTCATCATATGACAGGCGTTCTCCTGGATCCCTCTCTTATTAGTCTAATGCATAGTAAACTCCTTTACTAATAGTTTGCAAACAAACACTGCTTTGGATATCTCATATCTTTTAGCCTTTGTTTGTCCCTGAAAATGATTTTCAGATTCCATGAATATCACATAACTATCCAAACTTTCGAAGTTCGGGTCTCATGGAAGCAAACATATTGCACTTGACTGAAATGGAATTCTAGCTTTTGGATCGAAGGACGAGATTCACATGATCCATAGCATAAGCGAGAGAATACCGAAAGTATGCGATAGGACAAAGTCCTTCTCGGCACTCTTGAGGACAATCCTCACATTACGTTACCAACCGTAAAGTTTTAACCAGATATTTAACAGCTATTCAATTTTAACAGGGAAGGTGGAAACGCGAGCCATAATTCTACAACTATTATGCAAATCACACTTAGACAGTGTTCAAAATTAATTGCACTGAGAATTAAACAAGTTAATTCAACAGTGCGCTCCCACTCAAATCAATATCTCTCATAATTGCTTGTGAGTGATTCAAGATCCGCATATCAATTCAACGCCATTGACGGGTTCATCACTGATGACGTGAATTTCAATCGGCAGGCCAACATGCCAATCACATCTCTATGTGACTCTTGTCCATCTTTCGATGCGTGTGTTCCGAGCTCAGGACTGTCCTGCCTGAACGTCAAGACAACCAAGTGATCACGCAGTGAGGTCTGACCTTCACCCGCCTTACACCTCTCTAATCGTTCGTGCTCATGTGTACATGGCGCACCCCGAAAAGATACATGTTGTAGACGGTGCTACACTTGGGAGAACACTAACTACTTGATATTTTGTGAGAGATCACCCTAATAAAAGCGACTACCGCGCAATCAAGAAGGGTGCACCATAAGGGATAAACATCTCAGGCAATTCATAATAGCATGATATGGTATAGCCCTTTCTGACGGAGAAGTCTTTCAATTCTTCGTCTTCGGCATTCGCGTCAGTGTTCACCTTCGCGAAGATTGCCACCACCTTGTCGATGCACCAGATAATATTGCTATCTCTATAGCTAATAAAATAATGCATTACACAAGGTTGACACGCAGGTCAATTAAAGTGCAATCATATGGCTCCAGCCATCATGCCAAATCATGACACGCAGGTCATGTTAATCAATTTACATCACATAGTCATCTCATACATAATCAAATTATTATGAGCACTGCTATACCACATCATATGCACATGCAAACCCTCCTGTAAAACCAAGTTAGACGCCTCTAATCGGTTCATGCAAAAACTTGTTTTACGTGGCTTCTAAGGTTTCGAAACAAACCGAAGCTACCAACGTCCATCATCAAGTATGATAATTCAAGTCGCTAGATTAACTTTCCAGGGTGTATGAAAACCGAGATAATAAAATCTCGAGCCCCATACTAAACTTCGTCATACGCATGACCCCCATGCAGATCATATCTGCATTGCCCTTTCATCTGCGAAACATCCATCTTTCTTTAACTAAAGTGGAACCCAAAGAACTATTAGCACTTCGTTGATCTGTCAATCAGCATACTCAGGAGCAGCATGAAAGGATCGCGGATTGCCAGAACTTTGTGAGATTCCACAATGCTGTCAAGATCAGGACTACGCAAATTCAAGGGAAGCAACAAGAACATCGGGTAACAGATTTCATCTGCTACCCGCACAAATAATTTTCGGCAATAGATCTCATCTACTACCTAATTATATTGTGCAACACCCATACATCTCCATGTATTCTAGATCGCAACCTGCATCTACGCATAGCACGGCTCATGATGCCACTGTAGGGTAACGCAGCAGAAAACAAAAAATTTCCGCCCTACGCACCAGCCCAGGACCACTATGGAGACTGCATACAAGGTTTGATCATATTCGTTACCGACTCATAGCGCAGCGGAAGTAGAGTCGATGACGATCGGCGGTGCCGATCCCCGCAGCTAGGATTTACAACCTCCCAACCGCGAGGATGTATACCCTCATCCGCCACCCGGACAGCCCTCCGGGAGGCGGTCGGACAGTCCCCGGACGGTGTCGCGGACAGCCCTTCGGGAGGACTCACAGAACCCGGACCGTCACGTGGACAGCCCTTCGGGAGGCACTCACGAACAGCCCCACGGGCACTAAGATCGAAACTACGACCTCTCTACAGAGTTGCACACATACGGTGTCATCTATCCGGCAGGGCTTCGCCGTCCAGAACTAATTCCCACCGGAACCCAGACAGCCTTTCGGCTCTACGAAACTCTTTTCGTGGGAGGGAGAGAGAAGCCATATAATTGCATGGCATGAGTATGAGAGCAAGGGGATGAAGGAGATGGCAGCCCCAACTCCTCCTTTTATAGGCCAAGGCAAGGGGTGGGGTGGGATGTTGAAATACCAAAATACCCAAGCTTCATGTCACACATGAAAGGGCATAATGGTAACACAAGGGGGGCACCAAGGGGACACCACCATGGCAGCCCTTGGGCCGGCCCACATCTTGTCCCCCCCCCCCATGGGGGCCCCCCCCCAACAAGCCACCAACATGTCTCCATGAAACATGCATGCTCCCTAGACAAAAAGCCACCAAACATGCAACCCCCGATTCGTGGGATCTTGTCCCCTCGCGCTGAGACAAGATGTTTTCGGCGAAACTTTTTCTAAAAAATTCCAGAAGGTCCCAGAACATTTCTAGCACCCTCTAAAATTATTCTGGGCACGATCCGAAACATTTTTGGTGCGGTGGTTTTTATCAGCGGAAAGCATCAACAGCGGTTACGGCAGTTTCGGAACATTTCCGGTTTTTCTCTCTGAAAATTCCCAGAAGTTCCCAGACCAATTCTGGCATCCTCTGAAAATTTCCAGGCGGTGCCGAAACCCTTTTGACCAAATAATATATTTCAAAACAACTTTTCGGTTTTACCGAAACTCTTTCGGTGTTCTCTCTCTCGGAACTCTTCCGTTGTCTCCGAAACATTTTCGGTGACTTTCTCTCAGACTCCCTGTCTAGCGTTCAACAGATAGATGACCCTTAAGCATGTGACCCTATAGGTTCGGTGAAGTATAGACATGACTGGAACTCTTTCCGATCAATGATCAACATCGGAGCCGTGGACACCCATATTGACCCCTATACCCACACGAATAAATATTCGAGTGAACCTCCAGTTGCCGTGTGCTATTCCTGTTGCTTCGCGATATGTTACAAATACCCGAGGTGAGACATGTTGGCATCCCTGTGGGTCAACAACTTGTCCACTATGCCAGTTACCTCGTTACCGGTATTGTTCTCTTTTCTCGTTCCATGTTCCGGCATCCCCGTGATCAAATCACAAAGTGTCTGGCCAGACGATGATGGATACCGTAACACCGAGAGGGTCCAGAGATATCTTTCCATCGTCGGAGGAGCAAATCCCAATCTTGAGCTATCAAGTTACTTGACACACTTTTCCATGAACCCGTAAGCCGCCGTAATAGCCACCCATTTACGGATGACGTTTAACAAACCCCAAAGTTCATGAAGCAAGCATGAAGAAACCCGATACTCTCATGGTCTAAGGAATCATGCAAACGTTAACCATCTCTGTGTTATTAACCATTAACTTGTGACGAATGTATCTCATAGCATAACATCAATTCGGGTCGATTCAACACAAATGTTCTTCTAACATTGTGCCCTCAAAGTTGCTGGCATAGATATGCCCATGATCAGGAAAACAGAACCATCATGCAACACTTGAGCCAGTCATAGAGGCTTGAATAGGAATACATTTTATAGTTTATTATCCCACACGTGCATATGAGTCTTCCTCCAAGCCTCGTTTTATTGCAGACCCGAGAACCATAGCAGTTATAGCATGTAACATAAACCTAATTATGAACAGGGAGATAATTAATAACATTTATTATTGCGTCTAGGGCATATCTCCTACAGGAGACCCTCTTGTTCCTTGGTTTCACCTTTATGCCCTTGGTGGAAGGACTTCATTCATGTACTTTTGGGTTTTGTTGTAAAACCACCCTACCCCTTGGGATTTCCTATAAATAGAGGTGGAGGGGCAGCCCTCCACACTCATCCCTTCTCACATACAAGTGCCATGCAATGATCTGGCTTCTCTCTCCCTTCCCACGAAATAGTTTCGTAGAGCCGAAAGGCTGTCTGGGTTCCGGTGGGAACTAGTTCTGGACGGCGAAGCCCTGCCGGATAGATGACACCGTATGTGTGCAACTCTGTAGAGAGGTCATAGTTTCGATCTTAGTGCCCGAGGGGCTGTTCGAGAGTGCCTCCCGAAGGGCTGTCCAAGTGACGGTCCGAGTTCTGTGGGTCCTCCCGAAGGGCTATCCGCGACACCGTCTGGGGGACTGTTCGACCGTCTCCCTGAGGGCTGTCCGAGGGGCAGATGAGGGAGTACATCCTCGCGGTTGGGAGGTTGTAAATCCTAGCTGCGAGGATCAGCACCGCCGATCGTAATCGACTCTACTTCCGCTACGCTACGAGTCGGTAACGAAAATGATCAAACCTTGTATGTAGTCTCCATAGTGGTCCTGGGCTGGTGCGTAGGTCAGAAAAATTTTGTTTTCTGCTGCGTTCCCCTACAGTGGCATCATGAGCCATGCTATGCATAGATGCAGGTTGTTTTCTGCTGCGTTCCCCTACAGTGCCTCCCGAAGGGCTGTCCAAGTGACGGTCTGAGTTCTGTGGGTCCTCCCAAAGGGTTGTCCGCGACAACGTCCGGGGGACTGTTCGACCGTCTCCCGGAGGGCTGTCCGAGTGGCAGATGAGGGAGTACATCCTCGCAGTTGGGAGGTTGCAAATCCTAGCTGCGGGGATCTGCACCGCCAATCGTCATCGACTCTACTTCCGCTGTGCTACAAGTCGGTAACGAAAATGATCAAACCTTGTATGCAGTCTCCATAGTGGTCCTGGGCTGGTGCGTAGGTCAGAAATTTTTTGTTTTCTGCTGCGTTCCCCTACACATTTCATCTCAGTAACTGCTGCAAGATCTTATCTAGGAACTGTTTTGGACCCCCTCAATCAACCTAGACTCTTCCTAGTTCACCCAGAGCCATATCCTATCTATTTGTTCCCTAGCTCACTGGCCGGGTATGCCGACAGGAGGTGCTCCGCCCAGGCGCTGCCACGGCATCGGCGTCCCGAAGCTCCTGCCGACGTCGAAGGCCCTCCCCGGGCCTATTTAAGCACGGCCCGAGCCCTCCCTCGCAACCACCCACCTCTCCCCCTCCTCCTAAGCTCATCGGAGTGGCTCCTCCCTTCCCTGTCCGTCGCCACCCGCCGTGTCCGTCGCGGCCTCGGGCTAAATTGGAGCTAACCGGAGCCCTCCTCGTCCCGCTCTCCCCTTCAGAAGTTCCACCGTAGTCCGGCGAGTCTCCCCAGCCCTCCGCCCCATCTTCCCGTCGCCGGAAGCCCGTGCCCGGAGCCGACCCGAGCCGCCGCCGTGCCCTCTGTCCCCGCCTTGGCCCAGCGCCCCTCGGCCCTCCCCCGGCGCTGCAGTGGCTCTTGGTGGACGCGGCGCTCCTCCCCGCACTCACCGGCAGCATCGCCCTGGCCGGAGGCCATCGGAGCCGTGAGCTCATCGCCAGCCAGAGCCTCCCCTGCTCCCTCCTCTGTTCCTATCGGGGGGCAGCGAGGAGGAAGAAGACAGGCCAGGCGGGCCCCGCTCCTCACCACCGACCCCACCTGTAAGTGGCCCAACCGGCCGGGCCCGCCACTTAAGTGGCGACGTATTCGGTGGATTACGTTTTCTTTTAAGGAAAATGTATTCTGCTGGTGCTTCGGCTGGAAGTACGTTTGTTTATACTGAAAGCGTATTTCAGTGGAAGTCGCCACCAAATTTCCACCCAGGGACCTGTTTGTAGAGGTTTCTTTTATAGATTGGTCCCTGAACTTCATCGGGTCATATCTTTTCACTCCTAACTCCGATTCAGGAGAAACCAAAGCCCACTTCTTCGTCTCGTTGAGCCCGTCGTGTTGGTGTCATTTTCATAAGGTCTCCACATTGTGAAAATGACCATTTTGCCCTTGCCTTCTATCAGCCCCTCTCCCCCTCCCGAGAGAGAACTTTTCCGGCGAATTCTTCCGCGGCTTCACCGCACCTCTTCCCGGAGTACTCTTCGACCTCCAGGCAAGCCGACCATCTGATATATGTCCTAAAGCATTGCTCTATGTTATTCTTGTGTGTTTAACCCAATAATGATGTCCGTGCGAGAACTACTTGAATTCCTGTTAGTTTGTATTCATCGTTTACATTACTTGTTCATGTTTATCATTACCGCACTAATGACTCATTATGATGTTATATGGAGATAGGTTGTTATGTTTATACAGTTGTTACCTCATACATAATTACCAACAGGTTAAGTTATTCATGATGGATATACCTGCCGGTTAAGTACTTGCTAAAACTAAACCTAGTCGGTTGATCCAGAGTCACCTGTCCGGACTTATCCGTACAGCCACATTTGCCTATATGGGACGGCCTTGACTTGGCCTGATCGCATGCTCTTTTATCGGTACCACCAACTAGGGAAGGTTATGCGCGCGCGCTGCCCTGGCCAGGTAGGCCGCGATAACCTTGTGAGCCCAGTTGTTTGTTTGCGCGCGGTCCCCGTTTGGGACAGTTTAGTTTGGCCACGACGATGGCAGGTGTCATGAGGTGACACAGGGGCCACCCAGGGCTTAACTCCAGGGGAGAATGATTGCCGGTGGTACGGTGGAGGAGTCACGGGTTAGGCAGGTTTCGTTGGAGCAACCCTGGTCCACCCGAGTGGGATCACGATGTCAGGTGCTTCATGGTGTGGGTAAAGTGCGCAACCTCTGCAGAGTGTAAAATCTATTCGAATAGCCGCGTCCACGGTATTGGACAGTCTGTCCAGACCTCACTAGGTGGTCAACCGTAATAATGATAATAATGATGGAAGAACTCGTCTTATGCCCTGACGTACTCAGTGGTTCATGAATGTTCTGAGGATTGTAAGGCAACCCAGAAGAGAGTAAGATGGATCTGGTTAAGGTTTGGATGGGATCCTGAGAATGTTCGGAGTATGGATTATTTGAGTATGGATTATTTACTAGCCATGCTTTACTTTACTTTAGTATCACACTGGATACTCCTGTTATGACATGATAACTAATATTTTTAGCTAGTTATGCCATGCCATGATAATTTAATATTGCTCTAATAACCAATACATGCTTGAATGCCATGGATTGCATTGCTTGGTGTATATGTTAGTTTGGTTTGCTTGCGAGTACATTCAAAAGTACTCAGTGGCCTTCAATGTGGCCAGGTTCACATAAGGATCCGTCATCCGTCGTCGAGGAGCCGGAGCGTTCACTGGCTAGGAGAATAACCCAGTGAGATCCCTGTGGATTGGAGCCGCACCAAGACCATGCTGCCTTAGATAGAGCTTTTTCGCTGCCATCACCCCTGCAATAAATCATGTAAGACTTATATATCCATTAATAGAAATGCCTGTGTTCTTGATACTTGTTGTAAACGCGCGTGCTAGAGTGATTTCCTGGGCTAGTATGCGTGGTGACCGTCTGGCTACAGTGGTAATCAGGCGGGGCGCCACAGCTTGACACGCCGGCTGTGGACTGTAGTCGACGCACCTTCTCGCGTAAGCCGTATGCATACTATACTCCGACGGTGGTCCAAAATATTTTGTGCTGCATCTCACTCGGTTGGTGATAATAAACTATGTGCGATCTACTTGATTTTTTTGTCTTGATTTGAATTACATAATGGGGTCACAGCTTCAAGTTCCAGTTTCTGGACCAATTTGGCAGTTGTGAAGGAAGTGTATGTAAATGGGGTCCAAATGACTTGAAATTTTACCAGCATATACTCCTTCCTACCCCATTTCATTGTGACAAATATTCAGTCCCATTTACCCAGCCATTTCATCTCAGTAACTGCTGCAAGATCTTATCTTGGAACTGTTTTGGACCCCCTCGATCAACCTAGACTCTTCCTGGTTCACCCAGAGCCATATCCTATCTAATTGAGCAGTGGGACGCATGTTAGACAAGGTCCTAGTGCCATCGAGTGTCTGGGACGCGTGGTGCCGGTGGTGACCATGACTTCAGTCGGCAGCCGGCGCGAACTGTGGCAACAGTCGCCGTCCGGTCCTCTCTGGCTGTCTCCAGCTCGCCGCCCAGCTCCCCTTGCTCGGCCACGTCGCCAGCCCCTCTTGTCTGCCCTGTCCCCTAGCTCACTGGCTGGGCATGCCGACAGGAGGTGCTCCGCCCGGGCGCTGCCACGGCATCGGCATCCCGAAGCTCCGGCCGACGTCGAGAGGCCCTCCCCGGGCCTATTTAAGCATGGCCCGAGCCCTCCCTCGCAACCACCCACCTCTCCCCCTCCTCCTAAGCTTATCGGAGAGGCTCCTCCCTTCCCTGTCCATCGCAGCTCGCCATGTCCTCCAGGGACTTGGGCTAAACTGGAGCTAACCGGAGCCCTCCTCGTCCCCCTCTCCCCTTCAGCAGTTCCACCGTAGTACGGCGAGTCTCCCCAGCCCTCCGCCCCATCTTCCCATCGCCGGAAGCCCGTGCCCGGAGCCGACCCGAGCCGCCGCCGTGCCCTCTGTCCCCTCCTTGGCCCAGCGCCCCTCGGCCCTCCCCCGGCGTTGCAGTGGCTCTTGGTGGATGCGGCGCTCCTCCCCTCACTCGCCGGCAGCCTCGCCCTGGCTGGAGGCCACCGGAGCCGCGAGCCCGTCGCCGGCCAGAGCCTCCCCTGCTCCCTCCTCTGTTCCTATTGGGGGGGTAGCGAGGACGAAGAAGACAGGCCAGGCGGGCCCTGCTCCTCACCCCGACCCCACCTGTAAGTGGCCCAACCGGCCGGGCCCGCCACTTAAGTGGCGACGTATTCGGTGGATTACGTTTTCTTTTAAGGAAAACGTATTCTGCTAGTGCTTCAGCTGGAAGTACGTTTCTTTATAGTGAAAGCGTATTTCAGCGGAAGGCGCCACCAGATTTCCACCTAGGGACCTGTTTGTGGAGGTTTCTTTTACAGATTGGTCCCTGAACTTCATCGGGTCATATCTTTTCACTCCTAACTCTGATTCAGGTGAAACCAAAGCCCACTTCTTCGTCCCGTCGAGCCCGTCGTGTTGGTATCATTTTCATAAGGTTTCCACACTATGAAAATGACCATTTTGCCCCCCCGAGAGAGAACTTTTTCGGCGAATTCTTCAGCGGCTTCACCGCACCTCTTCCCGGAGTACTCTTCAACCCCCAAGCAAGCCGACCATCTGATATATGCCCTAAAGCATTGCTCTATGTTATTCTTGTGTGTTTAACCCAATAATTATGTCCGTGCAGGAACTACTTGAATTCCTGTTAGTTTGTATTCATCGTTTACATTACTTGTTCATGTTTATCATTACCGCACTAATGACTCATTATGATGTTATATGGAGATAGGTTGTTATGTTTATACAGTTGTTACCTCATACATAATTACCACCAGGTTAAGTTATTCATGATGGATATACCTGCCGGTTAAGTACTTGCTAAAACTAAACCTAGTTGGTTGATCCAGAGTCACCTGTCTGGACTGATCCGTGCAGCCACATTTGCCGGTATGGGACGGCCTTGACTTGGCCTGATCGCGTGCTCCTTTATCGATACCACCAACTAGGGAAGGTTATGTGCGCGCGCTGCCCTGGCCCGGTAGGCGGCGATAACCTTGTGAGCCCAGTTGTTTGTTTGCGCGCGGTCCCCGTTTGGGACAGTTTCGTTTGGCCACGACGGTGGTAGGTGTCACGAGGTGACACAGGGGCCACCTAGGGCTTGACTCCGTGGGAGAATGATTGCCGGTGGTACGGTGGAGGAGTCACGGGTTAGACAGGTTTCGTTGGAGCAACCCTGGTCGATCCAAATGGGATCACGAGGTCAGGTGCTCCATGGTGTGGGTAAAGTGCGCAACCTCTGCAGAGTGTAAAATCTATTCGAATAGCCGCGTCCACGGTATTGGACAGTCCGTCCAGACCTCACTAGGTGTTCAACCGTAATAATGATAATAATGATGGAAGAACTCGTCTTCTGCCCTAAAGTACTCAGTGGTTCGTGAATGTTCTGAGGATTGTAAGGCAACCCGGAAGAGGGTAAGTTGGATCTAGTTAAGGTTTGGATGGGATCCTGAGAATGTTCGGAGTATGGATTATTTACTTGCCATGCTTTACTTTACTTTAGTATCACACTGGATACTCCTGTTATGACAGGATAACTAATATTGCTAGCTAGTTATGCCATGCCATGATAATTTAATATTGCTCTAATAACCAATACATGCTTGAATGCCATGGATTGCATTGCTTGGTGTATATGTTAGTTTGGTTTGCTTGTGAGTACATTCAAAAGTACTCAGCGGCCTTCAATGTGGCCAGGTTCACATAACGATCTGTCGTTCATCGTCGAGGAGATGGAGCGTTCGCGGGCTAGGAGAATGACCCAGTCAGATCCCTGTGGATTGGAGCCGCACCAAGACCATGCTGCCTTAGATAGAGCTTTTCCGCTGCCATCACACCTACAATAAATCATGTAAGACTTATATATCCATTAATAGAAATGCCTGTGTTCTTGATACTTGTTGTAAACGCGCATGCCAGAGTGATTTCCTGGGCTGGTATGCGTGGCGACCGTCTGGCTACAGTCGTAATCAGGCGGGGCACCACAACGGATGGTATCAGTGCAGCCAGGCTCACTATAGGTTACCCTAGCCAGACTTCATTGTCTTGTGCTCAGTAGACAGTCTAGATGGATTTCAACCATCTATGCTAGGCTGGCATGGCTACTATTGATCATAAGGCAACCCCCTAGGTTTTTGGCTCCATCAGACCCCAACTCTTGTGGCCTTTGCCTCCAGTGTGAAATATCCGCACTAGGCAACGACCCGTGAGCCCTGAACCCTTAGGTAAACCAGATATCCTTACCTTGCTTGCTAGCCATGGCATTTCTCTTCTTAACTCTAGTTTCCTTTGGGAAACGCCTATAATTCTATCTCTCCCCGACAACCTTAGAATCGTTGACTAAGCCATTTTGGCTATGGTCATGCGTCGAGAGTGTGATGTTCCCTAAGGAAGTAGTAGGAGCTTGACACCAGTGCTACCAGGAGCATTGTGTGGTTTCGCTTCTAAATCCTTAGAGGTACATCGAGATCGCTATAATAGTTATACTAGTGGATCCTCGGCCACGTGTGTAAGGTCCGCAAATATTTGAGTTTTATTCGTTTTTGGCTTTTTGCGGTTTTTGTTTCTTTTGTCGATTCTGTCTCTTCGCTCCGACTGGATCCATCCGCAAGTGCTACCAAGAAGACCAGCATACAAATTGGATAATACCTAATAATCCAAATTCAGCAAGAGTTAAGCCAAGGCAACTGCCTGATATTCAGGATAGCAACACCGGATCTGTCAAGAATGAAGAATGGGTCAGAAGCAGAATCTATGTGCAACAGACAAGGCCAGAATATACCTGAGAGAGTTGGCTTCAAAACAGATCACACCCGAGGAACAGTCAGATGAGCTATTAGGAATGGACATCAGTAAGGACAAATTATTCGGTCCTCGATATAAGGATTATTTCAGTCAGTGAACCTTGAGTCTTTTCTCAATGGACTCAAGAATCATTTCAAGAATATGAATGTCCCAAGAGCAACAACAAAACTTCGGTATGTTGGTACAAATTTCAAAGCATATCTTGGAGTTCCACCGATGCAAATACAAAAATTTCTGGGCACAATGACAAGTTTGCAAGGAATATGGATGAGTTCGTGGTTGCCCAGGATCACTGAGAACTTCACATGCTGGGAAGCTCAGCTAAACCGAATGGAATTGGCCGTCAACTACTTATTATCGGCAACCCTGGGTTTGAATGAAAAAGGATATTCTGAATTAATTAACAACATGAAGTCTGCATCAGTTATGCAACCCTTGCAGCAGCAATAATAAGACCATCAGGAGGACAAGCGATGTGCATGACAATAGAATATCTTCAGTCAGGGTATGGCCTATACCAAGTTTGGCTCCGCTATGGGTAAATTCCGGATACTTCGGATGGAAGCCAGAATCGACCATAGATCCGACCGCCTATCACAGTACAAGGCTTCCGGTATAAGGAACCCAGCCTTCCTCCGCAGGCTACCAGACTGCCAATCTTCCTCGGTATGCCACTTGGTGGGGAAAAATCTTTCGGGGTACGGCACCCCCATCTTCCACAGCGTGCTACCATAGAAAGCTTCCAGCATAAGGCACCCAACCTTCCGCAGCAAGCCACATGAAGGAAAGCTTTTAAGGTACGATACCCAGCCTTCTTCAGCACGCGACTTTGGCAGAAGCTCCAAGCATAAGGAATTCAGCCTTCTTCAACACACCCCGTGCCCACAACAAGTTTGTCAGTGGCACGAACTAGTCTGGACACACATCCGCATCAGAACTTAGTGGTTATGAAAGGATTTAGCCTACACCTGCATATGTTGTGAGCATGTAGTCCAGTGGATCAGTTCATGTGAATCACTCATACACGGGAATGACTGTGTTCAGAGAAACATTGGCCCCATTGTTCAAAGAAGAATATGAGCACAACAATCCCTACGATGAATGCAAGAGTACGTTGTGAGAACAAGCCCGACAAACCGGGAAAACAATCAAGGAGCCATGTTGGCAGTCCATGACAAGTCCACCAAAGGAATCCTCAAGAGCCAAAAAGTTGTGGACAAACAACCTCCGTGACGGTCGGCAAGATACAGCTTCACGGACAGGGTGATATTGATAATCCTTGTCAGACTCTTGCATATGCGGCCATAACAACGTACTACCTATGGTTACAAGTGAGATTGCCGCACTTATCATGAATATGGGCCAACAGCCAAGACAAGAGGCTATGCTCCAAAAGATACACTGGATGACAGCCACACCATATTCAGCTCATTGGTCATGACAAGGACTACAGAGGATATAGATGGCAGAGCTCCGCAGTAATCGATGCAGTTTAACAGTCTGGATATATGTAGAAATATGGTACATCCTGTGCTAGTACAGAAACTTGGAAGAGCGGTTATAAGGACATGCATGTCAGGAACGGCAGACGCCATGATGACACTAGAATAGGAGATTATCATCTATGATTATTTTGTGATCATGCTTAACAATTCAGTTGGGGATACAGCAGCAATGACCCGGTCATGTTGTTCCATGAATTGTGGATCATCTAAGGACAAAGTCAGAATGCCGAAAACAAAAGGGAAATGTCAGAACGGAACCCACAACCAGACTGAGCATTCTGACATGGCAAAAAGAAAGTCACCCCTAGCCACTCGAGGCCATACGAGCACGAGAGCCTGGTACAAGAAAAAGATGTCTCACCCGTGACAGTCAGGGTACGAAGCATCGCAATAAAACCTGAAGCAGTCACTTCCAGGCCATGGAAACCTAGCTTTTTGTTGGTATTAACCGCAACCCCACGCAGCAACACCACTATCAGAATAAAAGGTACACCTGACAGGAAAGAGAAGGATTCAAGGAAGTTGTGTGCAAAGACAACACAAGATCCATCAGAAGAGGCAGTTAAAAGGCCAGTAAACCAACGAAGACAAGATCGCTGATGGATCCAAGTCACACACAGGTAAGTCCCCCTTCCCCGGCAGGTAAACCTGGAAATCTCGAGGACGAGATTTTCTTAAGGGGGGTAGGTTTGTGACACCCTGGTTTTCGCTCCTGTTTTTATTTCCTTCACGAGATTTGACTCCCGTCTTTTTCTCGGTGTTATCAGATTTCTCTAGCTCTTGGGTATATGAAGATGGTTATTCAACCTTGCCTCTCCTATCTAACCAAAGATTCTCTCCAGTCCAACCTTGCCACTCAAGATCTATTCTCGGGGTTTTGCCGCCGAAACCCTACCTTCCAAGTTGCTGGAAGGGAAACCCTAACTCTTGCAGTTACAAAGGAACCCCAATTTCCTTTGATCGGTTGACTCCCAAACTTCTCCCAGTGATCATCCCACATCTATAAACCCTGGATATGCAAAAATATTGCCAAGTCATTTGCAATATTTTTCATTTATAATTAATTCCTTTTTCTGCCAGCTAAAGGAATTAAATCCAGGAAAATATCTATCCATCTCCAAAGTTGATGAAAACTTATGGAGACATTCTTTGTGATCATACTGAGCTCCCATAAAAATATTGGCCATAATTAAATAGGTGAAATTGCATTTTCCTATTTAAAGCCAATATTGCATTTTGGGCACCTTCTAAAGGAACTACCATTTTGGTAGCCAGGAAAAATCCCAAATAATTTGTGGAGCCTCTCCAATCCATACCTTCACTATTTCCATCAAAACCCAAGCTCCATAGTGTTGACACACGAACAAGTCACGTGTAACCTCGACGCCGGCGGTGATGCACCGCAGCTCACGTCGAAGGAGACCCGACCGACAACGCGATACGCAAGACAGTCGGCGGGCGCTTTTGAGACCCGAAACCCCACACGCCCGGGAGGGACCCTGTCAGGGAGTGCGGCGGCTATGGGCTACCCTAGGTCGATTCGCTCGCCCCTAGAGCCTCATGATTCGCAGCTCTCAAACTCGAGGAATAGCGAAGAACGAGAGAGAAAAATGATGGAGGGATAAAACGTAGACTGAAAGAGTAGTATACTGATTTGTTCGATTGTGTGTTGTTTTAATCGGCCTTCACCGCTAACATATATAAGAGGTGGCTGGACTTCCCGTACAAGTAAAGGATTCATCTAGGCTTTCCTTACAAGAAAATTACATCAATTCACGTCCTACAGTTCTAGTTTCAGTCCAACTCGGCTTCAGCCCGAATCTGTCCCATACTTCTGTCCCGCTTTTTGTGTGGGCTGTAGAAATCGCATACTAACTCGGATGGAGTCGAGTTCAACATCAAGCTTGTTCGCCGCGATGATCTGCATAATACATCGCCGGCCAATTCTCCTCTTAAGGACGTTTTTATGACTTTTAGGGCCCATCTTTAACTGTGGGTCGGATTCAATTATGCAGTTTTCTGAACTGTTCGAGTCTTGTAACAACTTTGCAGGCTGTATACTATCTCCGATGATTATGACTCCAAAAGCAAATTTGACCGTTTCGACGATATTCACAACTTCCGTGTAGAACACTTTTCCATCTGAGGTTATCTGAATAACCTTTCAAGTCCATCTCCAACTCCTGGTCGGATTGACTTTGACAGCTTCCACTTTTCCGGCAAGCTTTTTCCCGGAAAGCTTTCCACGCCGGCAAGCTTTCCATCCCGGCAAGATTTACCGGCAAGGTTTCCACCCCGGCAAGCTTTCACACCGGCAAGGTTTCCACCCGGCAAGCTTCCACACCGGCAAGCTTCCACGCCGGCAAGCTTTCACCCCGGCAAGGTTTCACGCCGGCAAGATTTCACGCCGGCAAGCTTTTCGCGCCGGCAAGCTTTCCACGCCGGCAAGATTTTTTTGGGAAATCTTTTTACTCTGCCGGCAAGCTTCATTCAGCCGGCAAAGGTTGAATAACTCACGCGACCCATCAGACAGGGTGCTTGGTTCCTCGCGCCATATTTCCGTTTAGGTTCAGTCTGAAGTGTATTCTCTCTAACTTTTGCATACAAACTCCGATTGAGATGATTTATATAAGAAAATCGATCGCCTCGACGAGACGAAGACAATCCATGCAGAGTGCTCCTTCATCCGAGGTCGTCTTGATGGTGTAACCAGCCGAAAAGCAATCGGAACACTAAATTCTGCCACTCGGAGCACAGTTTCGGCCCCTAAGATAGGGTTGGTTGATAATAACCTAAACAACAAAGTTGTTCCACTCGGCAACGTGAAACTTTTCATTCTGAAAACCCTTTCACTCGAGACAATCTCATTTTCTTTTTATGCCGTGCCAAAATCTGATGTCAACACATGCCCCCCAGTTTTTCGGCAAAGCTTGCATGCCGAAAAATAATATGCATGGTATTTGTTCTAAGGACGATGTCAACACTCCATCGGCCATTTATATATCTCAGGGCGATAATTATGTATCGGCCATGTTTGTGCTAAGGGCGATAATCATATATCGGCCATTGCCTACTTAGGCTTCTTGCCACACACTTGGGTGGTATTTCGTCAAGTACTTGCCATTGAGAGCTCTAGGTAACATTGCCCCTTGTACAGATTCCACCAAATAAGAGTTTCCAGGAACTACTCTTCTAATCCTAAAAGGACCTTCCCAACTCGGAGACCACTTCCCGAATTTTCTATCTCTTGAACCAATCGGTAGAATCACTTTCCAGACGAGATCGCCAATTTGAAAATTCTTCAACTTAACTTTCTTATTGTAAGCTCTTGCCACCCTCAACTTGTCTCTCTCTATGGCCTTTAAAGCAGCCAAACATTTATTGGCAACCTCATCAATATTGTCAATCATCAAGTTATAAAAGTCTATTTCCGATAAATCATTTTGTTTGGCTATTCTCAAAGCATTCAAATTTACTTCCACCGGTAAAACAACCTCTTGACCATATACTAGCTCATATGGAGTCACCTTCGTAGCACCATGCCTCGAGATCCTATGTGCCCACAAAGCTTCAGACAACAACTCATGTCATCTCCTCGGATTATCCTCAATCTTCTTCTTGATAAGCTTGATTAAAATTTTATTGCTGGACTCAGCTTGTCCATTAGCTTGGGCATAATACGGAGAGGAATTGAGCAACTTTATGTTATAAGATTCGGCAAATTCTCTGACTTGATGTGACATGAAAGATGAACCTTGATCTGTAGTTAATGTTTGGGGAATGCCGAATCTATGAATAATGTGCACAGTTATGAATTGGATTACCTCCATATGTGTCATGTTCTTGAGAGGTACTGCCTCAGACCATTTAGTGAAATAATCGGTTGCCACCAATACGAACCGATGCCCCTTTGAGGAAGATGGATGAATTTCTTCAATGAAGTCTAAACCCCATCCTCTGAAAGGCCACGGCTTGATAATAGGATGTAACATAGCAGCAGGAGCCAACTGAATATCACCAAATTTTTGACAAGCTTCACACCCCTTGTACTATCTGAAGCAATCATTAATCATAGTCGGCCAATAAAACCCAGCACATCGCAATAACCACTTCATCTTACGAGCCGACTGATGAGTGCCACAAATGCCTTCATGTACCTCTCCCATAGCAACTCTTGCTTGGTCCTCGTCCAAGAATTTTAAAAGCACATCGTCAACTGTTCGGCGATAAAGGTCATCATCCCTCATCGTATATTTAAAAGCCATACGCCGAACAGCCCTGTCCACCCTTCTACTAGGATCACACAAATAATCAATGATGGGTTTCCTCCAGTCTTGATTTTCTCCTGCATTGAATATTTCGTTAGTGGCCAAAATGGTGGGCTCCGGTTCGGCCTCCCCTATGTTGGCAAGACTAGACATCGGCCTTTGAGAAATATGAAACATGCCATGATCAACATGATAGCCGGATGCTTGTTGTGCCAACTCATTTGCTCTCCAATTGTCATGTCTAGATATATGAGCAATGCTAAAATAATCCAAAGTAGAAATTATATCCAGACATTTATCAAGATAAACATTAATTGATTCGTCAAAACATTGAAAGACTTTGGATATTTGTTGCACTACTAATAACGAATCACCAAAAGCCTCAATATGTGTAGCACCTATGGCAAGCAACATCTCTAAGCCGAATAACAATGCTTCATATTCCGCTTCATTATTTGTGCAAAAGTATTCTAAATGGCATGAGGCTTAAAAAATAGCACCATGAGGAGATATATAAACAATACCAACACCTTGCCCATTGCTACAAACTGAACCATCAAAATATAATCTCCAAGGTAATAATGAAACAAGGTTTATATCAATATCTTGCTTGTCATTAATCCGATGCTCAACAATAAAATTAGCAACGATTTGGCCTTTCATGGATTTTAGAGATTCATAAGCCAAATCATATTCAATCAAAGCATAAGCCCACTTGCCAATTCTACCACTAAGAATTGGCCTATGCAACATGTATTTAATGACATCGGTTTGACAAGCTACTATGCAAGCACTCGGTACTAAATAATGTCTCAATTTTGTGCAAGCATAATGTAAGCATAGGCATAGTTTTTCAATAAATGTATACCTTGTCCCGGCGTCCAATAAACGCCTGCTCAAATATGGAATAGCATGCTCTTTTCCTTCGGTTTCTTGAGTCAAAACAGCACCAATAACACCTTCTTCTGCTGCAATGTAAAGCATAAAGGGTTCCCTATGCTTGGGCGCTTTCATCACCGGAGGAGTGCACAAATAATTCTTGATCATATCAAATGCTTCGTGTTGTTTTGTCCCCCAAGTGAAATCAACATCGTTCTTTAACCGAAGGATAGGAGTAAATGCATCAACTTTCCCTGACAGATTAGCTACGAACCTTCTCAAATAATTGACCTTGCCAAGGAACTTTTGCATATCTCTCTTGCATGTTGGAGCCTCCACATTCTGTATGGCCTTTATCTTTTTGGGATCAATCTCTAAGCCATCTTCATGAATAATGAAACCCAAAAACATTCCAGCCGACACGCCAAATGCACACTTCAAAGGATTCATCTTCAGTCCATATTTTTTCATTCTTTCAAAAGCTAAACGCAAATCGGCTAGATGAGATTCGAAAGCATCCGATTTGACAACAATATCATCAATATAAACCTCAAGTATAACACCAAGTAAATCATGAAAAATTAAATTCATAGCCCTTTGATACGTGGCACCGGCATTTTTTAATCCAAAGGTCATCACTGTCCACTCAAATAAACCAAGGAAACCAGGACATCGAAAAGCCGTTTTGGACATGTCCTCTTCGGCCATAAAAATCTTGTTATACCCCGCATTACCATCAAGAAAGCTAATGACCTTATGTCCAGAAGCATCATTAATAAGCATATCGACTATTGGCATGGAATACTCATCTTTAGGTGTATCTCTATTCAAATCTCTGAAATCAATGCACACCCTCAACTTGCTGGAGCCTTTCTTCTCTACTGGCACAATGTTAGAAATCCACTCGGCATACCTGCAAGGTCTAATAAAATTAGCTTTAAGCAAACGACCAATCTCTTCCTTGATCCAGTCATATGTTTTTGGATTAAACTTTCTGGCCGATTGCTTGCACGGTCTAAAACCAGCCTTTATAGGTAACCGATGCTCCACTAGCTCTCGGCTTAAACCTGGCATCTCATGATATTCCCATGCAAAGCAACAAACATATTCTTTCAAAAGCTCGATCAACTTAGCTTTATGATCGGCTCTTAATTTTTTGTTTACAAATGTCGGCCTAGGAATTGAACCATCTCCTATGTCTATCTCTTCTAATGGATCGGCCGATATAAAACCTTGTCCTAATTTATCCATATCATCTAACTCCTCTATAGATTCATACATATCGCCCTCATTGGACCGATATTCAACAAGACGCTTTTGCAACCAATCTGAGTTAGAATCCATTTAAATACATCATACCTTGGAGCCGATTATCACCAACCGGCTTTAAAGAAACGGGCACGAAACCACTTTTTGTGGCGCTAAGAAAATCAAATTCTGATAAGTCGCGTCCCGTCAAGCAAGTAGCATTGGGATGTTGCCAATCCACCGATGCATCGGTCATCATCCACCCATTGAATCAAAAACTGGTGCATAGTAGATGGCACACATTGGTTTGCATGAACCCAATCGCGGCCTAATATCACATTGTAGTTACCTTGCACCTCGGCGACAAAGAATGCGGTAGCCAAAGTTTTGCTTCCCACCGTAAGCTCCACATACATTACACCTTTGGCTTCAGTTTTCTCTTTGCCTTCATATCCATTAAGAACCATGTTGGTCTTTATTAACTCTTCGTCACGCAGCCCCAATTTTTTTAAGACTGAATATGGCATAAGATTCACCACAGCACCACCATCGACAAGCATTCTAGCAACCGGCGATCCATTAATATGACCTTTAAGGAACAATGGATTCAAGTGTGTCACCGGTTCTTTTGGCTTCTCGAATATAGCATTTTTAGGACCAAAATCTAGCTGAGCCACATCCCCTTCTTCATCTATAGCACCAAATTCAGCGGGTAAGTAATACACCATATTGATATCCATAACATCGCGGACCGGTGTAGGCTCATAATCCAACATATCATCTTCCTCCTCGGGTGTGTTCATCGGTTCTGAAATCTATCCGAGCAAAGTGGAATCAATAGGTGTTGAGGACGATGTAATAGTGGTGGCATCGTCCTCCTTTGTTGGTGTAGGTGCTGTTGTGATAGATGTAGAAGCCACTGCACCTTGCATTTGTTTAGGCATCCATATTTGTTTTGTAGGTACCATGGGCCGAATGTCATTGAACAATTTATCTCTTTGCTTCTCGGCCTCCTGTTCTGCCATCTCTTGACTCCTCATGCGCCGCAGTCTCCTTTTTTGTGCCTTGGTCAAACAAGAAGGACACCACTTAGGCTGAGTATATTTTGGATCCCTCGACTTGGCCTTGCTTGTGCTAGCTTCATGATCATTAGCCATGGGACCTTGCTGGACAACAGCCACATCTTTATTGGAATCAGCCAGTTTTTCAACAATAATCGGCTCTTTGATTGTCAATTCTTTAGTGCCTATCATAATAGTTTCGGCACTAGTATTCTTCTCCTTTTGCTTGCTAGGCTCTGAAATTTCTGCACTTGGTGATTTAGCATGCCACACTTGCTTGCCAACCCTTTTTTGATTATCTTGCATTGGCCGATTGACACCATTGTTCAAACGGCCTCATGTGGGATAAGAAAGTCTCTCATGAACGGGCCTCCTTGGTTCTGCCCAACCCGGATGAAAAGCATAAGGGGCCATTGGGGGCTGCCACCATCCTCCATTGAAGTCTCCCATGTAGTAGGGCGCATAGGGGGGTGGCGGCCTCCATGGTCCCGGTGCCCACGACCCATATGGCCTTGCATGATGCTGAAATTCTTCCCGAGGAGGTGACCTTGAGCACTTCAAATTTGATGAACGGTTAGAGCTAGAACCGGCCGCTTGACTGCCATACTTGGACAACAACATATCAAAAGTTGGCTTGATTTTCTTGCGCTGCACTTTAGCTTCATTCGTCTTCCACTTGCCAACCTCTGGAGTCTTGGGCTTAACAAATTTAACACGAGTATTTTCTTGCACTTGCGGTTGCCCCCCGAGTGCAGGATTCTCGATGGTGATTTTGATCACCTCCTTGCCATCGGGTTGCTTATCAAGCACAACCTGTCTCCCCAAGACCTTGTCGCCCAACTTGTCTTTCCTGGGCTCACCAACAATGACATTAGCTTTATTAGCAGACTCGGCTACCTCCGGCCGAATGAGTAGCTTATTCCCCTCCAACTCCATGGTATTAATTGGAAAGGACTATTTATCAACTTGCATCTCAGAAAAGTTCAATCGTCCGTCATTAATGGCCGATTGTATCTGCCGTCGAAAAACATTGCAATCGTTTAGTAGCATGAGAAAAAGAATTATGATACTTGCAATAAGAGCGCCGTTTCAGCTCTTCAAACGGCGGTAAAGTATGAGATATTCTAATAATTTTGGCTTGCAGCAAAGCATCAAATATTTTATCACACTTGGCAATGTTAAAAGTAAACTTCATCTCTTCATCACGATTCTTATGAATCGGTTTCAGATCATTGCAAGTAAAGGGTTTGGCCTTAGATGGCCAAACAAATTCAGTAGCATAGATATCACCCTCATCGTCCGAGTGATCACTATCATATTCAACCATGTTCATCTTAGGACGATCAGCTTTATATCTATGCACTTCTTTGAGATCTTTGCTTCGGCTTTCGTGAGCCAAAGCCCTTTGTAAGACTTGGTTGATATTTAAGAACTCATAGCCTTCTAGCTTTTCTCTAATGGGAGTTCTTAAGCCACTCAGCACCAGGTCTGCCAAGTCTCTGTTGGTTATCACCAAACTATAACACCGGTTTTTTGTTTCTCTAAACCTCTTGACGTAATCGGAGACCGATTCATCATGCTTCTGTTTAACCGATGTTAGATGTGACATCTTGAGTTCATTGTCGCCGCTATAAAAGTGATCATGAAATTTCTGCTCTAGCTGCGACCAAACCCGAATGGAACCATGTGGTAAAGAAGAAAACCATGAAAATGCAGTACCAGTTAATGATAAAGGAAACAAACGCACTTTCAATTCATTTAGCGAGCCTGCATCACCTATTTGTGCTAAATATTGACTAACATGCTCCCATGTGGTTTCTTGCCTTCTCCGTTAAACTTAACAAAATCTGGAATTTTATATCCCGGAGGACACTGGATGGCATCAAAGTACTCGGGGTACGGCTTTTGGTAAATCCGATTCCGAGGCAACTCAACTCCAAAATTCTCTCTAAGCATCTTAGCCATCTCCTCTCTAAAATTAGCTAGGGCATCGTCTGTTGTAGATGATGAAGCTTGTTGCAGTGGCATAGGAGGAGTAGGACTACTAGCTGTAGGTAGGAATTGTGGCACGTATGCCGAACCATAGTTCGGTAGTGGCCGAGTGGTTGTACCTGTAGGTAGGGTTTGGTTCGGCATTGCCACCGAACCTGGCATGCTCATGATAGGATTAATGGGTGCAGCCACAATCTGATTGGTTTGGGTAGGATAATAAGTCATCGGCACGGGAGGCGCCGATGAAATAGGTAAAGCCAGATTAGGGTTTTGCACACTTGCAGCTATACCACCAATACCACTAGATGATTGAGATAGATTCTTCTGAGCATTAGTATTTTCTAGGAAAGTTTGATAAACCAGATTGTTACAATCAGCAATACGACTCTTAATCTCAGCCCACTGCTCAGGAGAAAAGGCAGTACTTATAGAGGGTTTAACCTGCTCGGCTTGAAGAGGAGGGAACTTGATTTCTTCAATCGGAGTGATGTTGCCTTGGCGATCCTTCTTGAACTTTGCAAGGAACTCCTACAAGTCCTTCTCCTCACGTGCCTTCTTGTACTCCTCATAGACTTGGCGATGATCGGCCGATATCTCATCAAGACTGGGCTTAATGATGTTATTGGTGTCTACCTCAGATGGCTTGGGAAGATCGGACATGGTGGATGATGATGATTGATCTTCAGTTCCCCAGCGGAGTCGCCAAAAAGTGTGTTGACGCACGAACACGTCACGTGTACCCTCGACGCCGGGGGTGATGCACCGCAGCTCACGTCGAAGGAGACCCGACCGACAGCGCGATATGCAAGACAGTCGGCGGGCGCTTTTGAGACCCGAAACCCCACACACCCGGGAGGGACCCCGTCAGGGAGTGTGGCGGCTATAGGCTGCCCTAGCTCGATTCGCTCACCCCTAGAGCCTTGGGATTCGCAGCTCTCAAACTCGAGGAACAGCGAAGAACGAGAGAGCAAAACGATGGAGGGATAAAGCGTAGACTGAAAAAGTAGTATATTGATTTGTTCGATTGTGTGTTGTTTTAATCGGCCGTCACCGCTAACATATATAAGAGGCGGCTGGACTTCCCGTACAAGTAAAGGATTCATCTAGGCTTTCCTTACAAGAAAATTACATCAATTCACGTCCTACAGTTCTAGTTTCAGTCCAACTCGGATTCAGCCCGAATATGTCCCATACTTCTGTCTCGCTTCTTGCGTGGGCTGTAGAAATCGCATACTAACTCGGATGGAGTTGAGTTCAACATCAAGCTTGTTCGCCTCGATGATTTTCGTAATACAACACGGGCCACTTCTCCTTTTAAGGCGGCCTTTATGACTTTTAGGGCCCATCTTTAACTGTGGGTCGGATTCAATTATGCAGTTTTCTGAACTGTTCGAGTTTTGTGACAACTTTGCAGGCTGTATACTATCCCTGATGATGATGACTCCAAAAGCAAAGTTGACCATTTCGACGATACGCACAACTTCCGTGTAGAACACTTTTCCATCCGAGGTTATCTGAATAACCTTTCGAGCCCATCTCCAACTCCTGGTCAGATTGACTTTGACAGCTTCCACTTTTCCGGCAAGCTTTTTCCCGGCAAGCTTTCCACGCCGGCAAGCTTTCCATTCCGGCAAGCTTTACCGGCAAGGTTTCCACCTCGGCAAGCTTTCACACCGGCAAGATTTCCACCCAGCAAGCTTTCACACCGGCAAGCTTCCACGCCGGCAAGCTTTCACCCCGGCAAGGTTTCACCCCGGCAAGATTTCACGCCGGCAAGCTTTCCACGCCGGCAAGCTTTTTACTCTGCTGGCAAGCTTCATTCAGCCGGCAAAGTTCGAATAACTCACGTGACCCATCAGACAGGGTGTTTGGTACCTCACGCCATATTTCCGTTTATGTTCAGTCTGCAGTGTATTGTCTCTAACTTTTGCATACGAACTCGGATTGAGATGATTTATATATGATAATCGATCGCCTCGACGAGACGAAGACAATCCACGCAGAGTGCTCCTTTATCCGAGGTCGTCTTGAAGGCGTAACCGGCCGAAAAGCACTCGGAATACTAAATTCTGCCACTCGGAGCACAGTTTCGGCCCCTAAGATAGGGTTGGATGATAATAACCTAAACAGCAAAGTTGTTCCACTCGGCAACGTGAATTTTTCATGCTGAAAACCCTTTCACTCGAGACCATCTCATTTTCTTTTTATGTCGTGCCAAAATCTGATATCAACACATAGTTCAAAGTTTGAGCACATCATCCATTTGCAAATTCTGTCCAAATTTTTAGTTTGCAAAGGAAGTTCTTGGACCCTTGATCTTTTTGAGCTGAAATTTTTCATGATGGTTATAATTGATAAATCACTCATGGAAAACAAAAATCATCACAATCTATCCATCCATCTTCCCACAGCAATTTTCCTAAGTTTCTGTTTATTTCAAAGCTCTATGAAGGAAGTACCACTTTGGCATTTCCAAATGAGCTGAAATGTTCCCAGTATCTCCATATATCCAAATCATCATCCTACACCAAAATTCAGCTCATTTCACCAATCCATTTGAGCATAGCTTCAAATTCCAGTTTCTGGACCAATTTGGAAGTTGTGAAGGAAGTGTATGCAAATGGGGTCCAAATGACTTGAAATTTTACCAGCATATACTCCTTCCTACCCCATTTCATTGTGACAAATATTCAGTCCCATTTACCCAGCCATTTCATCTCAGTAACTGTTACAAGATCTTATCCAGGAACTATTTTGGACCCCCTCGATCAATCTAGACTCTTCCTGGTTCACCCAGAGCCATATCCTATCTATTTGAGCAGTGGGACACGTGTTAGACAAGGTCCTAGAGCCATCCAGTGTAGTCCAGGAAGAGTCAGTGGAACTGTTTTAGACACCCTCGATCAACCTAGACTCTTCCTGGTTCACCCAGAGCCATATCCTATCTATTTGAGCAGTGGAACTGTTTTGGACCCCCCTCGATCAACCTAGACTCTTCCTGGTTCACCCAGAGCCATATCCTATCTATTTATTCCCTAGCTCACTGGCCGAGCATGCCAACAGGAGGTGCTTCGCCCGGGCGCTGCCACGGCATCGGCGTCCCGAAGCTCCGGCCGACGTCGAGAGGCCCTCCCCGGGCCTATTAAAGCACGGCCCGAGCCCTCCCTCGCAACCACCCACCTCTCCCCCTCCTCCTAAGCTCATCGGACTGGCTCCTCCCTTCCCTATCCGTCGCCGCTCGCTGCGGCCTCGGGCTAAATTGGAGCTAACCAGAGCCCTCCCCGTCCCCCTCTCCCCTTCAGCAGTTCCACCGTAGTCCGGCGAGTCTCCCCAGCCCTCCGCCCCATCTTCTTCCCATCACCGGAAGCCCGTGCCTGGAGCCGACCCGAGCCGCCGCCATGCCCTCTGTCCCCGCCTTGGCCCAGTGCCCCTCGGCTCTCTCCCGGCGCTGCAGCGGCTCTTGGTGGACGCGGCGCTCCTCCCCGCACTCGGCGGCAGCCTCGCCCTGGCCGGAGGCCACCGGAGCCGTGAGCTCATCGCCGGCCAGATCCTCCCCTGCTCCCTCCTCTGTTCCTATCGGGGGGGGGGGCAGCGAGGAGGAAGAAGACAGGCCAGGCGGGCCCCGCTCCTCACCCCCGACCCCACCTGTAAGTGGCCCAACCGGCTGGGCCCGCCACATAAGTGGGGACGTATTCGGTGGATTACGTTTTCTTTTAAGGAAAACGTATTCTGCTAGTGCTTCGGCTGGAAGTATGTTTCTTTATACTGAAAGCGTATTTCAGCGGAAGGCGCCACCAGATTTCTACCCACGGACTTGTTTGTAGAGGTTTCTTTTACAGATTGGTCCCTAAACTTCATCGGGTCATATCTTTTCACTCCTAACTCCGATTCGGGTGAAACCAAAGCCCACTTCTTCGTCCCGTCGAGCCCGTCGTGTTGGTATCATTTTCATAAGGTTTCCACATTGTGAAAATGACCATTTTGCCCATGCCTTCTATCAGCCCCCACCCCGAGAGAGAACTTTTCTTTTCCGGCGAATTCTTCCGCGGCTTCACCGCACCTCTTCGCGGAGTACTCTTCGACCCCCAGGCAAGCCGACCATCTGATATATGCCCTAAAGCATTGCTCTATGTTATTCTTGTGTGTTTAACCCAATAATGATGTCCGTGCTAGAACTACTTGAATTCCTGTTAGTTTGTATTCATCGTTTACATTAGTTGTTCATCTTTATCATTACCGCACTAATGACTCATTATGATATTATATGGAGATAGGTTGTTATGTTTATACAGTTGTTACCTCATACATAATTACCACCAGGTTAAGTTATTCATGATGGATATACCTGCCGGTTAATTACTTGCTAAAACTAAACCTAGTCGGTTGTTCCAGAGTCACCTGTCCGGATTTATCCGTGCAGCCACATTTGCCGGTATGGGACGGCCTTGACTTGGCCTGATCGCGTGCTCTTTTATCGGTACCACCAACTAGGGAAGGTTATGCGTGCACGCTGCCCTGGCCCGGTAGGCGGCGATAACCTTGTGAGCCCAGTTGTTTGTTTGCGCGCGGTCCCCGTTTGGGACAGTTTAGTTTGGCCACGACGGTGGCAGGTGTCACGAGGTGACACAGGGGCCACCCAGGGCTTGACTCTGGGGGAGAATGATTGCCGGTGGTACGGTGGAGGAGTCACGAGTTAGGCAGGTTTCGTTGGATTAACCCTGGTCCACCCAAATGGGATCACGAGGTCAGGTGCTCCATGGTGTGGGTAAAGTGACCAACCTCTGCAGAGTGTAAAATCTATTCGAATAGCCGCGTCCATGGTATTGGATAGCTTGTCCAGACCTCACTAGGTGGTCAACCGTAATAATGATAATAATGATGGAAGAACTCGTCTTATGCCCTGAAGTACTCAGTGGTTCGTGAATGTTCTGAGGATTGTAAGGCAACCTGGAAGAGAGTAAGTTGGATTTGGTTAAGGTTTGGATGGGATCCTGAGAATGGTCGGAGTATGGATTATTTACTTGCCATGCTTTACTTTACTTTAGTATCACACTGGATATTCCTCTTATGACATGATAACTAATATTTCTAGCTAGTTATGCCATGCCATGATAATTTAATATTCCTCTAATAACCAATACATGCTTGAATGCCATGGATTGCATTGCTTGGTGTATATGTCAGTTTGGTTTGCTTGCGAGTACATTCAAAAGTACTCAGCGGCCTTCAATGTGGCCAGGTTCACATAAGGATCCGTCATCCGTCGTCGTGGTGCCAGAGCGTTCGCGGGCTAGGAGAATAATCCTGTCAGATCCCTGTGGATTGGAGCCGCACCAAGACCATGCTGCCTTAGATAGAGCTTTTCCGCTGCCATCACCCCTGCAATAAATCATGTAAGACTTATATATCCATTAATAGAAATGCCTGTGTTCTTGATACTTGTTGTAAACGCGCATGCCAGATTGCTTTCCTGGGCTGGTATGCGTGGCGACCGTCTGGCTACAGTGGTAATCAGGCGGGGCGCCACAGCTTTACACGCCGGCTGTGGACTGTAGCCGACTCACCTATATTTTGTGGTGCATCTCACTCGGTTGGTGATAATAAACTGTGTGCGATCTACTTGATTTTTTGTCTTGATTTGAATTACATAATGGGGTCACAGCTGCAAAGGATGGTGTTTGAGTTGCTAGAACTTTTATCTGCAGTGAACATACAACTATAGGTGTGTCGTAAAAAAATTGGAATTATTCAGGGTTCGTTTGGACATTTTATACATTAAATTGGTTTTCTAGCAATTTCAGGTGCACAATTCAAAATTAAACTACATGCACATGCTCTGGTGCACCAACATGGGTTGTAAAATCATATATGTGTCCATGGGTTTATGCTTATGTCCCATGCAAGAAATGGGGATGAATTTCAAACACCACGGCACCGTGGCTCTCCGGCAAACATTGAGGTACTTGCTTTTGTAATTCTAGTAAATCCAAAACCCGTCTAAAATTCATGAACCTTTGCATGCTATCATGGAATGGCATCAACATGCTGGGGTAAAAAATATTGTCCCATTTGGGGCAGGTTATGGTATAAGCTTCTCACAAGAAGCCTCATGGTTCCGTTAGGGAAACGTGTCACCTTTATTGCCAAAACGATATTCGTCACCTCTTCTTCCTTTCCATTTTTTTCCTGGTGTCAATATAGAACAACAGGAGTATTGTGTTAAATTTTGGATTTTTTTGGGGATCGTTTGGACATTTTTATACGTTAACTGAGTTTTATAGGCATTTATGTGCATAATTCAAAATTGAACTACATGCACATGCTCCAGTCCATAAAAACGGGTTGCAAAATCAAATGTTTGTCCTTGGTTGCAAGCTTAGGTCACATGCAAGAAATGAGAATGAATGTCAAATACCTTGACACTGTCGCTCGGCCGCTAACATTGAGATACATGGTTTTAAAATTCTAGTAAATTGAAAACTCATCTGAAATTCATGAAACTTGACATGATATCATGGAACGGCATCGACATGCCGTGGTAAAAATATTTTCCCATTTGTGGCAGGTTTGGGTATAACCTTCTCGCAAACCAGAGCTTCTCTCACAACAAGCCTCATGGTTCTGTTAGGGAAATGTGTCACCTTTGTGGACGAAACGATATATGTTGCCGCTTCTTGCTTTCAAAACATTTCTAGTGTCAACATAGAACAACAGGAGTGTTGTGTCATTGTTTGGATTTTTCGTGGTTTGCTTTGACATTTTTATACATTAACTGAGTTTTCTATGCATTTATGTGCATAATTCAAATTTGAACTACATGCACATGCTCCAGTGCATATAAACGGGTTGAAAAATCAAATGTGTGTCCTTGGTTGCAACCTTAGGTCCCATGCAAGAAATGGGAATGAATGTCAAACACCTTTGCCACCGTCGCTCGCCCGCTAACATTGAGATAAATGGTTTTAAAATTCTAGTAAATCGAAAACTCGTCTGAATTCATGAAAATTGACATGCTATCATGGAACGGCATCAAAATGCAGTGGTAAAAATATTGTCCCATTTGGGGAAGGTTGGGGTATAAGCTTCTCACAAACTAGAGCTTCTCGCAACAAGCCTCATGGTTACGGTAGGGAACGTTTCACCTTTCTGGACGAAACGATATCCGTTGCCTCTTCTTGATTTCAATTTTTCTCTAGTGTCAACATAGAACACCAGGAGTGTTGTGTTAAATTTTGGAATTTTTCGGGGTTCGTTTGGACATTTTTATACCTTAATTGAGTTTTCAATGCATTTATGTGCATAATTCCAATTTGAACTACAGGCACATGCTCTAATGCATATAAATTGGTTGAAAATTCAAATCTGTGTCCTTGGTTGCATGCTTAGGTCCTGTCAGGTGAAATCCATCTAGTATATTTTTATCTTACATATTAATTTCTTTAAAAGAGCGATTACTCTGGCTCGTAAATTCTTTATTGCAGGACAAGTTATCTACTGCAAGAGGGACCTTTATGTCACTGAGTTGTTGAATGACTCATACCGGGAGTATATAATAAATATTATTCAAGAACCCCGGGTCACTGGAAGGAAAATAACCCGGTCCCGGAGGCTACAACCACATTGGTGAAAATTCATAGGGCCACTTGGGGGCTTCCTGCTTAATGAGCAGAGCCTTGATTACCCTCTTGGTCAGGCTTACATGCCTTCTCGCGGGCCATTTGGGGGCTACCTGCTCAATGAGCAGAGCCTTGATTACCCTCTTGATCAGGCTTACATGTCTTTTCGTAGGTCACTAGGGGGCTACCTGCTCAATGAGCAGAGCCTTGATTACCCTCTTGATCCGGCTTAAATGCCGACCCTTTGGTCACTTGGGGGCTACCTGCTCAATGAGCAGAGCCTTGATTACCCTCTTGATCCGGCTTACATGCCGACCCTTTGGTCACTTGGGGGCTTCCTGCTCAATGAGCATAGCTATGCTTACCCTCTTGATTGGCTTACATGCCAGGTGAAAACACCAAATTACAGGTTAACCGGCCTGTATGTCGTCGTTACTCCGCCCAGGTATTCCTGGAATGACCCGCCGCACTTTTGACAGTCAATCTTTTAAATAAGACCCTGAACTTGTTAAAGTTAAAACGACGGTTTGTCATGTGAGGGCCGGCTTACAGGTGTGCTGGAAATAACTCCGTGGTTGTGTGGCCCATGAAAGCACTTGAAGTTTTAGGCGTGGCGGCCTATGAAAGCCTTGTTTTTTCTGATTTATTTTTTTTCTGAAAATTTTCCATATCAACATATGGTTTTCACAATTCAGGCCATATAGCCTTGATTTTATGACTCATACCTGAGCATATTGGGTTCATAACCTGCCCTGATAGCGGACTTTAAATCGCCAGGATATTTTGCCTTGAGCAATCAAAATCAAGATACTTCATGCCTACGGGTCAATGCCCACTCCGGATTATAATTATCAAGGTATCACCATGGTATCAATTTACAGGTATGTCTTTCAATAATTGTATGAATATTTGGGGTTTGATAACCCGCCCTGGCTTTTGACGTTAAGTCGCCAGTATACTTTGGATTGCGTAATTGGAATCATGCGTTTATAAATCTTTGGGTTGTCACCCTCACTGGATATGGCGATGTAAGCCGGTAGTATGAGCCAATTTTACAGGTATGTTTTTAATTATTATAAGAATATGCGAGGTTTGATAACCCGCCCTGGCTTTTGACTTTAAGTCGCCAGTATATTTTGGCTTGAATGGCCTAAATTCTAGTCTTTTCCATAATTGCATAAGACTATATTATGTTTGGCTTGTTACCCGCCCTGGATTTTGACGTTAAGTCGCCAGGGCATATGTTGTTTAAATTTTGTGTAGGACATGTAGAGTTATGGCTTACATAAATGATTAAAGTTCAAGCCCATCATCAAAGATTAAAGTTGGTGTTTCAAATGGGTTATCAGTTCTTGATTTTTACAAAGGCTATAAGCCGCCGGGTTACAAAAATCCCGGATTACAATGGATGCACATTAAGTCGCCTTCGGCCAAGAGCCACCGGGTGTTTAACTCCGGATTTAATTATCAACAAATAAAGTATTCAAATCTTTGATAGCCAAACTTGGCTGGATTTTCATCATGGTATTGATTAAGGTTTTTCATACTAGATTATATTATTCAAATCTTTAATAGCCAACATGGCTGGATTTTTATTATAGTTATCCATAACCAGTATTATGATTGATGTTTTCAAAAGACGCTTCAGAGCAATGGCTATTATTTCTTCATCCAAGAGTACTGGTTCCTAACAGAGAGCATGGTTCAATATATTGATAGGCAAAGACATTCAGCAAAACATCATCCGGACAATGGATATGGTTTTATTTAGTCCCGAGTCACTGCAGGCATATGACCCGGCACTTAGGGGCTACATTATTCAAATCAAGATTACATTGAGTATGCAAGTCCCATGTCACTGCAAGCATGCACCATGGCACTTGGGGGCTAATGCACAGTCATTTTAACTCGCTTCATTGAAGACCCGACCCATCACATAGTGATGAGCCGGCCCTTGGGGGCTACTAATTGCTTCTATCAAAGGTAACCCAAAACTTGGGAGCTACATCATATGGTGTTATTTTTTGAAGTACATGGAAAGTCCCAGCTCAGTATTATCTTACTGAGCCGGCCCTTGGGGCCTACACATTGCTGCTCAAAGTCCACATAATCATATCTACAAAGTCCCTGCTCGTTATTACATAATGACCCGGCACTTGGGGGCTATACATGAGAAGTACAAAATGTTTAGTTTATGTTCGGCGGCTTACATGAACAACCCGGATTTTTCCAAAGTTGCAGCATTTATATTGAAGCAAGTCTTAAGCTATCACTACGTTCTCCTCTTAAGACTTGGGGGCTACAGGTGATATAGATATAAGGGAGGAACATCTTCAAATTCTCATTTTTGAGCAAACCAGGTATCATATTCTTATTGGAGGAATTTGCAAAGTTTGTTTCCTCTAAGCTATTCATAGAAAGGTTTAGAGAGCCGACTCAACGATTGGAAACTATATTTGCATAAGCAAGCACCAAGTCGCCATAAGATTGACCCGGTGTCAGCAACAATAATGACCCGGTGTCATCAATTTTTTAACCAGGCAATTTTGGGAATCATAACTCGCCAAGCTCTACATCTTCAAGCTGGATGAACATCAGATGAATATTTTAAGACCAATATCTTTGTCAAATCAGAGAATTGGAGGCCGATTCAAATGGTTTCACAATATTTTTCTAGAAAGCAAATTGACTATGAAGCTGATCTATTGACCCGGACTTTCCAGAAGAAGGAAATGACAACGACTTAAAGATGCTCAGGTGCCGGCTCAAAAAAACTTTTAATTTGGAGCACAACCTGTCAAATTTGTTCTTGTGTTTATTTTGCAGGATCAGTTTAACATGGATAAATCCAAATTAAACTGGGGGCTAATGTCGGGGATATACCCCGTGGTATGACCCGGCTGGGACTTGGCGTTTCACCGATAACCCGCCCGAAGACTGGCGACTCACTGGTCTAGCGACTCACTAATGACCCCGACGGCGGGTCAGATGGATGACAAGGCCCAAGGCCCAGTAGGCCGGCTCATGTTATCGTAGGCCGGCTTAAGAGGAAAGCATAAGGAATATTCCCTTACAAAGGAAGCAAGACTAGGACTCCACTTGTAATAGAATAGTCCTAATCCTACTAGGACTCCACATGTAACCAGCCCCTCCAACTTATATAAGGAGGGCCAGGGCACCCCAAGAGGAAAAAGTTTCACAAGTTTAGACAGACAAGTCAATAGCTCTCGAGAGAGAGGTAACCAAAGAGCACCCTTGTAATCGTGAGCACCATGATCAATATCAATGAAGCAGGATGTAGGCTTTTACCTCCACCGTGAGGGGCCGAACCTGGGTAAAAAACCTCGCGTCTCTCGTCCCACTCAACCCCTCTCAAGCTACCACATAGATGCGTTGGCCTCACGACTAAGTCCTTTTTCACGAGGACATCTGCCGTGACAAATCCACGATAGCAATGCTTAAGGCCGCAGAGGTAGAAATCAAGAAGGAGCATCAAGTGTTGATGGTTAACAAGACCAGTAGTTTCAAGAAAAAGGGCAAGGGAAAGAAAGGGAACTTCAAGAAGAATGTCAAGCAAGTTGCCACTCCCCGGAAGCAGCCCAAAGCTGGACCCAAGCCTGAAACTGAGTGCTTCTACTGCAAAGGGACTGGTCACTGGAAGCAGAACTGCCCCAAATACTTGGCAGATAAGAAGGATGGCAAAGTGAACAAAGGTATATTTGATATACATGTTATTGATGTGTACCTTACTAATGCTCGTAGTAGTGCCTGGGTATTTGATACTGGTTCGGTTGCTCATATTTGTAACTCGAAACAGGAGCTACGGATTAAACGAAGATTGGCTAAGGACGAGGTGACGATGCGCGTCGGGAATGGTTCCAAGGTCGATGTGATCGCCGTCAGCATGCTACCTCTACATCTACCTTCGGGATTAGTTTTAGACCTCAATAATTGTTATTTGGTGCCAGCGTTGAGCATGAAACATTATATCTGGATCTTGTTTAGTGCGAGACGGTTATTCATTTAAATCAGAGAATAATGGTTGTTCTATTTATATGAGTAATATCTTTTATGGTCATGCAGCCTTGAAGAATGGTCTATTCTTGTTGAATCTCGATTGTAGTGACACTGGTATAGCGAGGTGCTATATGTACAAATGGTTTTTAACCCCTTTCCGCGACGGCATTTGGAACTGTCGCCAAGTGAGTGTGGGCGATTGGGGGGTCCTTCCCACACGACCCAGAAACCGTCGGGGATAAGGAGCCTTGATGCATATACAATACTCACTACTCGTTTGTGCTCGCATTGCCATCGCAGTCGGTATTCTGAGGTGCTACGTTTACGATGCGCGGCCCATCACAAACGGTTCACTATTATAAAACGTGTATGATAAGCGGACAATCACACACATTCGCTTTTCCCAAACCATATGCGATAACGAATTAAGAAGATTAGCTAATCGTCGTACGAGTGTCGGACAGGATTATGAAACGTCGAACCGTCGTAACATCATCGTACACAACAACTATCGCACATACACGCTATTCTGTGGTGCAACGTTTATGATGCATACTTCATCAGAAACAGTTCATGGTTGCGAATCGTGTACGATAAGGCAACTATCACAAACGTTTAGTTTGCCCGCACCATTTGTGATATTGTCTGACATCGCACACGCTTTGCAAACGGCAACTGTGTGCATGCTTGCACACATTTCCTCTCTGTGAACCGTGTCGGATTATGGTGTATATCGCAAACGTTTGTGTTTTACCAACCGTGTGTGCCGTAACGACCTGGAGAGCATAATTTCACCGTAATTTAATTGCTGTTATTTCAAATTGTACCGGATTTGAATTTGAATTTGAATGTATGCTATAGCTTTATTCATATCCATCAGGTTCAAACAACCAATGCATTATTCGATTCATAGGTACATATGTTCAAGAATTACATAAGAACCAAATAAAGAATGATGAACCGTTGTTGTATACTTGTACTATTAAAGACGGTAAAGAAAGAGGCAAAGTACATTCTGGTTGCTGAACAAGGGGAAGCGAAATGCCCATATTATGCCCTCCTCCATGCAGAAGGCACACACGACTCTAGTCCAACCCCTTTTGATGGCCGACCGCCCATCCTTCACGGTCTTCATGAAAACATCTAGATAATCATCGTGTTCTGGTAGAAATACTTTAACCTTTGCATGCCCACCAATCATGTAGTTTGAGAGGTAATCTTGAGTAAACTGCTTTGGGAACCACTGCAAAGGAAAAAGATTCAGACATTGTCATCTAACACAACTCATTATGGGCAGTAAAAAGAAGGCTGCAGAGTTCTTACTTACCACCCTGTAGTTCGCTGTTGTCTTGGATAAAGTGTAAGCAAATAGTTTAATTGCCATCTTTTGACCCATTTTACTAACAATCTTTATCAGCTTCCGCACTTGATGCTGGTTCATCGATATCTCATTGCCCCATACGCAGAAAGGGTCGAAGTGCGGATCTTTACCAATGACATATGTACCTAAAAGCACCAAGTTAATATTAGAAGCTAAACAGCAATTGCACAATGATGTAGTACAACACTCTTTTATAATATCTTATAACATCCAATATACTCACAAATTAGATGAATTAACATGTTATATTCTGGGCCGGAAGGAGTTTATTGCATTCTTACAAATTATCGGCTGATTAACTGCTGCTGTATCCATGGGTTAGAGTTAGTTTGAGCTAGTTTGGGCTCAAATAGGCCTAAAGTATATCCAAACATGAGGGCTAGTTTGAGCTAGTTGCATCTAACCCAGCCAAAAAAAACTATCCAACCCAAGAGGGGCTAATTGGAGCTAGTTCTCCTAGTGCATTTATTGTCAATCTAACCCTGTCATCCAAACACATGTTTGGATGGAGTTAGTTCAGGGTTAGTCATGAGCTAGAAACTAACTCTAACCTCTAGCTAAGTTGAGTATCCAAACAGGGCTGTGTTGTTGTTGTTGTTGTTGTTGTTGTTGTTGCTGCTGCTCTTCTACGTATATCTAGACATCATCAGAACATTAAGGTAACACTCTTCCTTGTTGCTATGTAGCCTAGGATTGCATATTTAGACATTAAGTATAGTGCATGTTGCTATGTAGCCTCAGATATATTACATATGGCCCTAGTTAACCTAACGATAAATGGGTTACAGATATATTCAGTTAGAAGTCTGATTCACCGATTATCAGCCCCCGGCCTATATGATACCAGCTACCGATATCCTGAACAGTGAGTATATATAAGCCATGGGATGAAACTAACCTCGATGGAAAACAGCAGCTGTTCCCAAAATTGTCCTGTGTAGGTTCATCGAGAGGCATGTTAAGCACAATAGGCTAAACATCAACCAAAATTATCCATGGCAGACAAAATAATCTCCAAAAGATAGCTTCAGTGTGCAGGTTTAAGCAAGCTAGTAAAGTAAAACAAGTGGAAAGGTGTGTTAACTGCAAGAGGCCTAACATTTAACAACAAGCAAACATAGTCATTCAAACTGGTATTGTGCCGGTCTAAGTACACTAGTTATTGTTAAATAAAAATGGAAAGGCATGTTAACTACAAGATGCAGCAACCAAATGTAGTCATTCATAGTGGTATTGTTGAAACTGGTATTGATGAAATTGAACTGCATAGTTCATACTTGCACATATAGAACATCACGTTGTGAATAACTGGAATAAACAAGGCATAATACGAACAACCAAAGATAGCATTTGAAACTGGACATATGCTAACTACAAACAACCGAACAATCAAAAAACTTTAAAAGAGGCATATGCTAGCTATAACAAGCTTAACATCAAGCAAATATATGCATTCCTATCGATATGTTTAAAACTGGATTGATGAAATGTACTGCACGGTAAATAATTGCACATATAGAGCATCACATTGTGAACAACTGAAAGAAACAAGGCATACTGCAAACAACCAAATATAGAAATTAAAACTGGACATATTCTCACTACACTACAAAAGGGACTCGACAAAACAAATCATGGGTTCCCCCCTGTGAAGAGGCACGGCAAAACAAATCATGGGTTTCCTCACTTGTCACAGATGGGCTCCTTCCCGTGGGAAAAGCATGGACCCTGGATGCCCTTCCTGATGTCGCAGACGGGCTCTTTCCCCTTGGAAGAGCAGATGGGCTCATTACCCTTGGAAGAGCCGGAGAGGGTGCCCTCCTCGTGGTCGTCATCGATGAGGTCTGACTTGGAAGCTGTGGATCCCAAGCCAGCGTCGCGGAACATGACCTTCAGAAATGACAAAAGGGGCTCGATGGCGATGTACAATGGCAAATTTTTTACAGCGAGCCAGAGGAGATCAGCGGCGGGGCCATGGATGATATCGATGGCGGTTGAACCTGAGGTGTTGGGGGTGGGCCACTTAACCTGTCACATAGCCCACCTCAGGCCGTCACTGTGAATGACCTCAATGTCATAGTCGGCGTCCGCGACATACCCGCATACTCTAGCCCGCTGATTGAGTGCCTGCGACCAGTAATGGTCGTCAGCTTCCTCTGCGACGTCGGGCGAAGAGACCGCGATACACCTCTTTTGGGCCAGTCGCTCCTCGAGCGCCTCGGGAAGCGTAGCCGGGCTTAGGCTGCGATGCTCTGGAGTGGGGGATGGGGATGGGGATGGGGATGGGGATCTATGGGAAAGGGGGCGTGTGGCAGGAGTCATCTAAGAAACTCAGGGCGGCCTGGTTATGGAGATCGGTGGGTAAGCTGCACGGGCAAACCGGCAGATGTTGACAATGGAGCCCTTGCGGCGGCGGGGCGACGGGGACCTTGCTAGGGTTTCGAGAGAGGGACGGAGTGTGTGTGTGTGTGTGTGCGCGCGCACGTGCGCGCCTGAGGAGGTTTTGGTGTGTGTGTGTGGAGGGGGGCGGCGGGGGGGTGTTTGAGGAAATGACGCGGCTACTGAAAATTTTACTATGCGGGAGTCAAACGCGGGAGTGAAATGCCGAGGCTATTGAAAATTTGGATGATGGTGCATCGCACACGTTCCGGAGATAACAACCGTGTGTTATGAAACAGAAAAACCCTCGAGGCGGGCAGATATTTTCGAGGGATGCAGGCAGGATTGGGAACAAGAAACATCACACACGGTCACAACATAATAACCATGTGTTATCAAACAGAAAAAAGCTGCAGGCTGGTAGATATTTTTGAGAGTGGAAGCCTCGTGGAGCCCAATGTACTGTGCGGATGTGCATGACAGGGGCACCGGCGTGGCACACGGTTAGTGTGAGTGAACCTTGTCTGTTGCATCATCCGACTTGTCTAATGTTCATAAATTTGGCAAAAAATGACGTGGGAGAGGGTCAGAACATGAACACACTTGCATCTGGACAAATTTATGTATGAAAAGGTGGTTTGATGTTCAAATATCAAATGCAACTTCGATTGTGGCACCTATCTCGCCCCAAACGCGCACTGTATTGCTTGCCCCCCCCCTCATGTCGGCACAAAGGGGATCCTAAGCTATGAATGCATGCCCCCCCAACCGAGGTTCACCTAGCAAAGTGCAAAGTAGCAGCCCCCCCCCCCCCCCCCCACACACACATCCACTTTCAGTCGGCGGGCCAGAGAGGCATCTCACCAGATGGATCATAAAACGGACCAAGAAAGAATAATCACACTTGGTCGTACAACTCTTCTTGTTGTTGGTCAACGTGATGGCCGTCCATGTGACCCCGGAGATGGGCTAGCTCGCCAATAATGATGCAAGTAGCTAGTCCCCGAAGACAACCACTGGATGCGTGTGGCCCAAACATATGTATGGCGAGGTGCGTTTTGAATACACAATGGAACAACTTTGATGTGGCATCGTGCTTTCGAACCAGAAATCCCAACTCTGAGTGAGGGTTAGGTTGACGATGCATATGTATGTCACACCACACTTCAAGCCGATGACGGGGATTCATGCATGCATGCTTGCATAGTATGCGCTCAAACTTAATTAGGTCTGAATTATGTATGTCACACCACACTTCAAGCCGATGACGGGGATTCATGCATGCATGCTTGCATAGTATGCGCTCAAACTTAATTAGGTCTGAATCTCACCATGACCTATACTACGATAACACGAACCAAAGGAAGAATCCGCCATGGTAACCTATCTTCTTGTCGGTCATGGTGATCATGGATGTCCACGCGGGCCCACGAATATATAGGCTTGTCACCGATAACCACACGAGGGAGTGTACCGTTCGAAGACAACCACTACATGCATATGTATGGAGGTGATGCGTGCATGCATGTTTGAATACCATTTCACAACATTGATGTGGCGCATGCGTCGAAAATCGTATAGTCCCCACACAGAGCGAGATCGGTTCATGACGTGTCATTGTACTAGCCACTTCGACTCGATGGGAGGGATTCATGCGTACACATGCATGTGTGTGTGCTCAAACTGTATCATGTCATCCCAGAGCATGACCTATATATATACCGTATTACAAAGAAAAAAATAATCCCCTCCTAAGTCAAATTAACCTCTCTTGTAGTCAGGCAAAAAGTAGTGATGGACCAAGCAGGCCCATAGATGGAAAGCATCGATATCGCTGATAACCGCTTAAGTGGGTGCGAGAGGACAACCACTATCGCTTTGCTTGTGGGCCAAACATATGTTGAATACCCAAAATGCACCACTTTGATGTGCCACATGCCTCAAAAACCGTAAAGTCCCCACACAGAGCGAGGTTCATGAAGCGTACTACATATGATGGTACCCATCCCCCTCTTTGATGCATACTATATGCTCCTACCATAATACAACCCAAAAAGAATCCTCCTCGATGGTGAAATTAATTAACCTCTCCCGATGTAGGTCAAAGTGATGCATGCATCGACGATGGCCTCGTGGGCCAACAGATGGAAGCGTCACACGTGAGTGTCCTAGCTAGGATAACCACTGCCTGCATGCATGTGGCCCAAAGAGGTGTTGTGTGATGTTTGAATAGCCAATTTCACAACTTTGATGTGGCACGTGCCTCGGAAACCGAAAAGTCCCGACACTGAGTGAGGTGTACTTGTTCACGGACGCGTACATATAGTATATATGCTAGTCCCCTCCCAACTCTTCGACGCGTACTATATATATACTCCCACCATAATAGAAACAACAAAGATTCTACCTTGCTGGTCAAATTAACCTCACTGCCGGCTGTTCGTCAAAGTGATGGACGATGACCTCGCGGGCCCACAGAAAGCATCACACGCGAGTATCGAGTGTCTTGTAGGATAACCAGCGACTGCATGTGGCCAAAACATGTATGTATGAAAGGGTTGTGTAATGTATTAAATAAAGAATTCACGACTCTGATGTGGCACCTGCCTAACAAAACGGCCAACCCACACGGTGGCTCACAACTCGTAGTGTACTGCGAGCCACTCGCCACCCCCCAGACGCACACACACACACACACACATACACACACACACCGCGAATCCACCGCAAGTACGATGCATGTTAAATTATCCCGCGGTGAACATATGTTACCAAAGAAAGGATGTTTTAATTTCAAAAAAAACAGAGATCATTAAGATGTTTTAGTACATTGATTGATTTTCTACGAGTATAATGTGCAAAAATCAAATTTGAGCTACATGCACACGTGACAGTACACCTAAATGGATTGCAAAAACACATGTGTCTCACTGGGTGCATGTTTACTCCCCGTGCAAGAAATTTCAAACATTGAGAATCTTGATTTTTAAATTCTAGTGCATCCAAAACTTATTTGAAGTTCATGAAACTTATCGTGTTGTCATATGGACACCAATACAAAGTGGCATTGTACTTTTTTTTTGTCAAATTTGAAACCAAATTTGATGTAATCTTTATCTTCTTACAAACAGGAGATTATTAATAATTGGGAACTAATATCCCAAACGGATTATTTATTAGAACCGTGAGTGTTAGACCAACAATGGATATGTGCCATGCTTCGGTTAAGCAATAAAGCGGCAGCATTAATCATCCAAATAGAAAAACAATATACGTGCCGCCACGCAACCCGTGTGCCGTGTAAGCAGGCGTGAGTTGACGGGACGCATGCGAGCAGTCCACCGCGCAGGCAGATTGGCAGGCGTGCATGCAGGTGTGTGAATTGACGGAGGCGTGCTCGTTGCGAAGTGTCATCGGGAGGCATGCGAGTAGCTGTGTGAAACGACGGTAGGCATGCCAGCAGTCCGGTGCGCAGGCTCACCGGGAGCCGAGCCAGCGGTTTGACCATCACCCGCCTCTCTCCCAGTACTCCATATTAATGGTGCGCCCGAGCGGCCGCACCCCCCATCCTCACCACACACACAATCCTCTCTCTCCGATTGCATCCTCGACGCCGCTCTCAGTCCTCAAAGCCATCAGTGTATGAGGATGACGCCGAAGCGCCCCATTGGAGAGAGTGGTGACGCTAGGGCTGCTGAAGCACCGGCGCATGGCGTGGAGATGGAGACAGAGGTTGCCGTCACCGCCGGCGAGGTATCGCTGCACCCTGACGTCGTCGAGCTTCCACAGCCGGAGGCGGAGTTCCACACCGACTCTGGTGACGACTCAGGCGACGACCCCGACGACGACTCCGATGACCACTCCGGCGACGACTTCGACGATGACGGACAACTGGTTAGTCATCTATACCCATTTATGTGTCAAATAGATCCTAGGGTTTCTCTGGTTACTCTTGCCTCCCCCTTTTTGGAATAGAAATCATATGGTTATGTTCTCCCAATCCATGAAATCTAAGTAAGTTTTGTTAGATCCGTGTAGTGTATTGATTGTTTGAATGGTACAAGTGATAAGTGATTAGTTGTTTCATCTGTGCAAATGATTTCTGCTAGTAATCCGACTAGGGTTAGTGTTCGTGCTAATAACTCCTAGACAGGACTTGACAATTGATTTTGAATGACCTACATATATGTTTGTGCCATTATTTTCTTCAAGATTGGTCTGTACATAGACGACTGTGCTTAAAAATTAAACCATAATCTCTGGATATGTATAAAAAAATAGCCATAAATTCCTAATCCTACTTCACGGCATGTAAACATTGATTTGATGCCAAATTTTGGCAACTGCCAAATGTTCGCTAGAGATTAGTTTGTAAACATTAATTTGACGCCACATTTTTTTTACTATTTGTATAGGTGTTGTCTGACGATGTGGACAGCGAGGATGAAGATGGCCAGAGGAGGTACACACTACAAGAAATACGTCAACTTGCGACCATCACTATTGATCACTGAATGGTCATTGTTTTCCATTTGCGACCTTTTTGTGACCAAAAACAGATGGTCAAAAGCTGGCCGTCGTAAACTGAAATTAACGACCTTCTTCGGGATAAGGTCGTAGACGTTTACGACCAAAACAATAGGTCGTTGAACCAATGACCTTTTGTTTTGGTCACTGGCTGTCTTCCCAGGCCTCGTCGGATCCGATGTGGCAATCTGACGTGGCAAAATTGCGACCAATTGAAAAGGTCGTTGATAAGATTTAGCTCGGTCCATTTCAGTGTCTATATGGGCCGAGCCCATTAATTCAGCCCTCTAATATATTTTTTTCTGTTAATTTTTGCCAGCTAAATGAGTTAAGCCCGCACTACAGCCTTTTCATTTTTTGGCCGTGGCTTTCTTTTTTGGGTCGTGGCCTTTTTATCTTATTTTTGGGCCATGGCCTTTTTATCTCAACAGTTTGTTTTTTTATATGTATCATGGGTCCACTAGTGAGATGGATCCCAGTTATCATGTTCTGATAAGTGGGTCCCAATTATCTTGTTCTGATAAGTGGGTCCCAATTATCATGTTCTGATAAGTGGGTCCGACTTGTCAGGGTCATATTCCTCATTTCATTTTGACAGTAAATAAATAACCAATATTTAAATTGGGACTGACAAAAAACACATATAACACTTCAAATAACAACAGCCAGATTCAGTATAGAGCCAGATTCTGTATGGAGCTCCTGCTCTACAAATAACACGCAATACAATGGTGCTCCTGCTCTACAAATAACTCTACAAGTGGAGTAACTAATTTACAAGCACTATATTCTTCAGGATGGAGCTCATTCGATAGCATTACAAACAGGCACTGAGCGAATAGAACGACAACATGCCTTCCACGGTCACCCTGTTACATGAATCAGTAGAGAAGAATCAGAAAACTGGAGCCAATATATTATGAAGAGACCATTCAATAAAAAGGACAAGTTCTTTATAGAATGATAACACAAATTCAGCTAGTACAATGCTTTTAGAAGTTACAAAAAATAACGATTACTACATGGCAGATGATCATGAAGAATATAAACACATCTTAAATCTTACTTGTAAAAACAGAATACATTAGTGGAGGGGAGTTCAGGCAGAAAACATACTGCCACAGTGTGCCCCTGGTTAGCCCAAATCAGCAACAGACTGAACCTCTACTTGCTGTCTCGCCTGACCGCCTACACGCAAGAAGGCAAAAAAACATTTACTTGAAGCATCTTACAATTCACAACAAATTTGAGACTGACCCAATTAATTTTACAGCATATAGAGATTTCACAATCAAAGTTCATGGTGCTAGGCTGCTAGCTATCAAGATGAAAACAACATGTAGCAGATACATTGTACAAATAGGAATACGACTGAAATCCTAGGTCACAAACCCGCAACATCGCATTGACACTGCGTGTGCAATGATTTGGCTAACAAGTGCAAACAACACGGAACACATACTGTAGCACAACTAAGAACAGCACAAGCCATCGCAATAATGTAACCAGTCAAGGGCTGCTCTAAGCAAGCATAGTTGCACATGCAAATTCAACTGTCTAGTTAAATGCTCTACAGTTCTTCTAAATTGCTCGACAGATAAAAACAGCGCAAAATACTTCATGAAAGCACGAAATCATTACATTGTACTAGTACTGAAATAGAAACAGGAACAAATCGAGCATCGGCTCCCACGCAGATCGGGAATACAGCAATACAGCAATACAGAACATACTAGTATAAAAAATAAACTACTAGAATACATAGAAATTCCATGCAGATGAGTAATTCCATAATACAGTTTCTTTTTTTGAAGAGTTGCATATCACAATAAAAACAAATACAATGTTTAATTGCCCTAGGCCAGAACAGTATACTAAAGAACACAGAACATACAAGGCATGGATCTATCTAGCAAACCATTTTAAGAACAAATCACATCAAGACATGGACAGTAAAGGCAATCATTTTAGAAGGCTTGGACTGCATATACAAGTTGATCATGGAACTAACAGAGTTTAGCTTATGCAGGGCAGACATAAATAACAGAGTTTAGCTTATGCGCGATGGTCCCGAGGTTGTTGATGAGGTCCGACTTGGTCATGCCAATGCCGCTGTCGATGATCGTAAGCGTGGTGGTCGCCTTGTCGGGGATGATGTGGATGAAGAGCTCAGGCTGCGCATCGAGCTTACTCTTGTCCGTGAGGCTCTCGAACCTAATCTTGTCCAAGGCCTGCAAAAATCACACCTGCAAACACACCACGTCAGCCCAGGAACAAATCTCGCACACCACGAATCAAACCGCGAGTCAACGGATCAGGGCAGAATCTAAAGCCTAGTGTTCAGGCATAAATAAATTATAAAATTATCAATGCTGCTTCACTGAAACTAAGAAGCAGAAACTAGAGTACAAAATAGTAACCAAAACAGTTACGTATATCCCTAAGTAATGCTATATGTTAAAAAATTGTCAAACAGGACCTGTTCAGCTATTCCATTGTTTTCCATTTGGTTTCAACAAAGTGCTGTGAAGCATGTATGTGTCTTAACATAACTCCTAAGAAATGTTCACAACCTGAATTAACTACACTTTTTCTCATTGAAGTGAACACAGCAGTAGTTTAATCAACAACCCCATACTTTACTATAGAATGTTTCTTCTGTCTGCATATTAACTACACTTTTTCTCATTGAAGTGAACACAGCAGCAGTTTAATCAACAACCCCATACTTTACTATAGAATGTTTCTTCTGTCTGCATAGCTTAAATGCGGAACCATGTAATCGAGGAATCCTCGGAGCTACACATCATGCATACAAGTTGAGTGTGAAGCAACCTATGTGATTATGTATCAATCACCTAAACCTGGGAATCATTCATGTAAAGTGAGACGCCCTTAGTGGGGCGTAGGCAGCAAATCCACCATGCGCTTGGATAGATTCGTACTCGCGGATCACGGCGCGAAAACAGAGGACGGAGAAGGGGATCGAGGCGCGAGAGGGAGAGAGATAGGGGGAGGGGAGGCGCTCACCCCAGTCCTCCATCGTGGGCGGAAGTCGTCGAGATCTGAAAGGCTGGCGGTTGTCGCCATGTCTGGCTTCCTCCTATGCTACGTGCGAGGTCGCCATGGCATCGGGCTTGTCCATGACGTCCTCCTTGACCAGACGATCTTAAAAAAAACCGCACAAACGCAATGAGATTCAAGCAAGCTGAAGAAATCTAGAAGGAGGAGAAGAAGAAAGGGGGGATCCATACCAGATCTCACCGGTGTCGCCATGGACGGGCTCCTCCTGCGCGCGCCACCTGCGAGGTGGCCATGGAGTCGATCTAGGGTTTCGGCATGGAGAGAAGGAGAGGGTGGAGTCGGGCAGTCGAGGAGTGGGGGAGGAGGTCACCGGCGGGTATGAAGTAGAGGATGTCACCGGGCAGTCGAGGAGTAGGGGAGGAGGTCGCCGGCGGGGCTGGGGCTGGGATTGGGGGA
>CM022298.1:54675290-54807647 GCA_011799875.1 Thinopyrum elongatum
TTAGGGTTTTTGATTCTCGGGAGAAGCTCCACCGTTGGATGGGTGTGTGATGGATGGCTCAGATTGCGTCCAATTTGGTGATCCGCGTGAAAGCGGTTCCTCGCGTCTCATTGGCCGGCTGTCTCGCACTTGAATCTCAAAATTTTGGACCCAAAACTTTGATTTTTTTAAACATAACAATGGCATAGTTTGTCAAAATGATCTCGTTTTTTTCATAAGTGTGCATCTTAGAATGGCAAACGATGGCATAGTTCGACGGCTTTCATTTTCTTTGCACAAAAAGATGATTTTCCATTTTTCGAGTGCATAAAAAGGTTTTTTTTAAGAAGCTACCAAATATTTGTTCCAAAATAGCACAACTCCATTTTTCAAAAATATTAGACCACATTTTATGTAAAATTGACCAAATAGTTACTGTCAAAAGCTTTTGATCCACCTCTTATAAAAAAAACAAATTTCACCCATTTAGTAGGAAGCGGGGCAAATTTGAACGACAATTATTTCATAGTTTGTTCAAATGATCTCATATTGTGCACAAGGGTGCATATTAGAATGGCAAACAATGTTGCCTAAGGAAGTTTTCATTTTCTTTGGACGAAAAAATCATTTTCCATTTTCCGTGTGCCCAAAATGAGTTTTTGTTGTGAAGGACCTACCAAATAATTGTTGCAAAATTGGACCAAATCAATTTTCTAAAATAATAGACCATATTTAATGCACAATTGACCAAATGGTTGGGTGTCAAAAGCTTTGATCCACCTCTCGTGAAAAATACAAATTTCTGCCGCCTCAGCTGGAAGCGGGTCAAATTTGAACTGCAGCTGCCCCATAGTTTGCTTCCCAAAAATCATTTTTAGGTAAAAAAGTATCTATATAATCAGAGAAACACCAAAAGTTTTCCAAGATTCAACCACTAGCTAGGAACGGTCAAGCCCGCCGTTTTGACAGCATTTTTAAACGGGCATAAAAATTTCAAAAAAAATCAAAAAATTGGAAAACCTTTGCATTGTGTCATTATATGTGGCCAAGTTACCGGGAAAAATAATAAACTTGTAATACGATAATTATTTTAAAAAAGTGTTCTCAGAGAACGAGCTATCATGTGTGGAGATCAATGGCTTTCAAGCCAAATGATCAATCTTATGGCCACATTCATGGCATAGTTTGTTCAAATGATCTCATATTGTGCACAAGGGTGCATATTAGAATGGCAAACAATGTTGCCTAAGGAAGTTTTCATTTTCTTTGGACGAAAAAATCATTTTCCTTTTTCCGAGTGCCCAAAATGAGTTTTTTTTGTGAAGGACCTACCAAATAATTGTTGCAAAATTGGACCAAATCAATTTTCTAAAATACTAGGCCATATTTAATGCACAATTGACCAAATGTTTGGGTGTCAAAAGCTTTGATCCAATACTCGTGAAAAATACAAATTTCTGCCGCCTCAGTTGGAAGCGGGTCAAATTTGAACTGCAGCTGCCTCATAGTTTGCCCTTTATTTTTCCCAAAAATCATTTTTAGGTACAAAAGTATCTATTTAATCAGAGAAACATCAAAAAATTTCCAAGATTCAACCACTAGCTAGGAACGGTCAATCCCGCCGTTTTGACCGCATTTTGAAACGGGCATGAAAAATTCAAAAAGAATCAAAAAATTGGAAAACCTTCGCATATTGTGATTATATGTGGCCAAGATACCAGGAAAAATAATAAACTTGTAATACGATAATTATTTTTAAAAGTGTTCTAAAAAACGAGCTATCATGTGTGGAGATCAATGGCTTTCAAGCCAAATGATCAATCTTATGGCCACATTCATGGCATAGTTTGTTCAAATGATCTCATATTATGGACAAGGGTGCATATTGGAATGGCAAACAATGTTGCCTAAGGAAGTTTTCATTTTCTTTGGACGAAAAAATCATTTTCCATTTTCCGAGTGCCCAAAATGAGGATTTTTTGTGAAGGACCTACCATATATTTGTTGCAAAATGGGACCAGGTCATTTTTATAATATACTAGGCCATATTTAATGTACAATTGACAAAATGGTTGGTCGTTAAAAGTACTTATACACCTCTTGTGAAAAAGAAAAATTTCCATTGATTCAGTTGGAAGCGGGTCAAATTTGAACTGCAGCTGCCTCATAGTTTGCTCTTTATTTTTTCCAAAAATCATTTATAGGTACATAAGTATCTATTTAATCAGAAATACATGGTTTGGTGGCGATATGTTGAGGTTTGGATGGTGCCCGAGGGCCGCAACTCCAGAGCGCGTAAACTCGCATGCCCGCCGCATGGTCACCGCATGACCGTGGTGTTGCCACGCGTTCCGTGCGGCCTAGGCATGTCTAGTGGGTTGGGCACTCCTCCGATAGGTGTCAGGAAGAAGAAGGCAATAGAAGAATCTCACGAGGAGACTGAACTGAGCTCAAACATGAATTAGCACCCAAGTGTTTGATTAGTGGTGGGGAAAATGCACATGGCCAATGGACCTGAGTTTTGGCCGAGGATGATCATCTACTAAGGACACTATCTTGGAAAATATGCAGCTCAAATGGATGAGCCTAGGTGTCACTTGCTTTGCAACGTACCACACTGGACAGAAATATGAATGTTGAAGCTAGACTCAAATGAATGAATGGATTGATCTGAAATTTGGAGGAGGATGATAATTTGGGCATATGAAGGCACTTTAAAATTTTCATACCATTTGGATAAATAAAAATGGTAGTTCCTTCACAGTGCTCTCAACTGAACAGAAAATTGGGAAAAATGCTGAGGGAAATTGGCTAGAATAAATGAGCTAAAATTTGGGGCAAGGAGGTTCTATGGGCAGGGTCATGTCGTGGTAAATTTTAAGCAATTATAAATTAACATAAAATATAGTTGCTTCACAAACTGAAAATATCACCAGAAACAAATATTGGATGCTGAGCTCACATGTATTGTTAGATGGGGCTCAAATTTTGTGGAGAGCTATGATTTGGGAATATAGAAGATGTGGCAACAATTCAGCTCATTAGGATATGCCGAACTAGTACTTCCTTCACAACAGTTCGAGCTGAACAAAAACTTTGGAAATTTGCCGAGGAAGATTTACCAGGCAAATGGAGTTGAATATTGTCATGAGGCAATGATTTGGATAGTAAAGAATGCCCAATTTTTTTGGAAATTTTGGGAATGACAGAAATATAGGTTGCTTCACAACCTAGGGCAAAAATTGACACATGGACATGACACATAGGCAAAACTGATGAGGTGGCGCCTAGTCATAGCAATCCACCACAATTTACAAGGTTATGACCATCTATATTGGTCGTGATCATCTGGAAATAAGGCAGAGGACCAGTGCTGTCTGCTTTATGACCATTTCGTGTAAGGAAATTACGACCTTTCTGACCAAAATGGTCATTATAGTTTAGGGTTTGGAGCCCCCCGAATAGCTTTTGACCAATTGGTCTCAAATGGTCGTAGATTTATGACCAATTCTTCCAGGGTCACTGACAGAAGGTCACAAGTTGACATATTTCTTGTAGTGACAAGAGGCAAATCATGAGGGAGCTTTATGCGGGAATGCATAACAGGCGTATTAGGACCTGGGACGGCGGCTATTGATGCCCATTTTGCAACCAAAAGCTTCATGACGCATATGAAAGTGTTCTGGCGCATGCAAGAGGACGAGCCATTGGCTCCTTCAAGCAGAAGTATTCTCGCAGGGTGGCGCACGCCGCGTACGCCGAGTACCTGGAGAAGCTTCGGGATCGTGCCGGCAGATGAGATGAGATGTGGGATCGAACTATGTATGCTTGAGTATGCTTAATGACGGTTGAATTATGTACTTATGGTTGAACTATGCTTGTGTACACTTATTATCTATGTCTGAGTATGTTTAATCTATGTTTACTTATGTCTAAATGTGGGATATGGATGCAATCAGTTCGGTTGATGGAATCTACCTCGGTCCTGGTTTATTGGTCCCCTTTGTAATTTGTGTTAAATTTTGACCAAAGATTTAACTGACAAAATGTTAGTGCAGGTCAGCAAAAATTATATCGTTGGATGCGTATTTGAACATAGTGTCCAATGATATAATTTTTGGTGACATGCATAAACATTCTTAGTTAAATATTTGGTCAAAATTTGGTACAAATTACAAAGGGGGCCTATAAACCAGGACGGAGGTAGTACGTTAATCACACACGGTTCCCAAAATTGGAACCGTGTGCAATGACTTTCATTTTTCCTGTTACGTCAATCACACACGGTTGGCTCTAGCAAACCGTTGCCTCCGAAATTCTTTGTGGGACAGAAAACCCTCACCACCCAATTCAAAAAAGAAAAAAAGAAAACCCTCACCATCCCCACGTCACAAAACCCTCACCCGCCCGCCACCCCCTCTGGTCCCCATTCACACCTGCACAAGCTCCTCCGCATCTATGCATGGCACCGCCTATCGTGGCGGCAACCACTTAGCTCGATGCCTACCGCCGCCGCCAGGCTGCCAGCAAACCCCACCGCATTTCGCCACTTCTGCTTGCGGCCGCCTATCGCCATCGACCTTCTCGACGCTGCTCGCAGTCGACCTAGCTCCGCTTGGTTGGGGAATCCACCGTACTGAGCGTTCTTTCTCATGGACAACAAGGTAACTAATTTAATGAGATATTATCTCATCTCTTATCCCAGTTCATCTGCCTCCTTTAATCACCTGGACGAAATCGCCGTGAATTCATTTTTATTCGAGCTGATTTGAGGGTTTTCTTTCATTCATAGAGTGTACAGTGCGTGGACACATCAGGACTTTGCGGCCTCCGCCAGACATCCATGGAGTTCCATCTCACCATACTAGATGACTTGAGGATGCGCGCGGTATGTTCAATCTGACCCTAAATCGGTTGGCATGGCCTACTTTCCTGAACATATACTAAATATTGCTACTTTTGGATAAAAGGTGCCACATGCACCATATACGTCAAAGGGGATTTTTTCCCCTCTTCTTTCTATATTAGGCAAATTAATGATGTATTGTTCTTTCGATTACTCTCATATTTCCCTGACATCATGTTTACCCTATCTGTTTAATTATAGATTTTTGTCCTTCGATTTCAACTGTTGTACAGTTCTTTCAATTTGGGCCCATATTTGCATGTTACCATATTTTCTTTAACAATCCTACCATTTTCTGCAGCGCGTCCCTTGCTTTGCAACAGAATCTGTAGTGCACAATCTTTCCCTTTACATAAATCAAGACTGCAGGGATGTCATACTGAACACAAACCATGGATTTATAATCGTTGCTACTGTAAGACTTGATGAACGTGGTGACTCCTATTTTGGCACTGGCCTTTGGAAAGAAATTTCTAAGTTTTATGTACTGAAAGCTGGCACTAAAATTGCACTGCACATAAAAGAGCCTGGTCATGAGATATATGCTAACTTCCCCGACGATATCATCCGTCCAGACTTTGTTCGAAGTAAGTTTTCTTTTCAAGTATCTGGATGTTGACTTACCCAGCAATATCAAATGAATTGTGTAGTATTTAAGCAACCAATTGTTATTCCATTTTCTTACTATATTCCTACCTAATAATTTCTAGTTACCAATACACTTTTCTATTGCCCTGTTTTAACTAAATATTCCCTGTACTCCCACTTCTATCAGAAAGCGCCGCTGACAAGGAGACTCCAGAGGTGGAGAACGGGGCTGCCAACAAGCGGAGGCGGGGTGAGCAAGAACTGCAAGCACCTCCAGCAAGCCTAGACTTCATCAGCAGCCTCCCTGATGATATGTTGACAGTCATCATCTCCCTCCTCCCAATCAAATATGGGGCAAGGACAACCGTCCTTTCCCGGCGGTGGCGCCCCCTATGGAACTCCACCCCTCTCGACCTCATCGACACCCATGAGCTCTGCCATGGCTATCGCAAAAGCTTGGATGCGTTCTCCAAGATCCTCGGCAATCACCTTGGCCCAACAAGAGGCCTTAGAATGGGCAAGTTCCATTCCAACAGCAAGGACCGAGCCAAGCTTGACGTCTGGTTCCGATCCCCCGCCCTAGATCAGCTCGAGGAGCTCACTTTTGATGATGGGCATATGCGCTCGCTGCCAACGTTCGTGCTTCGCCTCGCGCCCACGCTGCGCGTCGCCAAGTTCAGGAACTGCCATTTCACCCCCCCCCTTAATGACGCGCCCGCTCTTATTCTACCACGACTGAAGCACCTCGAGCTCGTCGCCATCTGCCTCCAAAATGGTGACATGGATCGCCTGCTCCGTGGCTGTACTGCACTCAAGTACCTTCATCTTCAGGCGATCAATGGGTTGACTAGCTTCCACATCACCTCCATGACTCTCCGGACTATTTATGTGTGTTACTGGTGCGGCAAGAAGACATCATAAGATGTGTACCACGGTATGGTCATTGAGGACACACCTGCACTTGAGAGATTACTTTTAGTTGATCAAGAAGGTCCAACAAGAATCAATGTCATTTCTGCGCCGAAATTGACAGTGGTGGGCTACTCGTCTGACAAATACTCCGAATTTGTTATTGGATCCACACCCGTTCAGGTACAATAACCACCTTCTACCTCTCCTTCTACAAATTAACATTATTTCTAATTTTGAAGATGTATGTTCGTCTGTCATCCAGAAAATGATTCCGACAAGCTTGAACCCGAAACTGTGCACAGTGAAGGTCTTGGCACTAGAATCTATCGGCCCCAACCTGGAGCAAGTTGTCAGTTTCCTGAGATGCTTTCCGTGCCTAGAGAAGCTATATATTAAGGTGATGTTCCTTTCCTGTTAAATGTTAACCATAAGGGAGATCAATTTGTGACACCTTTTTCCAAGTTTACAATGACAATGTACTACGATTTCTGAAGGATTCTTTTGGAGGATTTCAGTACATACATGTCCCCCCCCCCCACATATTGGTTGCTTAAATCCATATGGTTACAATCCATAAGCATTTCTCCTTTGGATTCATCTGTACTAGTTTTCTTAGGGAACTTTTCATCCACTCCAACCTCTTGTGAAGAAGGCTACATTTTTCTAGATTGTAATCAAATGCCCATGTTAATCATGTCAGATCGAAGATGGCATGTTAGTGCATTTTACAAATCCTGCAAACCAAATAGGCCTATAGTAGTGCTCAAAACTGCATGTAGGCACTAACATGTTTTTTCTTTTGCAGATAAGATTAGGCCCAGTGGTGGATAATGTGACACAATATAACAATCATGTCGAATGCCTAGATCTGCATCTCTCAGAAATTACTTTGAACTCCTACCGAGGGACCTTACCGGAGATTATATTCGCCAGGTTCTTTGTTGTCGGAGCAAGGGTGCGGAAGGTATTGAGGTTTGCCCTACATTTATTTCGCAAAAATGAATGGTTTGTTGATCAGCTCCGGCGGCTGCGGTAGAATGGAATAGGCTCCGAAAATGCTGAATTTCATTTTGGAACTTCAGATGACAGAGTAATTAGAAGTCATCGTGTCAACCCCATACATGACTTCTCAGTGGCTGACCCCTTTGCAAAAATTATGAGGTTTCGAAACAAGACTTAGAAGTGGTAATATCAGTTTGAACCTCTCTGATATCCATGTTCAGCGGATCAGCGCGAGCGTTTGCAGCTGATGAGCTGAATTTCGTTTCTAATATCAGTTTGAACCTTGTAATCTTCGAATTTGAGCCATATAACTCTGGAACTTGAACCTTTGTGGTACAATCATTGAAATGGCATCGTATGCGACTCGTATATTAGTAGCACTATTTTGACCTTAATATGCAATGGCCTTAGATTTTATTAACCATTCTCGAATCTGTTTACCTTGTCGATCTCATAGCACACGATCTGTATAGCTAACTCGACTGTGATCTTCGACATTATTGCACACAGTTGGTTTCTTCAACCGTGTGCCATGTAGAGCGCAGAATTAATTATCGCACTCGAGTGTCCATCATCACCCTTCTATGTAACATTGACCTCATCACCCAGGGGTAAACTTATTACCAAAGTCATTCCACACACTTCGTTTTTACAAAGCTTTTTGCCAATAAACGCCCATGATTTGTCCCTCTTCTAGCCGACACGTGGCCAAACTAGCCGGGCGGGAAGCTTGCGCGGTAGTGTGGGAACAGGCTCACCGACGATACATTTGGCACCTCTTCGAGCCCACGCGTGGTCAAACGAAACGCGTGCGGTGCGGTGTTGTCAAGCGTGCACTGGAATCCTCAGCTATGAATGCCGTGACAAGACGTGACGATTACAGGCCGGCCGGCCCCCATTTATTACAGCAGCCATTTAACCCTTGTGTCTCTTCAACCTTTTGATCGCGCCGCACCATTGCAAGAAGCACACACACCACGACAAATTCTTAGAGGTTATCCTGCGCGGCTCCAATGGCGCTCCGAATGGCTGCCGACGACGAGCAGCAGTTCACCATGCATGTCGTGGTGGACACCCACAGAAGGTTCACGGAGCTCTCAGTGGTGTATCAACAACCCGGTCTGGGTGGAGCACTCCATCCTCATCATGGAGCTGTTGCTTGCCGAGGAGAAGTACAAGGTGGTCGGGTTCGACCTCGAGTACACCCGCACTCGTGCCGGGTCTCGTCCCAAGGTCGTCGTTGCCCAGATGTGCGTGCGCAACCACGTCCTCGTCTACCACTACTGCCTAGCCACAAGGCCTTGCGAGCATTTCGCCAGGTTTGTCAACAGCCCCCACTACATGTTTGCTACGGTGGACATCACCAACAATGTAAAGGTTCTCAAGAATTCGGGCATCGCCTGCCAGAATCTTGTCGACATCCAGGGCCAATACAAGATCTGGGGCAGCAAGGAGCATGAGAAGGACTCACTGGTTCACCTCACCGAGGCCATCATCGACCCCTACTACAGAGACATGAAGGATTCCTGCAACAAGGACAAGCGTGCCTGGCACTCGGCATGGATGGAGAAACTCGACAAAGCTCACTTCGTGTACACGGCCAAGGAGGCGTACACGAGCTACGACATGTACAGGCGGATCGTTGACATGAGGAAGTGCCTCCTTCCCCAAAACGGCCAGGGATCTAGCCGGAAGCAGAGCAATGGCAAGCGTCGTCGCAACAATAAGTAGATGATTAGATCCTCGTTTCTCCTAGCTTAGTATGCATGTAATTGCTTACTTTGGTGTGTGGAAATGTTATGTGTGTAGTCACTTGTGTAATTGTATGCTTAATTTGGTTTTGCAATGCTGTCTTTTTAAGTATATATGTTGATGCTCTGTAGACAGAGCAAATCACATCGCACACGGACTAAACAATGGAACCCGTCGGTGATGATTTCATCAATCACTGACAATTGTATACCAGCAATCGTTTGCTCACAACACACACGGCTTATTAACAGGAATCGTCTGTGTTTTTATTGGTCTTCCCACACATTTCCGATTACAGACCTATTTGCCGCGTATCACACACATCTTGTTAACTTGAACCATTTCTGTTCTCTTGGCTCAACGCAAACAGTTCATCCGAGTGAACTGTATGTCGTATATCGCACACACCTTCATCTGGCTGCCCGTTTCTGTTGTTCCGCCTCATCACAAACAGTTTATCCGAGTGAACTGTATGCCATATATCGCACACGCCTTCATCTGGCTGCCCGTTTCTTTTGTTTTGCCTCATCGCAAAAAGTTCATTGAACTGAACCGTATGCCCCTCATCGCACACGCAACTAAAATATGAACCGTGTTTGATGTATCCTCCATCGCAAACATTTTACATCTTTTATGACGGTTATTTTACATCACCGTTTGCGATTAATGCATCGCACACAGTTTCGTCAAAGGGTCTCTGATCGTAGTGTTGCGTTAGCAGCATCCTGCAGTAGTGTGAAACACATATTCATAATATTGATGCCAAAAGATGCAAAGTTGATAATGATAGTACAACATATTTGTGGCACTACCGTTTTGGTCATATTGGTGTAAAGCGCATGAAGAAACTCCATGCGGATGGACTTTTGGAATCACTTGATTTTGAAGCATTTGATACTTGCGAACCATGCCTCATGGGCAAGATGACTAAAACTCCATCCTCCGGAACAATGGAGCGAGCCAATGACTTATTGGAAATAATACATACCGATGTATGCGGTCCAATGAGTGTTGAGGCACATGGTGGGTATCGTTATTTTCTGACCATCACAGATGATTTGAGTAGATATGTGTATATCTACTTAATGAAACACAAGTCTGAAACATTTGAAAAGTTCAAAGAATTTCAGATTGAAGTAGAGAATCATCGTAACAAGAAAATAAAGTTTCTATGATCTGATCGCGGAGGCGAATATTTGAGTTACGAGTTTGGCCTTCATTTAAAACAATGTGGAATAGTTTCACAACTCACGCCACCTGGAACACCACAGCGTAATGGTGTGTCCGAACGTCGTAACCGTACTTTATTGGACATGGTGCGTTCTATGATGTCTCTTACCGATTTACCACTATCGTTTTGGGGTTATGCATTAGAGACAGCCGCATTCATGTTAAATAGGGCATCATCTAAATCTGTTGAGATGACACCGTATGAACTATGGTTTGGCAAGAAACCTAAGCTGTCGTTTCTTAAAGTTTGGGGTTGCGACACTTATGTCAAAAGGCTTCAGCCTGATAAGCTCAAACCCAAATCGGAGAAGTGCGTCTTCATAGGATACCCTAAGGAAACAATTGGGTACACCTTCTACCACAGATCCGAAGGCAAGATCTTTGTTACCAAGAATGGACCATTTCTTACCGAAGGAGTTTCTCTCGAAAGAAGTGAGTGGGAGGAAAGTAGAACTTGATGAGGTAATTGTACCTTCTCTCAATTTGGAAAGTACGCACATCAGAGAAATCCGTTCCGTGATGCCACACCAATTAGAGAGGAAGTTAATGATGATGATCATGAAACTTGGATCAAGTTACTACTGGACCTCGTTAGGTCGAACATAGCACGTTCCGTACCAGAGTGGTACGGTTATCATGTCGGAAGTCATGTTACTAGACACATGACGAACCTGCGAAATATGAAGAAGCTATGATGAGCCCAGATTCCAATAAATGGCTTGAGGCCATGAAATCTTGAGATAGGATCCATGTATGAGAACAAAAGTATGGACTTTGGTGGACTTGCCGATGATCGGCAAGCCATAGAGAATAAATGGATCTTCAAGATGAAGAACTGACCCTGATGGTATGTTACTATCTACAAAGCTCGACTTGTCGCAAAAGTGTTTTTGACAAGTTCAATGTGTTGACTACGATGTGACTTTCTCACCCGTAGCAATGCTTAAGTCTGTCCGAATCATGTTAGCAATTGCCTCATTTTATGATTATGGAACATCTGGAAAATGGACGTCAAAACTGCGTGCCTTAATGGATTTCTAAAGAAGAGTTGTATGTGATGCAACCAGAAGGTTTTGTTGATCCTAAAGGTGTAACAAAGTGGCAAGCTCCAACGATCCATCTATGGATGGTGCAAGAATCTCGGAGTTGGAATATACGCTTTGATGAGCTGATCAAAGCATATGGTTTATACAGAATTACGGTGAAGCCTGTATTTACAAGAAAGTGAGTGGGAGCTCTGTAGCATTTCTGATATATATGTGGATGACATATTGCTTATTGGAAATGATATAGAATATCTGGATAGCATAAAAGGATACTTGAATAAGAGTTTTTCAATGAAAAACCTTGGTGAAGCTACTTACATATGGGCATCAAGATATATAGGGATAGATCGAAACGCTTAATAGGACTTTCATAAAGCACATACCTTGGAAACAATCTGAAGTTCAAATGGACCAGTCAAAGAAAGGGTTCTTGCCTGTGTTGCAAGGTGTGAAGTTGAGTAAGACTCAAAGCCTGACCACGGAAGAAGATAGAGAGAGAATGAAAGTCATTCCCTATGCATCGCCATAGGTTCTATAAAGTATGCCATGTTGTGTACAGACCTATGTGTACCTTGCCATGAGTTTGGCAAGGGGGTACAATATTGATCCAGGAGTAGATCACTGGACAACGGTCAAATTATCCTTAGTTACCTAAGAGGACTAAGGAAATTTCTCGGTTATGGAGGTGATAAAGAGTTCATCGTAAAGAGTTACATCGATGCAAGCTTTGACACCGATTCAGATGACTCTGAGTCTCAGTCTGATACATATTGAAAGTGGGAGCAATTAGCTAGAGTAGCTCCAGCAGAGATATGTAGACATAGAAATTGCAAAATACATACGGATCTGAATGTGACAGACCCGTTGAATAAACTTCTCTCACAAGCAAAACACGATCACACCGTACTCTTTGGGTGTTAATCACATGGTGATGTGAACTAGATTATGACTCTAGTAACTCTTTGGTGTTGGTCACATGCGATGTGAACTAGTGGGTGTTAATCACATGGCGATGTCAACTAGATTATTGACTCTAGTGCAAGTGGGAGACTGAAGGAAATATGCCATAGAGGCAATAATAAAGTTGTTATTTTATATTTCCTTATTCTTGATAAAGGTTTATTATTCATGCTAGAATTGTATTGATCGGAAACTTAAATAAATGTGTGAATACATAAACAAATACCGTGTCCCTAGTATGCCTCTACTGGACTAGCTCGTTGATTAAAGATGGTTAAGGTTTCCTAACCATGGACATGTGTTGTCATTTGATAACGGGATAACATCATTAGGAGAATGATGTGATGGACATGACCCATCCGTTAGCTTAGCATAATGATCGTTCAGTTTTATTGCTATTGCTTTCTTCATGTCAAATACATATTCCTTCGATTATGAGATTATGCAACTCCCGGATACCGAAGGAATACCTTGGGTTCTGTGAAACATCAGAACATAACTGGGTGATCATAAAGATGCTCTACAGGTATCTCCAAAGGTGTTTGTTGAGTTGGCATATATCAAGATTAGGATTTGTCACTCCGAGTATCGAAGAGGTATCTCTGGGCCCTCTCGGTAATACACATCATAAGCTTGCAAGCAAATGACTAAGGAGTTGGTCACGAGGTGATGTATTATGGAACGAGTAAAGAGACTTGCCGATAAAGGGATTGAACTAGGTATGAGGATACCGTCGATCGAATCTCTGGCAAGTAACATACCTATAGACAAAGGGAATTACGTATGTTGTCATAACGGTCCGATCGATAAAGATCTTCATAGAATATGTAGGAGCTAATATGGGCATCCAGGTTCCGCTATTGTTTATTGACCGGAGAGGTGTCTCGGTCATGTCTACATAGTTCTCGAACCCGTAGGGTCCGCACGCTTAACGTTCGTTGACGATATAGTATTATATGAGTTATATGATTTGGTGACCGAATGTTGTTCGGAGTCCCGAAGAAGATCACAGACATGACGAGGAGTCTCGAAATGGTCGAGAGGTAAAGATTGATATATAGGACGATGGTATTCGAACACCGAAAGTGTTTCGGAGGGTACCGAGTACTTATCGGGTCACCAGAAGGAGTTTCGGGCATCCCCGACTAAGATATGGGCCTTATGGGCCAAGTGAGGGAACACACCAACCCACAAGGGGCTGGTGGGCCCTCTATAGGGCCGTCCTAACGGGAGGGAAAGGAAAGGGGAGGAGGAAAGGAAAGAGTGGAGTTGGACTCCCACTTCCTTCCCTCTCCCCCACCCCTCTTTCCTTTCCCCCTTGTCCATACAAGGAAAGGGGGGGCACAGGAGGGCAGGAGCCCTAGGGCCGGTAGCCAGCCCCTAGGGGTGCGCCCTGGCTGCCTTGGCGGCCCCGCTCTCCCCTCCCACCTATATATACATGGGGAGGGGGTGCCACACAAACACACAACATTGTCTTAGCCATGTGCGGCGCCCCCGTCCACCATTTACTCCCTCGGTCATATTTTCGTAGTGCTTAGGCGAAGCCCTGCGGAGATCACATCACCATTACCGTCACCACGCCGCCGTGCTGCCGGAACTCATCTACTACCTCGCCGTCTTGCTGGATCAAGAAGGCGGAGGACGTCACCGAGCTGAACGTGTGCAGAACACGGAGGTGTCATGCATTCAGTACTAGATCGATTGGAGCGCAAAGAAAGTTCGACTACATCAATCGCGTTGTGAAACGCTTCCGCTTACAGTCTACGAGGGTACGTAGACACACTCTCCCCCTCTCGTTGCTATGCATCTCCATGGATAGAACTTGCGTGTGCGTAGAATTTTTTTTGTTTCCATGAAACGTTTCCCAACAGGTTTCCCAATAGCAGACCCGTGCCATCTCTTCCAGGGAGCAGCGGATTGGAAGCGCCGCACTCTTTGCCGTATTAACATGCAATCCTGAGGCCTTCCCAAAGATGCGAAGGATGGCCTCGCATGTGACCAAGTCTCACCACTCGGGCTTGACGAAGATAGTAACATCGTCTGCAAACATTGAGAGCCGCTGCTGCAGCCCCAAGCGTGCTAGGGGTGTGAGGATGCCTGCCATTGTAGCCTTCTAAAACAGTCTGTGGAGCGGCTCCATGCATAAAATGAACAGCATTGGGGAGATCGGGTCCCCCTGGCATAGTCCGCAGCAGTAAAGATCACTTCCCCGGGTATTCCATTTACCGCAATCCTCGTGGTCGATGTTGACAGGATGCCACAAATCCAAGCTCTCCACCGCGGTCCAAAACCCATGTGCTCCAACACCTCAAGAAGAAGCGGCCACTGGATGGTGTCGAACGCCTTGGATATGTCGAGCTTCAAAAGTACCGTGGGCTCCCTTAGTGCATGTAGACGGCGTGACGTGCACTGCACGAGCATGAAGTTGTCGTGGAGAGACCGCCCGCCCACAAATGCACTTTGGTGGTTCCCAACTAGATGTGGTAGCTCCGCCGCTAATCGAGTTGCCAACACCTTCTTGAAGATCTTGATTGCCCCATGGATTAGGCTCACCGGCCTATAGTCCTTCAATTCCGCCGCCCCCATCTTCTTGGGTACGAGAGAAACGATCGCCTTATTTATTGACGGCAGTCCGCGCATGTCGCCACGGAAGAAGTGCTCCAATGCCCGCATGAAGTCGTCCTTAATGATATGCCAACAAGAGGCATAGAAACGCCCCGTAAATCCATCCGGCCCTAGCGCTTTGTCCAGTGGCATCCCCTCCATTACTTTCTCAACTACCTCATATGAGAAGAGGGCCTCAAAGTGTGTAAGGTCCCGCACACGTAGACCCAGAGTATCCATGTTTAGCACAAAAGCTCGCTCCGAGGTCGCCCCAAACAACCTGGCGTAGTACGAGCCCACTTCCGCTGCAATCTCTTTGTGGCTAGTCAGCACACGGCCCTCGGCCTGCAGTGTCAAAATGGTGTTCTTCCTCTGTCTGTGGCACGCCTGCCTATGAAAGTATGTCGTGTTTGCCTCCCCCTCTTTTAACTATAACATCCGCGGTCTCTGCCGTGCTATCATGCGCTGCAACGATTCAAGTCCGAGCAATTTCTTCTTCAACAGTTTGCGCAGGCCATGCTCCTCCGTCGAGAGTTCTCTACTGTCCATGGTTTGGTCTAGCCTCGCAATGACCTCTAGGGCGATCAAGTTTTGCAACTTCGCGTTGCCAATCCACCGGTCACTCCACCTTTGAAGGGCCTTGGTCATGGCCCGCAACTTGTTGTCCAACGCTACGAAGGCATTCCCCGTCCCGGCGACCGAGTGCCAAGCCGTTTCAACGGTCTCGAAAAATCCCTCCGCCTTGGGCCAGAATGCCTCAAAGCAGAACCGCTTGCCCATTGCCATATCTGTGTGCAAGTCTACTAAGAGGGGGCAATGGTCCGAAACTGCCGACCCCAAGGCCGTTAGGAGGCATGCCGGGTGGAGGTCCTCCCAGCAGCTCGAAGCAAATGCATGGTCGATCTTCTGAAGTGTGGGTCTCTGCCGCTCATTTGACCACGTGTATCTCCTCCCATTCAAATAAAGCTCTCGAAGCTCAAGACGATTGATCTTAGACCAGAACCTGGCCATCATCCTATGATTCACCGCATCATTGCTCTTTTCCTCGGGATTGACCAAGAGATTGAAGTCCCCGACTATTGTCCAGGGGCCGAGATGCAAGTCTCGGATGTCAAGCAACTCTTGCATGAATTCCACCTTAGCGTCACTGCCCTGTGGCCCATAAACCCCAGTGAGCCACCACTCGGTTCCCTCGACCGGCTTCACCAATGCCGTCAGCGTGTTCGTAGTTTGGTGCGGGCTGGATACCGCCACTACCGTGGCATCCCAAGCGATCAAGATTCCCCCTCGTGTGCCCACGGCCGGGAGGTAGAAAAAGCTCTCAAGTATATTACCAAGGCAATGCCTAATGATTTCGGGTGATACAACTTCTAGTTTTGTTTCTTGGAAGCAAACGATGGACCGGCTCACACTTTCCACGACTTGAAAAATAGCGTTCTGCCATGCCGCGGAGTTCAGGCCCCGTACATTCCACACCAACAACTTGGACGGTTATGAAGCCATAGGAAAGGCCCACAAATCCACCCATGCGAGGCAATCAGTGCCCCGCCTCCACCTCTGCCTCATCCTCCTGCATTGGCAAGATGGATGCATCCCAACCAAAGAGGGCTAGGATCGCGGCAATCTGCTCGCTCATGAGTGGCTTGGTGAAGATCTCCACGTACACTGGTACATCGAGGTGCTATCCAAACGGCTTTTAACCCCTTTCCGCGACGGCGTTCTGAACCGTCGCCTAGTGTGTGACTGTGATTGGGGGGTCCTTCCCACACGACTCAGAAACCGTCGGGGATATGCCCTCCTGGCACACTCGCTCGGCAAAATGAGGTCGTGTGCGACCGGTGAGCGATCAAATACGGTTATACGTATAGTAGTGCTAAAAAATACAATTATACAGGCGAAATCGTTTCCGGTCGTAAGTACATCCCACACAGTCAGTCCCTGCTAAACATTTCCATTCGTATATACATCCCACACAGTCGCTCCAAGGAAAATGTTTCCGTTCGTAGGTACATCACACACAATTTTCCCCATTAAATCGTTTGTGATAGCGTTGCCATTGCACACGATATTAAAAAAATTATCGTTTGCATTATTGAATGCATCACACACGGTGCGTAGAAGAAACTGTGTGGCAAAGGATGTCCATCACACACAGTTTTTATGTGGTAAACGTTTGCGGAAGGTGGCCTAACGCAAACAGTTTTCAAGAGGATGTCGTGTGTGATTGTTCATTGATCCAACACGGTACATAGACGGTACATAGACAGATGCATCTCATCTGGAAAACTGCTGAAGCGAGAGCCGAATATTGAGCCTTCATTGATGTTGAAGGTCTTTGCAACTTTAGGCCAGTGCCTATGGATGATTGACCGTCCATCCTTCGTCCTCTTCAGGAACACTTCAATATTGAACCGTGGGTATTGTATGAAAACCTTCCTCGCCTCCGGACCATAGAGGTGGTTTGAGAGGTAATCATCAGTGAACTGCTTTGGAAATGCCTAAAAACAAGGATGTGCATAAATATCTTCTCTATATTGGAAATGGGGCAAAGGAATAAAAAAGGCAAGGTATAATATTTAGTACGGTCTTGTAGTGAACTGATGTCTTCTTCATTGTGCAGACAAAGATCTTGTTGTTTTTTATCGCTAATTTCTTTATCCTAACAATCTTTCTGAGTTTCTTGACTTGATTGATATTCATGGACAACTCATTTCCCCATATGCAAAAAGGGTCGAACAGTGGGTCAAAACCTCTGACAGTAAGACCTACATGTGCAAGACCAAATTGTTAAAAACCTAAATATTAGAATGGTTCCTGCAATTGCACAGTAATGTGCTATTAGACAACGGACCATGCATGTGCTAACCTCGATTGTAAACCTCAGTGCTTCCCATTGTTTCCCTGCAACACATATAAGGTAGTTAGTCATCAGGTTAAGTGAGGATTTGCATGCTATCAGTAAAATATGTTGATGAAAAATAAGCGCATTGCAGATTCATCAGATTAATTCAAGCCACATGGAAAACCCATTTATCCAAACCAAGCATGATTAAGAACTAGGAAATATAGCACTTGTATATGTTTCTCATGTATTAAGTGCAGCCAAATTCGATTTATTCCTCACATGCACAACAATACAAAATTCTACCCACGACAATTGGACATCGCATTGCAGAATTGAATCAAGCAGTTAACTAAACACCACAAGAAATGAACCAAGCATTAACTGAGCACCACATTGCACAATATAACATACTCCTAATTGAAGATCAGACAGTTAACCAAACCATGCATGCTTAACAACTTGAAAATATAGCAATTGTATTTGTTTCTCATGTATTTAGTACAGCCAAATTTAATTTATGTCTCACATGGTATACAATAACAGAATGCACCCACAACAATTGAACATCGCATTGCAGAATTGAACCAAACAGTTAACTAAACATCACAACAAATGAACCAAACGTTAACTGAGCACCACATTGCACAATATAACATACTCCTAATAGAAGATCAGATAGTTAACCAAACCAAGCATGCTTAATAACTTGGAAATATAGCAATTGTATTTGTTTCTCATGTATTTAGTACAGCCAACATCGATTTACTTCTCACATGGTATACAATAACAGAATGCACCCACAACTATTGAACATCGCATTGCAGAATTGAACCAAACAGTTAACTAAACACCACAACAAATGAACCAAACGTTAAATGAGCACCACATTGCACAATGTATAACAAACAGGTAACCAAACCAAGCATCCTTGGCAACTTGAAAATATAGCAATTGTATTTGTTTCTCATGTATTTTGTAAAGATAAGTTCGATTTATTTCTCACATGGAAGACGATACAAAATTGCACCCTGAAGAATTGAACATCACATTTGCAGAATTGAACCAAACAGTTAACTGAAGATGACAACTAATTAACCAAACAGTTAATACGTGAGCACCACATTGCACGACATATAGAACATATACACTAGAGCAACAGATTGCATGGTAAAATTAGATAGCACAGTTCACTAGATTTGTTAAGGAAAGGCAGGAGCAGCACACGCAACGGGTAAACCGAGCATGCTTAACCGGCGTAGCTAGCAAATGGCAAGGTGCTCCTCCAAGATCTGGGGGTCGGCACGAATGGCAGCCATAGCGACCTCATCTACGCGTGCGGCCGTGATTTGTTTCTCCGCAGCCAAATGCTCCTTGAGCTCCTGCCTATACTACGTGCACCATGGCTTAGGGTGGCGCTTATTTGGTGGAGGGGTCAGTGATTTTGGTGGAAGGTGTCACGCCGGCGGTCGGGGCATGTGTGATGTGGAAGGAGGAGGAGGACGGGGGTCGGGTGTGGATTACCTGCCTGGATAGACGAGGCCGAGCAACGTGAAGGAGGATCGCCGGCGAGGAGGCGATGCTGCAAGCAAGGAGTGAAGGTTTCAACTTGGAAAGGAAGGCGGAAACAGGGAAAATGTGGCTTTTGTTAAGGGGAAGGGGCGGGGGGGTAGATATTTCCGCGGAAGCCGAAAATTTTGAATCGGTTCAGCGAAAAACTGGCACGCAAAGTGTCATCAGACACGGTCCCTTATTCAGAACTGTGTACGATATCTGAACATCATAAACGATTCAGATAGCTTAACCCGTGTGTGATGAGTTTGAACGTCAAAAATTTTGGTTCAAATTTCCCTAGTTATAGTGGTCATCCACGTCATTGCATAATTTGGGAACACAAAGAAGACTACAGCACACCCACACTTCTTAATAGATCCAGTCAGATCCCTGTGGATTGGAGCCGCACCAAGACCATGCTGCCTTAGATAGAGCTTTTTCGCTGCCATCACCCCTGCAATAAATCATGTAAGACTTATATATCCATTAATAGAAATGCCTGTGTTCTTGATACTTGTTGTAAACGCGCGTGCTAGAGTGATTTCCTGGGCTAGTATGCGTGGTGACCGTCTGGCTACAGTGGTAATCAGGCGGGGCGCCACAGCTTGACACGCCGGCTGTGGACTGTAGTCGACGCACCTTCTCGCGTAAGCCGTATGCATACTATACTCCGACGGTGGTCCAAAATATTTTGTGCTGCATCTCACTCGGTTGGTGATAATAAACTATGTGCGATCTACTTGATTTTTTTGTCTTGATTTGAATTACATAATGGGGTCACAGCTTCAAGTTCCAGTTTCTGGACCAATTTGGCAGTTGTGAAGGAAGTGTATGTAAATGGGGTCCAAATGACTTGAAATTTTACCAGCATATACTCCTTCCTACCCCATTTCATTGTGACAAATATTCAGTCCCATTTACCCAGCCATTTCATCTCAGTAACTGCTGCAAGATCATATCTTGGAACTGTTTTGGACCCCCTCGATCAACCTAGACTCTTCCTGGTTCACCCAGAGCCATATCCTATCTAATTGAGCAGTGGGACGCATGTTAGACAAGGTCCTAGAGCCATCCAGTGTCTGGGACGCGTGGTGCCGGTGGTGACCATGACTTCAGTCGGCAGCCGGCGCGAACTGTGGCAACAGTCGCCGTCCGGTCCTCTCTGGCTGTCTCCAGCTCGCCGCCCAGCTCCCCTTGCTCGGCCACGTCGCCAGCCCCTCTTGTCTGCCCTGTCCCCTAGCTCACTGGCTGGGCATGCCGACAGGAGGTGCTCCGCCCGGGCGCTGCCACGGCATCGGCATCCCGAAGCTCCGGCCGACGTCGAGAGGCCCTCCCCGGGCCTATTTAAGCATGGCCCGAGCCCTCCCTCGCAACCACCCACCTCTCCCCCTCCTCCTAAGCTTATCGGAGAGGCTCCTCCCTTCCCTGTCCATCGCAGCTCGCCATGTCCTCCAGGGACTTGGGCTAAACTGGAGCTAACCGGAGCCCTCCTCGTCCCCCTCTCCCCTTCAGCAGTTCCACCGTAGTACGGCGAGTCTCCCCAGCCCTCCGCCCCATCTTCCCATCGCCGGAAGCCCGTGCCCGGAGCCGACCCGAGCCGCCGCCGTGCCCTCTGTCCCCTCCTTGGCCCAGCGCCCCTCGGCCCTCCCCCGGCGTTGCAGTGGCTCTTGGTGGATGCGGCGCTCCTCCCCGCACTCGCCGGCAGCCTCGCCCTGGCTGGAGGCCACCGGAGCCGCGAGCCCGTCGCCGGCCAGAGCCTCCCCTGCTCCCTCCTCTGTTCCTATTGGGGGGGTAGCGAGGACGAAGAAGACAGGCCAGGCGGGCCCTGCTCCTCACCCCGACCCCACCTGTAAGTGGCCCAACCGGCCGGGCCCGCCACTTAAGTGGCGACGTATTCGTTGGATTACGTTTTCTTTTAAGGAAAACGTATTCTGCTAGTGCTTCAGCTGGAAGTACGTTTCTTTATAGTGAACGCGTATTTCAGCGGAAGGCGCCACCAGATTTCCACCTAGGGACCTGTTTGTGGAGGTTTCTTTTACAGATTGGTCCCTGAACTTCATCGGGTCATATCTTTTCACTCCTAACTCTGATTCAGGTGAAACCAAAGCCCACTTCTTCGTCCCGTCGAGCCCGTCGTGTTGGTATCATTTTCATAAGGTTTCCACACTATGAAAATGACCATTTTGCCCCCCCCCCGAGAGAGAACTTTTTCGGCGAATTCTTCAGCGGCTTCACCGCACCTCTTCCCGGAGTACTCTTCAACCCCCAAGCAAGCCGACCATCTGATATATGCCCTAAAGCATTGCTCTATGTTATTCTTGTGTGTTTAACCCAATAATTATGTCCGTGCAGGAACTACTTGAATTCCTATTAGTTTGTATTCATCGTTTACATTACTTGTTCATGTTTATCATTACCGCACTAATGACTCATTATGATGTTATATGGAGATAGGTTGTTATGTTTATACAGTTGTTACCTCATACATAATTACCACCAGGTTAAGTTATTCATGATGGATATACCTGCCGGTTAAGTACTTGCTAAAACTATACCTAGTTGGTTGATCCAGAGTCACCTGTCTGGACTGATCCGTGCAGCCACATTTGCCGGTATGGGATGGCCTTGACTTGGCCTGATTGCGTGCTCCTTTATCGATACCACCAACTAGGGAAGGTTATGTGCGCGCGCTGCCCTGGCCCGGTAGGCGGCGATAACCTTGTGAGCCCAGTTGTTTGTTTACGCGCGGTCCCCGTTTGGGACAGTTTCGTTTGGCCACGACGGTGGCAGGTGTCACGAGGTGACACAGGGGCCACCTAGGGCTTGACTCCGTGGGAGAATGATTGCCGGTGGTACGGTGGAGGAGTCACGGGTTAGACAGGTTTCGTTGGAGCAACCCTGGTCGATCCAAATGGGATCACGAGGTCAGGTGCTCCATGGTGTGGGTAAAGTGCGCAACCTCTACAGAGTGTAAAATCTATTCGAATAGCCGCGTCCACGGTATTGGACAGTCCGTCCAGACCTCACTAGGTGTTCAACCGTAATAATGATAATAATGATGGAAGAACTCGTCTTCTGCCCTGAAGTACTCAGTGGTTCGTGAATGTTCTGAGGATTGTAAGGCAACCCGGAAGAGGGTAAGTTGGATCTAGTTAAGGTTTGGATGGGATCCTGAGAATGTTCGGAGTATGGATTATTTACTTGCCATGCATTACTTTACTTTAGTATCACACTGGATACTCCTGTTATGACATGATAACTAATATTGCTAGCTAGTTATGCCATGCCATGATAATTTAATATTGCTCTAATAACCAATACATGCTTGAATGCCATGGATTGCATTGCTTGGTGTATATGTTAGTTTGGTTTGCTTGTGAGTACATTCAAAAGTACTCAGCGGCCTTCAATGTGGCCAGGTTCACATAACGATCTGTCGTTCATCGTCGAGGAGATGGAGCGTTCGCGGGCTAGGAGAATGACCCAGTCAGATCCCTGTGGATTGGAGCCGCACCAAGACCATGCTGCCTTAGATAGAGCTTTTCCGCTGCCATCACACCTACAATAAATCATGTAAGACTTATATATCCATTAATAGAAATGCCTGTGTTCTTGATACTTGTTGTAAACGCGCATGCCAGAGTGATTTCCTGGGCTGGTATGCGTGGCGACCGTCTGGCTACAGTCGTAATCAGGCGGGGCACCACAACGGATGGTATCAGTGCAGCCAGGCTCACTATAGGTTACCCTAGCCAGACTTCATTGTCTTGTGCTCAGTAGACAGTCTAGATGGATTTCAACCATCTATGCTAGGCTGGCATGGCTACTATTGATCATAAGGCAACCCCCTAGGTTTTTGGCTCCATCAGACCCCAACTCTTGTGGCCTTTGCCTCCAGTGTGAAATATCCGCACTAGGCAACGACCCGTGAGCCCTGAACCCTTAGGTAAACCAGATATCCTTACCTTGCTTGCTAGCCATGGCATTTCTCTTCTTAACTCTAGTTTCCTTTGGGAAACGCCTATAATTCTATCTCTCCCCGACAACCTTAGAATCGTTGACTAAGCCATTTTGGCTATGGTCATGCGTCGAGAGTGTGATGTTCCCTAAGGAAGTAGTAGGAGCTTGACACCAGTGCTACCAGGAGCATTGTGTGGTTTCGCTTCTATATCCTTAGAGGTACATCGAGATCGCTATAATAGTTATACTAGTGGATCCTCGGCCACGTGTGTAAGGTCCGCAAATATTTGAGTTTTATTCGTTTTTGGCTTTTTGCGGTTTTTGTTTCTTTTGTCGATTCTGTCTCTTCGCTCCGACTGGATCCATCCGCAAGTGCTATCAAGAAGACCAGCATACAAATTGGATAATACCTAATAATCCAAATTCAGCAAGAGTTAAGCCAAGGCAACTGCCTGATATTCAGGATAGCAACACCGGATCTGTCAAGAATGAAGAATGGGTCAGAAGCAGAATCTATGTGCAACAGACAAGGCCAGAATATACCTGAGAGAGTTGGCTTCAAAACAGATCACACCCGAGGAACAGTCAGATGAGCTATTAGGAATGGACATCAGTAAGGACAAATTATTCGGTCCTCGATATAAGGATTATTTCAGTCAGTGAACCTTGAGTCTTTTCTCAATGGACTCAAGAATCATTTCAAGAATATGAATGTCCCAAGAGCAACAACAAAACTTCGGTATGTTGGTACAAATTTCAAAGCATATCTTGGAGTTCCACCGATGCAAATACAAAAATTTCTGGGCACTATGACAACTTTTGCAAGGAATATGGATGAGTTCGTGGTTGCCCAGGATCACTGAGAACTTCACATGCTGGGAAGCTCAGCTAAACCGAATGGAATTGGCCGTCAACTACTTATTATCGGCAACCCTGGGTTTGAATGAAAAAGGATATTCTGAATTAATTAACAACATGAAGTCTGCATCAGTTATGCAACCCTTGCAGCAGCAACAATAAGACCATCAGGAGGACAAGCGATGTGCATGACAATAGAATATCTTCAGTCAGGGTATGGCCTATACCAAGTTTGGCTCCGCTATGGGTAAATTCCGGATACTTCGGATGGAAGCCAGAATCGACCATAGATCCGACCGCCTATCACAGTACAAGGCTTCCGGTATAAGGAACCCAGCCTTCCTCCGCAGGCTACCAGACTGCCAATCTTCCTCGGTATGCCACTTGGTGGGGAAAAATCTTTCGGGGTACGGCACCCCCATCTTCCACAGCGTGCTACCATAGAAAGCTTCCAGCATAAGGCACCCAACCTTCCGCAGCAAGCCACATGAAGGAAAGCTTTTAAGGTACGATACCCAGCCTTCTTCAGCACGCGACTTTGGCAGAAGCTCCAAGCATAAGGAATTTAGCCTTCTTCAACACACCCCGTGCCCACAACAAGTTTGTCAGTGGCACGAACTAGTCTGGACACACATCCGCCTCAGAACTTAGTGGTTATGAAAGGATTTAGCCTACACCTGCATATGTTGTGAGCATGTAGTCCAGTGGATCAGTTCATGTGAATCACTCATACACGGGAATGACTATGTTCAGATAAACATTGGCCCCATTGTTCAAAGAAGAATATGAGCACAACAATCCCTACGATGAATGCAAGAGTACGTTGTGAGAACAAGCCCGACAAACCGGGAAAACAATCAAGGAGCCATGTTGGCAGTCCATGACAAGTCCACCAAAGGAATCCTCAAGAGCCAAAAAGTTGTGGACAAACAACCTCCGTGACGGTCGGCAAGATACAGCTTCACGGACAGGGTGATATTGATAATCCTTGTCAGACTCTTGCATATGCGGCCACAACAACGTACTACCTATGGTTACAAGTGAGATTGCCGCACTTATCATGAATATGGGCCAACAGCCAAGACAAGAGGCTATGCTCCAAAAGATACACCGGATGACAGCCACACCATATTCAGCTCATTGGTCATGACAAGGACTACAGAGGATATAGATGGCAGAGCTCCGCAGTAATCGATGCAGTTTAACAGTCTGGATATATGTAGAAATATGGTACATCCTGTGCTAGTACGGAAACTTGGAAGAGCGGTTATAAGGACATGCATGTCAGGAACGGCAGACGCCATGATGACACTAGAATAGGAGATTATCATCTATGATTATTTTGTGATCATGCTTAACAATTCAGTTGGGGATACAGCAGCAATGACCCGGTCATGTTGTTCCATGAATTGTGGATCATCTAAGGACAAAGTCAGAATGCCGAAAACAAAAGGGAAATGTCAGAACGGAACCCACAGCCAGACTGAGCATTCTGACATGGCAAAAAGAAAGTCACCCCTAGCCACTCGAGGCCATACGAGCACGAGAGTCTGGTACAAGAAAAAGATGTCTCACCCGTGACAGTCAGGGTACGAAGCATCGCAATAAAACCTGAAGCAGTCACTTCCAGGCCATGGAAACCTAGCTTTTTGTTGGTATTAATCGCAACCCCACGCAGCAACACCACTATCAGAATAAAAGGTACACCTGACAGGAAAGAGAAGGATTCAAGGAAGTTGTGTGCAAAGACAACACAAGATCCATCAGAAGAGGCAGTTAAAAGGCCAGTAAACCAACGAAGACAAGATCGCTGATGGATCCAAGTCACACACAGGTAAGTCCCCCTTCCCCGGCAGGTAAACCTGGAAATCTCGAGGACGAGATTTTCTTAAGGGGGGTAGGTTTGTGACACCCTGGTTTTCGCTCCTGTTTTTATTTCCTTCACGAGATTTGACTCCCGTCTTTTTCTCGGTGTTATCAGATTTCTCTAGCTCTTGGGTATATGAAGATGGTTATTCAACCTTGCCTCTCCTATCTAACCAAAGATTCTCTCCAGTCCAACCTTGCCACTCAAGATCTATTCTCGGGGTTTTGCCGCCGAAACCCTACCTTCCGAGTTGCTGGAAGGGAAACCCTAACTCTTGCAGTTACAAAGGAACCCCAATTTCCTTTGATCGGTTGACTCCCAAACTTCTCCCAGTGATCATCCCACATCTATAAACCCTGGATATGCAAAAATATTGCCAAGTCATTTGCAATATTTTTCATTTATAATTAATTCCTTTTTCTGCCAGCTAAAGGAATTAAATCCAGGAAAATATCTATCCATCTCCAAAGTTGATGAAAACTTATGGAGACATTCTTTGTGATCATACTGAGCTCCCATAAAAATATTGGCCATAATTAAATAGGTGAAATTGCATTTTCCTATTTAAAGCCAATATTGCATTTTGGGCACCTTCTAAAGGAACTACCATTTTGGTAGCCAGGAAAAATCCCAAATAATTTGTGGAGCCTCTCCAATCCATACCTTCACTATTTCCATCAAAACCCAAGCTCCATAGTGTTGACACACGAACAAGTCACGTGTAACCTCGACGCCGGCGGTGATGCACCGCAGCTCACGTCGAAGGAGACCCGACCGACAACGCGATACGCAAGACAGTCGGCGGGCGCTTTTGAGACCCGAAACCCCACACGCCCGGGAGGGACCCTGTCAGGGAGTGCGGCGGCTATGGGCTACCCTAGGTCGATTCGCTCGCCCCTAGAGCCTCAGGATTCGCAGCTCTCAAACTCGAGGAATAGCGAAGAACGAGAGAGAAAAACGATGGAGGGATAAAACGTAGACTGAAAGAGTAGTATACTGATTTGTTCGATTGTGTGTTGTTTTAATCGGCCTTCACCGCTAACATATATAAGAGGTGGCTGGACTTCCCGTACAAGTAAAGGATTCATCTAGGCTTTCCTTACAAGAAAATTACATCAATTCACGTCCTACAGTTCTAGTTTCAGTCCAACTCGGCTTCAGCCCGAATCTGTCCCATACTTCTGTCCCGCTTTTTGTGTGGGCTGTAGAAATCGCATACTAACTCGGATGGAGTCGAGTTCAACATCAAGCTTGTTCGCCTCGATGATCTGCATAATACATCGCCGGCCAATTCTCCTCTTAAGGACGTTTTTATGACTTTTAGGGCCCATCTTTAACTGTGGGTCGGATTCAATTATGCAGTTTTCTGAACTGTTCGAGTCTTGTAACAACTTTGCAGGCTGTATACTATCTCCGATGATTATGACTCCAAAGGCAAATTTGACCGTTTCGACGATATGCACAACTTCCGTGTAGAACACTTTTCCATCTGAGGTTATCTGAATAACCTTTCAAGTCCATCTCCAACTCCTGGTCGGATTGACTTTGACAGCTTCCACTTTTCCGGCAAGCTTTTTCCCGGAAAGCTTTCCACGCCGGCAAGCTTTCCATCCCGGCAAGATTTACCGGCAAGGTTTCCACCCCGGCAAGCTTTCACACCGGCAAGGTTTCCACCCGGCAAGCTTCCACACCGGCAAGCTTCCACGCCGGCAAGCTTTCACCCCGGCAAGGTTTCACGCCGGCAAGATTTCACGCCGGCAAGCTTTTCGCGCCGGCAAGCTTTCCACGCCGGCAAGATTTTTTTGGGAAATCTTTTTACTCTGCCGGCAAGCTTCATTCAGCCGGCAAAGGTTGAATAACTCACGCGACCCATCAGACAGGGTGCTTGGTTCCTCGCGCCATATTTCCGTTTAGGTTCAGTCTGAAGTGTATTGTCTCTAACTTTTGCATACGAACTCCGATTGAGATGATTTATATAAGAAAATCGATCTCCTCGACGAGACGAAGAAAATCCATGCAGAGTGCTCCTTCATCCGAGGTCGTCTTGATGGTGTAACCAGCCGAAAAGCAATCGGAACACTAAATTCTGCCACTCGGAGCACAGTTTCGGCCCCTAAGATAGGGTTGGTTGATAATAACCTAAACAACAAAGTTGTTCCACTCGGCAACATGAAACTTTTCATTCTGAAAACCCTTTCACTCGAGACAATCTCATTTTCTTTTTATGCCGTGCAAAAATCTGATGTCAACACATGCCCCCCTGTTTTTCGGCAAAGCTTGCATGCCGAAAAATAATATGCATGGTATTTGTTCTAAGGACGATGTCAACACTCCATCGGCCATTTATATATCTCAGGGCGATAATTATGTATCGGCCATGTTTGTGCTAAGGGCGATAATCATATATCGGCCATTGCCTACTTAGGCTTCTTGCCACACACTTGGGTGGTATTTCGTCAAGTACTTGCCATTGAGAGCTCTAGGTAACATTGCCCCTTGTACAGATTCCACCAAATAAGAGTTTCCAGGAACTACTCTTCTAATCCTAAAAGGACCTTCCCAACTCGGAGACCACTTCCCGAATTTTCTATCTCTTGAACCAATCGGTAGAATCACTTTCCAGACGAGATCGCCAATTTGAAAATTCTTCAACTTAACTTTCTTATTGTAAGCTCTTGCCACCCTCAACTTGTCTCTCTCTATGGCCTTTAAAGCAGCCAAACATTTATTGGCAACCTCATCAATATTGTCAATCATCAAGTTATAAAAGTCTATTTCCGATAAATCATTTTGTTTGGCTATTCTCAAAGCATTCAAATTTACTTCCACCGGTAAAACAACCTCTTGACCATATACTAGCTCATATGGAGTCACCTTCGTAGCACCATGCCTCGAGATCCTATGTGCCCACAAAGCTTCAGACAACAACTCATGTCATCTCCTCGGATTATCCTCAATCTTCTTCTTGATAAGCTTGATTAAAATTTTATTGCTGGACTCAGCTTGTCCATTAGCTTGGGCATAATACGGAGAGGAATTGAGCAACTTTATGTTATAAGATTCGGCAAATTCTCTGACTTGATGTGACATGAAAGATGAACCTTGATCTGTAGTTAATGTTTGGGGAATGCCGAATCTATGAATAATGTGCACAGTTATGAATTGGATTACCTCCATATGTGTCATGTTCTTGAGAGGTACTGCCTCAGACCATTTAGTGAAATAATCGGTTGCCACCAATACGAACCGATGCCCCTTTGAGGAAGATGGATGAATTTCTCCAATGAAGTCTAAACCCCATCCTCTGAAAGGCCACGGCTTGATAATAGGATGTAACATAGCAGCAGGAGCCAACTGAATATCACCAAATTTTTTACAAGCTTCACACCCCTTGTACTATCTGAAGCAATCATTAATCATAGTCGGCCAATAAAACCCAGCACATCGCAATAACCACTTCATCTTACGAGCCGACTGATGAGTGCCACAAATGCCTTCATGTACCTCTCCCATAGCAACTCTTGCTTGGTCCTCGTCCAAGAATTTTAAAAGCACATCGTCAACTGTTCGGCGATAAAGGTCATCATCCCTCATCGTATATTTAAAAGCCATACGCCGAACAGCCCTGTCCACCCTTCTACTAGGATCACACAAATAATCAATGATGGGTTTCCTCCAGTCTTGATTTTCTCCTGCATTGAATATTTCGTTAGTGGCCAAAATGGTGGGCTCCGGTTCGGCCTCCCCTATGTTGGCAAGACTAGACATCGGCCTTTGAGAAATATGAAACATGCCATGATCAACATGATAGCCGGATGCTTGTTGTGCCAACTCATTTGCTCTCCAATTGTCATGTCTAGATATATGAGCAATGCTAAAATAATCCAAAGTAGAAATTATATCCAGACATTTATCAAGATAAACATTAATTGATTCGTCAAAACATTGAAAGACTTTGGATATTTGTTGCACTACTAATAACGAATCACCAAAAGCCTCAATATGTGTAGCACCTATGGCAAGCAACATCTCTAAGCCGAATAACAATGCTTCATATTCCGCTTCATTATTTGTGCAAAAGTATTCTAAATGGCATGAGGCTTAAAAAACAGCACCATGAGGAGATATATAAACAATACCAACACCTTGCCCATTGCTACAAACTGAACCATCAAAATATAATCTCCAAGGTAATAATGAAACAAGGTTTATATCAATATCTTGCTTGTCATTAATCCGATGCTCAACAATAAAATTAGCAACGATTTGGCCTTTCATGGATTTTAGAGATTCATAAGCCAAATCATATTCAATCAAAGCATAAGCCCACTTGCCAATTCTACCACTAAGAATTGGCCTATGCAACATGTATTTAATGACATCGGTTTGACAAGCTACTATGCAAGCACTCGGTACTAAATAATGTCTCAATTTTGTGCAAGCATAATGTAAGCATAGGCATAGTTTTTCAATAAATGTATACCTTGTCCCGGCGTCCAATAAACGCCTGCTCAAATATGGAATAGCATGCTCTTTTCCTTCGGTTTCTTGAGTCAAAACAGCACCAATAACACCTTCTTCTGCTGCAATGTAAAGCATAAAGGGTTCCCTATGCTTGGGCGCTTTCATCACCGGAGGAGTGCACAAATAATTCTTGATCATATCAAATGCTTCTTGCTGTTTTGTCCCCCAAGTGAAATCAACATCGTTCTTTAACCGAAGGATAGGAGTAAATGCATCAACTTTCCCTGACAGATTAGCTACGAACCTTCTCAAATAATTGACCTTGCCAAGGAACTTTTGCATATCTCTCTTGCATGTTGGAGCCTCCACATTCTGTATGGCCTTTATCTTTTTGGGATCAATCTCTAAGCCATCTTCATGAATAATGAAACCCAAAAACATTCCAGCCGACACGCCAAATGCACACTTCAAAGGATTCATCTTCAGTCCATATTTTTTCATTCTTTCAAAAGCTAAACGCAAATCGGCTAGATGAGATTCGAAAGCATCCGATTTGACAACAATATCATCAATATAAACCTAAAGTATAACACCAAGTAAATCATGAAAAATTAAATTCATAGCCCTTTGATACGTGGCACCGGCATTTTTTAATCCAAAGGTCATCACTGTCCACTCAAATAAACCAAGGAAACCAGGACATCGAAAAGCCGTTTTGGACATGTCCTCTTCGGCCATAAAAATCTTGTTAAACCCCGCATTACCATCAAGAAAGCTAATGACCTTATGTCCAGAAGCATCATTAATAAGCATATCGACTATTGGCATGGAATACTCATCTTTAGGTGTATCTCTATTCAAATCTCTGAAATCAATGCACACCCTCAACTTGCTGGAGCCTTTCTTCTCTACTGGCACAATGTTAGAAATCCACTCGGCATACCTGCAAGGTCTAATAAAATTAGCTTTAAGCAAACGACCAATCTCTTCCTTGATCCAGTCATATGTTTTTGGATTAAACTTTCTGGCCGATTGCTTGCACGGTCTAAAACCAGCCTTTATAGGTAACCGATGCTCCACTAGCTCTCGGCTTAAACCTGGCATCTCATGATATTCCCATGCAAAGCAACAAACATATTCTTTCAAAAGCTCGATCAACTTAGCTTTATGATCGGCTCTTAATTTTTTGTTTACAAATGTCGGCCTAGGAATTGAACCATCTCCTATGTCTATCTCTTCTAATGGATCGGCCGATATAAAACCTTGTCCTAATTTATCCATATCATCTAACTCCTCTATAGATTCATACATATCGCCCTCATTGGACCGATATTCAACAAGACGCTTTTGCAACCAATCTGAGTTAGAATCCATTTAAATACATCATACCTTGGAGCCGATTATCACCAACCGGCTTTAAAGAAACGGGCACGAAACCACTTTTTGTGGCGCTAAGAAAATCAAATTCTGATAAGTCGCGTCCCGTCAAGCAAGTAGCATTGGGATGTTGCCAATCCACCGATGCATCGGTCATCATCCACCCATTGAATCAAAAACTGGTGCATAGTAGATGGCACACATTGGTTTGCATGAACCCAATCGCGGCCTAATATCACATTGTAGTTACCTTGCACCTCGGCGACAAAGAATGCGGTAGCCAAAGTTTTGCTTCCCACCGTAAGCTCCACATACATTACACCTTTGGCTTCAGTTTTCTCTTTGCCTTCATATCCATTAAGAACCATGTTGGTCTTTATTAACTCTTCGTCACGCAGCCCCAATTTTTTTAAGACTGAATATGGCATAAGATTCACCACAGCACCACCATCGACAAGCATTCTAGCAACCGGCGATCCATTAATATGACCTTTAAGGAACAATGGATTCAAGTGTGTCACCGGTTCTTTTGGCTTCTCGAATATAGCATTTTTAGGACCAAAATCTAGCTGAGCCACATCCCCTTCTTCATCTATAGCACCAAATTCAGCCGGTAAGTAATACACCATATTGATATCCATAACGTCGCGGACCGGTGTAGGCTCATAATCCAACATATCATCTTCCTCCTCGGGTGTGTTCATCGGTTCTGAAATCTATCCGAGCAAAGTGGAATCAATAGGTGTTGAGGACGATGTAATAGTGGTGGCATCGTCCTCCTTTGTTGGTGTAGGTGCTGTTGTGATAGATGTAGAAGCCACTGCACCTTGCATTTGTTTAGGCATCCATATTTGTTTTGTAGGTACCATGGGCCGAATGTCATTGAACAATTTATCTCTTTGCTTCTCGGCCTCCTGTTCTGCCATCTCTTGACTCCTCATGCGCTGCAGTCTCCTTTTTTGTGCCTTGGTCAAACAAGAAGGACACCACTTAGGCTGAGTATATTTTGGATCCCTCGACTTGGCCTTGCTTGTGCTAGCTTCATGATCATTAGCCATGGGACCTTGCTGGACAACAGCCACATCTTTATTGGAATCAGCCAGTTTTTCAACAATAATCGGCTCTTTGATTGTCAATTCTTTAGTGCCTATCATAATAGTTTCGGCACTAGTATTCTTCTCCTTTTGCTTGCTAGGCTCTGAAATTTCTGCACTTGGTGATTTAGCATGCCACACTTGCTTGCCAACCCTTTTTTGATTATCTTGCATTGGCCGATTGACACCATTGTTCAAACGGCCTCATGTGGGATAAGAAAGTCTCTCATGAACGGGCCTCCTTGGTTCTGCCCAACCCGGATGAAAAGCATAAGGGGCCATTGGGGGCTGCCACCATCCTCCATTGAAGTCTCCCATGTAGTAGGGCGCATAGGGGGGTGGCGGCCTCCATGGTCCCGGTGCCCACGACCCATATGGCCTTGCATGATGCTGAAATTCTTCCCGAGGAGGTGACCTTGAGCACTTCAAATTTGATGAACGGTTAGAGCTAGAACCGGCCGCTTGACTGCCATACTTGGACAACAACATATCAAAAGTTGGCTTGATTTTCTTGCGCTGCACTTTAGCTTCATTCGTCTTCCACTTGCCAACCTCTGGAGTCTTGGGCTTAACAAATTTAACACGAGTATTTTCTTGCACTTGCGGTTGCCCCCCGAGTGCAGGATTCTTGATGGTGATTTTGATCACCTCCTTGCCATCGGGTTGCTTATCAAGCACAACCTGTCTCCCCAAGACCTTGTCGCCCAACTTGTCTTTCCTGGGCTCACCAACAATGACATTAGCTTTATTAGCAGACTCGGCTACCTCCGGCCGAATGAGTAGCTTATTCCCCTCCAACTCCATGGTATTAATTGGAAAGGACTATTTATCAACTTGCATCTCAGAAAAGTTCAATCGTCCGTCATTAATGGCCGATTGTATCTGCCGTCGAAAAACATTGCAATCGTTTAGTAGCATGAGAAAAAGAATTATGATACTTGCAATAAGAGCGCCGTTTCAGCTCTTCAAACGGCGGTAAAGTATGAGATATTCTAATAATTTTGGCTTGCAGCAAAGCATCAAATATTTTATCACACTTGGCAATGTTAAAAGTAAACTTCATCTCTTCATCACGATTCTTATGAATCGGTTTCAGATCATTGCAAGTAAAGGGTTTGGCCTTAGATGGCCAAACAAATTCAGTAGCATAGATATCACCCTCATCGTCCGAGTGATCACTATCATATTCAACCATGTTCATCTTAGGACGATCAGCTTTATATCTATGCACTTCTTTGAGATCTTTGCTTCGGCTTTCGTGAGCCAAAGCCCTTTGTAAGACTTGGTTGATATTTAAGAACTCATAGCCTTCTAGCTTTTCTCTAATGGGAGTTCTTAAGCCACTCAGCACCAGGTCTGCCAAGTCTCTGTCGGTTATCACCAAACTATAACACCGGTTTTTTGTTTCTCTAAACCTCTTGACGTAATCGGAGACCGATTCATCATGCTTCTGTTTAACCGATGTTAGATGTGACATCTTGAGTTCATTGTCGCCGCTATAAAAGTGATCATGAAATTTCTGCTCTAGCTGCGACCAAACCCGAATGGAACCATGTGGTAAAGAAGAAAACCATGAAAATGCAGTACCAGTTAATGATAAAGGAAACAAACGCACTTTCAATTCATTTAGCGAGCCTGCATCACCTATTTGTGCTAAATATTGACTAACATGCTCCCATGTGGTTTTTTGCCTTCTCCGTTAAACTTAACAAAATCTGGAATTTTATATCCCGGAGGACACTGGATGGCATCAAAGTACTCGGGGTACGGCTTTTGGTAAATCCAATTCCGAGGCAACTCAACTCCAAAATTCTCTCTAAGCATCTTAGCCATCTCCTCTCTAAAATTAGCTAGGGCATCGTCTGTTGTAGATGATGAAGCTTGTTGCAGTGGCATAGGAGGAGTAGGACTACTAGCTGTAGGTAGGAATTGTGGCACGTATGCCGAACCATAGTTCGGTAGTGGCCGAGTGGTTGTACCTGTAGGTAGGGTTTGGTTCGGCATTGCCACCGAACCTGGCATGCTCATGATAGGATTAATGGGTGCAGCCACAATCTGATTGGTTTGGGTAGGATAATAAGTCATCGGCACGGGAGGCGCCGATGAAATAGGTAAAGCCAGATTAGGGTTTTGCACACTTGCAGCTATACCACCAATACCACTAGATGATTGAGATAGATTCTTCTGAGCATTAGTATTTTCTAGGAAAGTTTGATAAACCAGATTGTTACAATCAGCAATACGACTCTTAATCTCAGCCCACTGCTCAGGAGAAAAGGCAGTACTTACAGAGGGTTTAACCTGCTCGGCTTGAAGAGGAGGGAACTTGATTTCTTCAATCGGAGTGATGTTGCCTTGGCGATCCTTCTTGAACTTTGCAAGGAACTCCTACAAGTCCTTCTCCTCACGTGCCTTCTTGTACTCCTCATAGACTTGGCGATGATCGGCCGATATCTCATCAAGACTGGGCTTAATGATGTTATCGGTGTCTACCTCAGATGGCTTGGGAAGATCGGACATGGTGGATGATGATGATTGATCTTCAGTTCCCCAGCGGAGTCGCCAAAAAGTGTGTTGACGCACGAACACGTCACGTGTACCCTCGACGCCGGGGGTGATGCACCGCAGCTCACGTCGAAGGAGACCCGACCGACAGCGCGATATGCAAGACAGTCGGCGGGCGCTTTTGAGACCCGAAACCCCACACACCCGGGAGGGACCCCGTCAGGGAGTGTGGCGGCTATAGGCTGCCCCAGCTTGATTCGCTCACCCCTAGAGCCTTGGGATTCGCAGCTCTCAAACTCGAGGAACAGCGAAGAACGAGAGAGCAAAACGATGGAGGGATAAAACGTAGACTGAAAAAGTAGTATATTGATTTGTTCGATTGTGTGTTGTTTTAATCGGCCGTCACCGCTAACATATATAAGAGGCGGCTGGACTTCCCGTACAAGTAAAGGATTCATCTAGGCTTTCCTTACAAGAAAATTACATCAATTCACGTCCTACAGTTCTAGTTTCAGTCCAACTCGGATTCAGCCCGAATATGTCCCATACTTCTGTCCCGCTTCTTGCGTGGGCTGTAGAAATCGCATACTAACTCGGATGGAGTTGAGTTCAACATCAAGCTTGTTCGTCTCGATGATTTGCGTAATACTACGCGGGCCACTTCTCCTTTTAAGGCCACCTTTATGACTTTTAGGGCCCATCTTTAACTGTGGGTCGGATTCAATTATGCAGTTTTCTGAACTGTTCGAGTTTTGTGACAACTTTGCAGGCTGTATACTATCCCTGATGATGATGACTCCAAAAGAAAAGTTGACCATTTCGACAATACGCACAACTTCCGTGTAGAACACTTTTCCATCCGAGGTTATCTGAATAACCTTTCGAGCCCATCTCCAACTCCTGGTCAGATTGACTTTGACAGCTTCCACTTTTTCGGCAAGCTTTTTCCCGGCAAGCTTTCCACGCCGGCAAGCTTTCCATTCCGGCAAGCTTTACCGGCAAGGTTTCCACCTCGGCAAGCTTTCACACCGGCAAGATTTCCACCCAGCAAGCTTTCACACCGGCAAGCTTCCACGCCGGCAAGCTTTCACCCCGGCAAGGTTTCACCCCGGCAAGATTTCACGCCGGCAAGCTTTCCACGCCGGCAAGCTTTTTACTCTGCTGGCAAGCTTCATTCAGCCGGCAAAGTTCGAATAACTCACGTGACCCATCAGACAGGGTGTTTGGTACCTCACGCCATATTTCCATTTATGTTCAGTCTGCAGTGTATTGTCTCTAACTTTTGCATACGAACTCGGATTGAGATGATTTATATATGATAATCGATCGCCTCGACGAGACGAAGACAATCCACGCAGAGTGCTCCTTTATCCGAGGTCGTCTAGAAGGCGTAACCGGCCGAAAAGCACTCGGAATACTAAATTCTGCCACTCGGAGCACAGTTTCGGCCCCTAAGATAGGGTTGGATGATAATAACCTAAACAGCAAAGTTGTTCCACTCGGCAACGTGAATTTTTCATGCTGAAAACCCTTTCACTCGAGACCATCTCATTTTCTTTTTATGTCGTGCCAAAATCTGATATCAACACATAGTTCAAAGTTTGAGCACATCATCCATTTGCAAATTCTGTCCAAATTTTCAGTTTGCAAAGGAAGTTCTTGGACCCTTGATCTTTTTGAGCTGAAATTTTTCATGATGGTTATAATTGATAAATCACTCATGGAAAACAAAAATCATCACAATCTATCCATCCATCTTCCCACAGCAATTTTCCTAAGTTTCTGTTCATTTCAAAGCTCTATGAAGGAAGTACCACTTTGGCATTTCCAAATGAGCTGAAATGTTCCCAGTATCTCCATATATCCAAATCATCATCCTACACCAAAATTCAGCTCATTTCACCAATCCATTTGAGCATAGCTTCAAATTCCAGTTTCTGGACCAATTTGGAAGTTGTGAAGGAAGTGTATGCAAATGGGGTCCAAATGACTTGAAATTTTACCAGCATATACTCCTTCCTACCCCATTTCATTGTGACAAATATTCAGTCCCATTTACCCAGCCATTTCATCTCAGTAACTGTTACAACATCTTATCCAGGAACTATTTTGGACCCCCTCGATCAACCTAGACTCTTCCTGGTTCACCCAGAGCCATATCCTATCTATTTGAGCAGTGGGACACGTGTTAGACAAGGTCCTAGAGCCATCCAGTGTAGTCCAGGAAGAGTCAGTGGAACTGTTTTAGACACCCTCGATCAACCTAGACTCTTCCTGGTTCACCCAGAGCCATATCCTATCTATTTGAGCAGTGGAACTGTTTTGGACCCCCCTCGATCAACCTAGACTCTTCCTGGTTCACCCAGAGCCATATCCTATCTATTTATTCCCTAGCTCACTGGCCGAGCATGCCAACAGGAGGTGCTTCGCCCGGGCGCTGCCACGGCATCGGCGTCCCGAAGCTCCGGCCGACGTCGAGAGGCCCTCCCCGGGCCTATTTAAGCACGGCCCGAGCCCTCCCTCGCAACCACCCACCTCTCCCCCTCCTCCTAAGCTCATCGGACTGGCTCCTCCCTTCCCTATCCGTCGCCGCTCGCTGCGGCCTCGGGCTAAATTGGAGCTAACCAGAGCCCTCCCCGTCCCCCTCTCCCCTTCAGCAGTTCCACCGTAGTCCGGCGAGTCTCCCCAGCCCTCCGCCCCATCTTCTTCCCATCACCGGAAGCCCATGCCTGGAGCCGACCCGAGCCGCCGCCATGCCCTCTGTCCCCGCCTTGGCCCAGTGCCCCTCGGCTCTCTCCCGGCGCTGCAGCGGCTCTTGGTGGACGCGGCGCTCCTCCCCGCACTCGGCGGCAGCCTCGCCCTGGCCGGAGGCCACCGGAGCCGTGAGCTCATCGCCGGCCAGATCCTCCCCTGCTCCCTCCTCTGTTCCTATCGGGGGGGGCAGCGAGGAGGAAGAAGACAGGCCAGGCGGGCCCCGCTCCTCACCCCCGACCCCACCTGTAAGTGGCCCAACCGGCTGGGCCCGCCACATAAGTGGGGACGTATTCGGTGGATTACGTTTTCTTTTAAGGAAAACGTATTCTGCTAGTGCTTCGGCTGGAAGTATGTTTCTTTATACTGAAAGCGTATTTCAGCGGAAGGCGCCACCAGATTTCTACCCACGGACTTGTTTGTAGAGGTTTCTTTTACAGATTGGTCCCTGAACTTCATCGGGTCATATCTTTTCACTCCTAACTCCGATTCGGGTGAAACCAAAGCCCACTTCTTCGTCCCGTCGAGCCCGTCGTGTTGGTATCATTTTCATAAGGTTTCCACATTGTGAAAATGACCATTTTGCCCATGCCTTCTATCAGCCCCCACCCCGAGAGAGAACTTTTCTTTTCCGGCGAATTCTTCCGCGGCTTCACCGCACCTCTTCGCGGAGTACTCTTCGACCCCCAGGCAAGCCGACCATCTGATATATGCCCTAAAGCATTGCTCTATGTTATTCTTGTGTGTTTAACCCAATAATGATGTCCGTGCTAGAACTACTTGAATTCCTGTTAGTTTGTATTCATCGTTTACATTAGTTGTTCATCTTTATCATTACCGCACTAATGACTCATTATGATATTATATGGAGATAGGTTGTTATGTTTATACAGTTGTTACCTCATACATAATTACCACCAGGTTAAGTTATTCATGATGGATATACCTGCCGGTTAATTACTTGCTAAAACTAAACCTAGTCGGTTGATCCAGAGTCACCTGTCCGGATTTATCCGTGCAGCCACATTTGCCGGTATGGGACGGCCTTGACTTGGCCTGATCGCGTGCTCTTTTATCGGTACCACCAACTAGGGAAGGTTATGCGTGCACGCTGCCCTGGCCCGGTAGGCGGCGATAACCTTGTGAGCCCAGTTGTTTGTTTGCGCGCGGTCCCCGTTTGGGACAGTTTAGTTTGGCCACGACGGTGGCAGGTGTCACGAGGTGACACAGGGGCCACCCAGGGCTTGACTCTGGGGGAGAATGATTGCCGGTGGTACGGTGGAGGAGTCACGAGTTAGGCAGGTTTCGTTGGAGCAACCCTGGTCCACCCAAATGGGATCACGAGGTCAGGTGCTCCATGGTGTGGGTAAAGTGACCAACCTCTGCAGAGTGTAAAATCTATTCGAATAGCCGCGTCCATGGTATTGGATAGCTTGTCCAGACCTCACTAGGTGGTCAACCGTAATAATGATAATAATGATGGAAGAACTCGTCTTATGCCCTGAAGTACTCAGTGGTTCGTGAATGTTCTGAGGATTGTAAGGCAACCTGGAAGAGAGTAAGTTGGATTTGGTTAAGGTTTGGATGGGATCCTGAGAATGTTCGGAGTATGGATTATTTACTTGCCATGCTTTACTTTACTTTAGTATCACACTGGATATTCCTCTTATGACATGATAACTAATATTTCTAGCTAGTTATGCCATGCCATGAAAATTTAATATTCCTCTAATAACCAATACATGCTTGAATGCCATGGATTGCATTGCTTGGTGTATATGTCAGTTTGGTTTGCTTGCGAGTACATTCAAAAGTACTCAGCGGCCTTCAATGTGGCCAGGTTCACATAAGGATCCGTCATCCGTCGTCGTGGTGCCAGAGCGTTCGCGGGCTAGGAGAATAATCCTGTCAGATCCCTGTGGATTGGAGCCGCACCAAGACCATGCTGCCTTAGATAGAGCTTTTCCGCTGCCATCACCCCTGCAATAAATCATGTAAGACTTATATATCCATTAATAGAAATGCCTGTGTTCTTGATACTTGTTGTAAACGCGCATGCCAGATTGCTTTCCTGGGCTGGTATGCGTGGCGACCGTCTGGCTACAGTGGTAATCAGGCGGGGCGCCACAGCTTTACACGCCGGCTGTGGACTGTAGCCGACTCACCTATATTTTGTGGTGCATCTCACTCGGTTGGTGATAATAAACTGTGTGCGATCTACTCGATTTTTTGTCTTGATTTGAATTACATAATGGGGTCACAGCTGCAAAGGATGGTGTTTGAATTGCTAGAACTTTTATCTGCAGTGAACATACAACTATAGGTGTGTCGTAAAAAAATTGGAATTATTCAGGGTTCGTTTGGACATTTTATACATTAAATTGGTTTTCTAACAATTTCAGGTGCACAATTCAAAATTAAACTACATGCACATGCTCTGGTGCACCAACATGGGTTGTAAAATCATATATGTGTCCATGGGTTTATGCTTATGTCCCATGCAAGAAATGGGGATGAATTTCAAACACCACGGCACCGTGGCTCTCCGGCAAACATTGAGGTACTTGCTTTTGTAATTCTAGTAAATCCAAAACCCGTCTAAAATTCATGAACCTTTGCATGCTATCATGGAATGGCATCAACATGCTGGGGTAAAAAATATTGTCCCATTTGGGGCAGGTTACGGTATAAGCTTCTCACAAGAAGCCTCATGGTTCCGTTAGGGAAACGTGTCACCTTTATTGCCAAAACGATATTCGTCACCTCTTCTTCCTTTCCATTTTTTTCCTGGTGTCAATATAGAACAATAGGAGTATTGTGTTAAATTTTGGATTTTTTTGGGGATCGTTTGGACATTTTTATACGTTAACTGAGTTTTATAGGCATTTATGTGCATAATTCAAAATTGAACTACATGCACATGCTCCAGTCCATAAAAACGGGTTGCAAAATCAAATGTTTGTCCTTGGTTGCAAGCTTAGGTCACATGCAAGAAATGAGAATGAATGTCAAATACCTTGACACTGTCGCTCGGCCGCTAACATTGAGATACATGGTTTTAAAATTCTAGTAAATTGAAAACTCATCTGAAATTCATGAAACTTGACATGATATCATGGAACGGCATCGACATGCCGTGGTAAAAATATTTTCCCATTTGTGGCAGGTTTGGGTATAACCTTCTCGCAAACCAGAGCTTCTCTCACAACAAGCCTCATGGTTCTGTTAGGGAAATGTGTCACCTTTGTGGACGAAACGATATATGTTGCCGCTTCTTGCTTTCAAAACATTTCTAGTGTCAACATAGAACAACAGGAGTGTTGTGTCATTGTTTGGATTTTTCGTGGTTTGCTTTGACATTTTTATACATTAACTGAGTTTTCTATGCATTTATGTGCATAATTCAAATTTGAACTACATGCACATGCTCCAGTGCATATAAACGGGTTGAAAAATCAAATGTGTGTCCTTGGTTGCAACCTTAGGTCCCATGCAAGAAATGGGAATGAATGTCAAACACCTTTGCCACCGTCGCTCGCCCGCTAACATTGAGATAAATGGTTTTAAAATTCTAGTAAATCGAAAACTCGTCTGAATTCATGAAAATTGACATGCTATCATGGAACGGCATCAAAATGCAGTGGTAAAAATATTGTCCCATTTGGGGAAGGTTGGGGTATAAGCTTCTCACAAACTAGAGCTTCTCGCAACAAGCCTCATGGTTACGGTAGGGAACGTTTCACCTTTCTGGACGAAACGATATCCGTTGCCTCTTCTTGATTTCAATTTTTCTCTAGTGTCAACATAGAACACCAGGAGTGTTGTGTTAAATTTTGGAATTTTTCGGGGTTCGTTTGGACATTTTTATACCTTAATTGAGTTTTCAATGCATTTATGTGCATAATTCCAATTTGAACTACAGGCACGTGCTCTAATGCATATAAATTGGTTGAAAATTCAAATCTGTGTCCTTGGTTGCATGCTTAGGTCCTGTCAGGTGAAATCCATCTAGTATATTTTTATCTTACATATTAATTTCTTTAAAAGAGCGATTACTCTGGCTCGTAAATTCTTTATTGCAGGACAAGTTATCTACTGCAAGAGGGACCTTTATGTCACTGAGTTGTTGAATGACTCATACCGGGAGTATATAATAAATATTATTCAAGAACCCCGGGTCACTGGAAGGAAAATAACCCGGTCCCGGAGGCTACAACCACATTGGTGAAAATTCATAGGGCCACTTGGGGGCTTCCTGCTTAATGAGCAGAGCCTTGATTACCCTCTTGGTCAGGCTTACATGCCTTCTCGCGGGCCATTTGGGGGCTACCTGCTCAATGAGCAGAGCCTTGATTACCCTCTTGATCAGGCTTACATGTCTTTTCGTAGGTCACTAGGGGGCTACCTGCTCAATTAGCAGAGCCTTGATTACCCTCTTGATCCGGCTTAAATGCCGACCCTTTGGTCACTTGGGGGCTACCTGCTCAATGAGCAGAGCCTTGATTACCCTCTTGATCCGGCTTACATGCCGACCCTTTGGTCACTTGGGGGCTTCCTGCTCAATGAGCATAGCTATGCTTACCCTCTTGATTGGCTTACATGCCAGGTGAAAACACCAAATTACAGGTTAACCGGCCTGTATGTCGTCGTTACTCCGCCCAGGTAATCCTGGAATGACCCGCCGCACTTTTGACAGTCAATCTTTTAAATAAGACCCTGAACTTGTTAAAGTTAAAACGGCGGTTTGTCATGTGAGGACCGGCTTACAGGTGTGCTGGAAATAACTCCGTGGTTGTGTGGCCCATGAAAGCACTTGAAGTTTTAGGCGTGGCGGCCTATGAAAGCCTTGTTTTTTCTGATTTATTTTTTTTCTGAAAATTTTCCATATCAACATATGGTTTTCACAATTCAGGCCATATAGCCTTGATTTTATGACTCATACCTGAGCATATTGGGTTCATAACCTGCCCTGATAGCGGACTTTAAATCGCCAGGATATTTTGCCTTGAGCAATCAAAATCAAGATACTTCATGCCTACGGGTCAATGCCCACTCCGGATTATAATTATCAAGGTATCACCATGGTATCAATTTACAGGTATGTCTTTCAATAATTGTATGAATATTTGGGGTTTGATAACCCGCCCTGGCTTTTGACGTTAAGTCGCCAGTATACTTTGGATTGCGTAATTGGAATCATGCGTTTATAAATCTTTGGGTTGTCACCCTCACTGGATATGGCGATGTAAGCCGGTGGTATGAGCCAATTTTACAGGTATGTTTTTAATTATTATAAGAATATGCGAGGTTTGATAACCCGCCCTGGCTTTTGACTTTAAGTCGCCAGTATATTTTGGCTTGAATGGCCTAAATTCTAGTCTTTTCCATAATTGCATAAGACTATATTATGTTTGGGTTGTTACCCGCCCTGGATTTTGACGTTAAGTCGCCAGGGCATATGTTGTTTAAATTTTGTGTAGGACATGTAGAGTTATGGCTTACATAAATGATTAAAGTTCAAGCCCATCATCAAAGATTAAAGTTGGTGTTTCAAATGGGTTATCAGTTCTTGATTTTTACAAAGGCTATAAGCCGCCGGGTTACAAAAATCCCGGATTACAATGGATGCACATTAAGTCGCCTTCGGCCAAGAGCCACCGGGTGTTTAACTCCGGATTTAATTATCAACAAATAAAGTATTCAAATCTTTGATAGCCAAACTTGGCTGGATTTTCATCATGGTATTGATTAAGGTTTTTCATACTAGATTATATTATTCAAATCTTTAATAGCCAACATGGCTGGATTTTTATTATAGTTATCCATAACCAGTATTATGATTGATGTTTTCAAAAGACGCTTCAGAGCAATGGCTATTATTTCTTCATCCAAGAGTACTGGTTCACAACAGAGAGCATGGTTCAATATATTGATAGGCAAAGACATTCAGCAAAACATCATCCGGACAATGGATATGGTTTTATTTAGTCCCGAGTCACTGCAGGCATATGACCCGGCACTTGGGGGCTACATTATTCAAATCAAGATTACATTGAGTATGCAAGTCCCATGTCACTGCAAGCATGCACCATGGCACTTGGGGGCTAATGCAAAGTCATTTTAACTCGCTTCATTGAAGACCCGACCCATCACATAGTGATGAGCCGGCCCTTGGGGGCTACTAATTGCTTCTATCAAAGGTAACCCAAAACTTGGGAGCTACATCATATGGTGTTATTTTTTGAAGTACATGGAAAGTCCCAGCTCAGTATTATCTTACTGAGCCGGCCCTTGGGGCCTACACATTGCTGCTCAAAGTCCACATAATCATATCTACAAAGTCCCTGCTCGTTATTACATAATGACCCGGCACTTGGGGGCTATACATGAGAAGTACAAAATGTTTAGTTTATGTTCGGCGGCTTACATGAACAACCCGGATTTTTCCAAAGTTGCAGCATTTATATTGAAGCAAGTCTTAAGCTATCACTACGTTCTCCTCTTAAGACTTGGGGGCTACAGGTGATATAGATATAAGGGAGGAACATCTTCAAATTCTCATTTTTGAGCAAACCAGGTATCATATTCTTATTGGAGGAATTTGCAAAGTTTGTTTCCTCTAAGCTATTCATAGAAAGGTTTAGAGAGCCGACTCAACGATTGGAAACTATATTTGCATAAGCAAGCACCAAGTTGCCATAAGATTGACCCGGTGTCAGCAACAATAATGACCCGGTGTCATCAATTTTTTAACCAGGCAATTTTGGGAATCATAACTCGCCAAGCTCTACATCTTCAAGCTGGATGAACATCAGATGAATATTTTAAGACCAATATCTTTGTCAAATCAGAGAATTGGAGGCCGATTCAAATGGTTTCACAATATTTTTCTAGAAAGCAAATTGACTATGAAGCTGATCTATTGACCCGGACTTTCCAGAAGAAGGAAATGACAACGACTTAAAGATGCTCAGGTGCCGGCTCAAAAAAACTTTTAATTTGGAGCACAACCTGTCAAATTTGTTCTTGTGTTTATTTTGCAGGATCAGTTTAACATGGATAAATCCAAATTAAACTGGGGGCTAATGTCGGGGATATACCCCGTGGTATGACCCGGCTGGGACTTGGCGTTTCACCGATAACCCGCCCGAAGACTGGCGACTCACTGGTCTAGCGACTCACTAATGACCCCGACGGCGGGTCAGATGGATGACAAGGCCCAAGGCCCAGTAGGCCGGCTCATGTTATCGTAGGCCGGCTTAAGAGGAAAGCATAAGGAATATTCCCTTACAAAGGAAGCAAGACTAGGACTCCACTTGTAATAGAATAGTCCTAATCCTACTAGGACTCCACATGTAACCAGCCCCTCCAACTTATATAAGGAGGGCCAGAGCACCCCAAGAGGAAAAAGTTTCACAAGTTTAGACAGACAAGTCAATAGCTCTCGAGAGAGAGGTAACCAAAGAGCACCCTTGTAATCGTGAGCACCATGATCAATATCAATGAAGCAGGATGTAGGCTTTTACCTCCACCGTGAGGGGCCGAACCTGGGTAAAAAACCTCGCGTCTCTCGTCCCACTCAACCCCTCTCAAGCTACCACATAGATGCGTTGGCCTCACGACTAAGTCCTTTTTCACGAGGACATCTGCCGTGACAAATCCACGATAGCAATGCTTAAGGCCGCAGAGGTAGAAATCAAGAAGGAGCATCAAGTGTTGATGGTTAACAAGACCAGTAGTTTCAAGAAAAAGGGCAAGGGAAAGAAAGGGAACTTCAAGAAGAATGTCAAGCAAGTTGCCACTCCCCGGAAGCAGCCCAAAGCTGGCCCAAGCCTGAAACTGAGTGCTTCTACTACAAAGGGACTGGTCACTGGAAGCAGAACTGCCCCAAATACTTGGCAGATAAGAAGGATGGCAAAGTGAACAAAGGTATATTTGATATACATGTTATTGATGTGTACCTTACTAATGCTCGTAGTAGTGCCTGGGTATTTGATACTGGTTCGGTTGCTCATATTTGTAACTCGAAACAGGAGCTACGGATTAAACGAAGATTGGCTAAGGACGAGGTGACGATGCGCGTCGGGAATGGTTCCAAGGTCGATGTGATCGCCGTCAGCATGCTACCTCTACATCTACCTTCGGGATTAGTTTTAGACCTCAATAATTGTTATTTGGTGCCAGCGTTGAGCATGAAACATTATATCTGGATCTTGTTTAGTGCGAGACGGTTATTCATTTAAATCAGAGAATAATGGTTGTTCTATTTATATGAGTAATATCTTTTATGGTCATGCAGCCTTGAAGAATGGTCTATTCTTGTTGAATCTCGATTGTAGTGACACTGGTATAGCGAGGTGCTATATGTACAAATGGTTTTTAACCCCTTTCCGCGACGGCATTTGGAACTGTCGCCAAGTGAGTGTGGGCGATTGGGGGGTCCTTCCCACACGACCCAGAAACCGTCGGGGATAAGGAGCCTTGATGCATATACAATACTCACTACTCGTTTGTGCTCGCATTGCCATCGCAGTCGGTATTCTGAGGTGCTACGTTTACGATGCGCGGCCCATCACAAACGGTTCACTATTATAAAACGTGTATGATAAGCAGACAATCACACACATTCGCTTTTCCCAAACCATATGCGATAACGAATTAAGAAGATTAGCTAATCGTCGTACGAGTGTCGGACAGGATTATGAAACGTCGAACCGTCGTAACATCATCGTACACAACAACTATCGCACATACACGCTATTCTGTGGTGCAACGTTTATGATGCATACTTCATCAGAAACAGTTCATGGTTGCGAATCGTGTACGATAAGGCAACTATCACAAACGTTTAGTTTGCCCGCACCATTTGTGATATTGTCTGACATCGCACACGCTTTGCAAACGGCAACTGTGTGCATGCTTGCACACATTTCCTCTCTGTGAACCGTGTCGGATTATGGTGTATATCGCAAACGTTTGTGTTTTACCAACCGTGTGTGCCGTAACGACCTGGAGAGCATAATTTCACCGTAATTTAATTGCTGTTATTTCAAATTGTACCGGATTTGAATTTGAATTTGAATGTATGCTATAGCTTTATTCATATCCATCAGGTTCAAACAACCAATGCATTATTCGATTCATAGGTACATATGTTCAAGAATTACATAAGAACCAAATAAAGAATGATGAACCGTTGTTGTATACTTGTACTATTAAAGACGGTAAAGAAAGAGGCAAAGTACATTCTGGTTGCTGAACAAGGGGAAGCGAAATGCCCATATTATGCCCTCCTCCATGCAGAAGGCACACACGACTCTAGTCCAACCCCTTTTGATGGCCGACCGCCCATCCTTCACGGTCTTCATGAAAACATCTAGATAATCATCGTGTTCTGGTAGAAATACTTTAACCTTTGCATGCCCACCAATCATGTAGTTTGAGAGGTAATCTTGAGTAAACTGCTTTGGGAACCACTGCAAAGGAAAAAGATTCAGACATTGTCATCTAACACAACTCATTATGGGCAGTAAAAAGAAGGCTGCAGAGTTCTTACTTACCACCCTGTAGTTCGCTGTTGTCTTGGATAAAGTGTAAGCAAATAGTTTAATTGCCATCTTTTGACCCATTTTACTAACAATCTTTATCAGCTTCCGCACTTGATGCTGGTTCATCGATATCTCATTGCCCCATACGCAGAAAGGGTCGAAGTGCGGATCTTTACCAATGACATATGTACCTAAAAGCACCAAGTTAATATTAGAAGCTAAACAGCAATTGCACAATGATGTAGTACAACACTCTTTTATAATATCTTATAACATCCAATATACTCACAAATTAGATGAATTAACATGTTATATTCTGGGCCGGAAGGAGTTTATTGCATTCTTACAAATTATCGGCTGATTAACTGCTGTTGTATCCATGGGTTAGAGTTAGTTTGAGCTAGTTTGGGCTCAAATAGGCCTAAAGTATATCCAAACATGAGGGCTAGTTTGAGCTAGTTGCATCTAACCCAGCCAAAAAAAACTATCCAACCCAAGAGGTGCTAATTGGAGCTAGTTCTCCTAGTGCATTTATTGTCAATCTAACCCTGTCATCCAAACACATGTTTGGATGGAGTTAGTTCAGGGTTAGTCATGAGCTAGAAACTAACTCTAACCTCTAGCTAAGTTGAGTATCCAAACAGGGCTGTGTTGTTGTTGTTGTTGCTGCTGCTGCTCTTCTACGTATATCTAGACATCATCAGAACATTAAGGTAACACTCTTCCTTGTTGCTATGTAGCCTAGGATTGCATATTTAGACATTAAGTATAGTGCATGTTGCTATGTAGCCTCAGATATATTACATATGGCCCTAGTTAACCTAACGATAAATGGGTTACAGATATATTCAGTTAGAAGTCTGATTCACCGATTATCAGCCCCCGGCCTATATGATACCAGCTACCGATATCCTGAACAGTGAGTATATATAAGCCATGGGATGAAACTAACCTCGATGGAAAACAGCAGCTGTTCCCAAAATTGTCCTGTGTAGGTACATCGAGAGGCATGTTAAGCACAACAGGCTAAACATCAACCAAAATTATCCATGGCAGACAAAATAATCTCCAAAAGATAGCTTCAGTGTGCAGGTTTAAGCAAGCTAGTAAAGTAAAACAAGTGGAAAGGTGTGTTAACTGCAAGAGGCCTAACATTTAACAACAAGCAAACATAGTCATTCAAACTGGTATTGTGCCGGTCTAAGTACACTAGTTATTGTTAAATAAAAATGGAAAGGCATGTTAACTACAAGATGCAGCAACCAAATGTAGTCATTCATAGTGGTATTGTTGAAACTGGTATTGATGAAATTGAACTGCATAGTTCATACTTGCACATATAGAACATCACGTTGTGAATAACTGGAATAAACAAGGCATAATACGAACAACCAAAGATAGCATTTGAAACTGGACATATGCTAACTACAAACAACCGAACAATCAAAAAACTTTAAAAGAGGCATATGCTAGCTATAACAGGCTTAACATCAAGCAAATATATGCATTCCTATCGATATGTTTAAAACTGGATTGATGAAATGTACTGCACGGTAAATAATTGCACATATAGAGCATCACATTGTGAACAACTGAAAGAAACAAGGCATACTGCAAACAACCAAATATAGAAATTAAAACTGGACATATTCTCACTACACTACAAAAGGGACTCGACAAAACAAATCATGGGTTCCCCCTGTGAAGAGGCACGGCAAAACAAATCATGGGTTTCCTCACTTGTCACAGATGGGCTCCTTCCCGTGGGAAAAGCATGGACCCTGGATGCCCTTCCTGATGTCGCAGACGGGCTCTTTCCCCTTGGAAGAGCAGATGGGCTCATTACCCTTGGAAGAGCCGGAGAGGGTGCCCTCCTCGTGGTCGTCATCGATGAGGTCTGACTTGGAAGCTGTGGATCCCAAGCCAGCGTCGCGGAACGTGACCTTCAGAAATGACAAAAGGGGCTCGATGGCGATGTACAATGGCAAATTTTTTACAGCGAGCCAGAGGAGATCAGCGGCGGGGCCATGGATGATATCGATGGCGGTTGAACCTGAGGTGTTGGGGGTGGGCCACTTAACCTGTCACATAGCCCGCCTCAGGCCGTCACTGTGAATGACCTCGATGTCATAGTCGGCGTCCGCGACATACCCGCATACTCTAGCCCGCTGATTGAGTGCCTGCGACCAGTAATGGTCGTCAGCTTCCTCTGCGACGTTGGGCGAAGAGACCGCGATACACCTCTTTTGGGCCAGTCGCTCCTCGAGCGCCTCGGGAAGCGTAGCCGGGCTTAGGCTGCGATGCTCTGGAGTGGGGGATGGGGATGGGGATGGGGATGGGGATCTATGGGAAAGGGGGCGTGTGGCAGGAGTCATCTAAGAAACTCAGGGCGGCCTGGGTATGGAGATCGGTGGGTAAGCTGCACGGGCAAACCAGCAGATGTTGACAATGGAGCCCTTGCGGCGGTGGGGCGGCGGGGACCTTGCTAGGGTTTCGAGAGAGGGACGGAGTGTGTGTGTGTGTGTGTGCGCGCGCACGTGCGCGCCTGAGGAGGTTTTGGTGTGTGTGTGTGGAGGGGGGCGGCGGGGGGGTGTTTGAGGAAATGACCGGGCTACTGAAAATTTTACTATGCGGGAGTCAAACGCGGGAGTGAAATGCCGAGGCTATTGAAAATTTGGATGATGGTGCATCGCAACTCGACGTCGAGTAACAACCGTGTGTTATGAAACAGAAAAACCCTCGAGGCGGCAGATATTTTCGAGGGATGCAGCAGATGGGAACAAGAAACATCACCACACGGTCCACAACCTAATAACCATGTGTTATCAAACAGAAAAAAGCTGCAGGCTGGTAGATATTTTTGAGAGTGGAAGCCTCGTGGAGCCCAATGTACTGTGCGGATGTGCATGACAGGGGCACCGGCGTGGCACACGGTTAGTGTGAGTGAACCTTGTCTGTTGCATCATCCGACTTGTCTAATGTTCATAAATTTGGCGAAAAATGACGTGGGAGAGGGTCAGAACATGAACACACTTGCATCTGGACCAAATTTATGTATGAAAAGGGTGGTTTGATGTTCAAATATCAAATGCAACTTCGATGTGGCACCTATCTCGCAAAGCGCACTGTATTGCTTGCCCCCCCCTCATGTCGGCACGAAGGGGATCCTAAGCTATGAATGCATGCCCCCCCAACCGAGGGTTCACCTAGCAAATTGCAATAGCAGCCAGCAGCACCCCCCCCCCCCCCCACACACACATCCACTTTCAGTCGGCGGGCCAGAGAGGCATCTCACCAAGATGGATCGTAAAACGGACCAAGAATAATCCACCTTGGTCGTACAACCTCTCTCTTGTTGTTGGTCAACGTGATGGCCGTCCATGCGACCCCGGAGATGGGCTAGCTCGCCAATAATGATGCAAGTAGCTAGTCCCCGAAGACAACCACTGGATGCGTGTGGCCCAAACATATGTATGGCGAGGTGTGTTTTGAATACACAATGGAACAACTTTGATGTGGCGTCGTGCTTTCGAACCAGAAATCCCCACACTGAGTGAGGGTTAGGTTGACGATGCATATGTATGTCACACCACACTTCAAGCCGATGACGGGGATTCATGCATGCATGCTTGCATAGTATGCGCTCAAACTTAATTAGGTCTGAATTATGTATGTCACACCACACTTCAAGCCGATGACGGGGATTCATGCATGCATGCTTGCATAGTATGCGCTCAAACTTAATTAGGTCTGAATCTCACCATGACCTATACTACGATAACACGAACCAAAGGAAGAATCCGCCATGGTAACCTATCTTCATGTCGGTCAAGGTGATCATGGATGTCCACGCGGGCCCACGAATATATAGGCTTGTCACCGATAACCACACGAGGGAGTGTACCGTTCGAAGACAACCACTACATGCATATGTATGGAGGTGATGCGTGCATGCATGTTTGAATACCATTTCACAACATTGATGTGGCGCGTGCGTCGAAAATCGTATAGTCCCCACACAGAGCGAGATCGGTTCATGACGTGTCATTGTCCTAGCCACTTCGACTCGATGGGAGGGATTCATGCGTACACATGCATGTGTGTGTGCTCAAACTGTATCATGTCATCCCAGAGCATGACCTATATATATACCGTATTACAAAGAAAAAAATAATCCCCTCCTAAGTCAAATTAACCTCTCTTGTAGTCAGGCAAAAAGTAGTGATGGACCAAGCAGGCCCATAGATGGAAAGCATCGATATCGCTGATAACCGCTTAAGTGGGTGCGAGAGGACAACCACTATCGCTTTGCTTGTGGGCCAAACATATGTTGAATACCCAAAATGCACCACTTTGATGTGCCACATGCCTCAAAAACCGTAAAGTCCCCACACAGAGCGAGGTTCATGAAGCGTACTACATATGATGGTCCCCATCCCCCTCTTTGATGCATACTATATGCTCCTACCGTAATACAACCCAAAAAGAATCCTCCTCGATGGTGAAATTAATTAACCTCTCCCGATGTAGGTCAAAGTGATGCATGCATCGACGATGGCCTCGTGGGCCAACAGATGGAAGCGTCACACGTGAGTGTCCTAGCTAGGATAACCACTGCCTGCATGCATGTGGCCCAAAGAGGTGTTGTGTGATCTTTGAATAGCCAATTTCACAACTTTGATGTGGCACGTGCCTCGGAAACCGAAAAGTCCCGACACTGAGTGAGGTGTACTTGTTCACGGACGCGTACATATAGTATATATGCTAGTCCCCTCCCAACTCTTCGACGCGTACTATATATATACTCCCACCATAATAGAAACAACAAAGATTCTACCTTGCTGGTCAAATTAACCTCACTGCCGGCTGTTCGTCAAAGTGATGGACGATGACCTCGCGGGCCCACAGAAAGCATCACACGCGAGTATCGAGTGTCTTGTAGGATAACCATCGACTGCATGTGGCCAAAACATGTATGTATGAAAGGGTTGTGTAATGTTTTAAATAAAGAATTCACGACTCTGATGTGGCACCTGCCTAACAAAACGGCCAACCCACACGGTGGCTCACAACTCGTAGTGTACTGCGAGCCACTCGCCACCCCCCAGACGCACACACACACACACACACACACACACCGCGAATCCACCGCAACTACGATGCATGTTAAATTATCCCGCGGTGAACATATGTTACCAAAGAAAGGACGTTTTAATTTCGAAAAAAACAGAGATCATTAAGATGTTTTAGTACATTGATTGATTTTCTACGAGTATAATGTGCAAAAATCAAATTTGAGCTACATGCACACGTGACAGTACACCTAAATGGATTGCAAAAACACATGTGTCTCACTGGGTGCATGTTTACTCCCCGTGCAAGAAATTTCAAACATTGAGAATCTTGATTTTTAAATTCTAGTGCATCCAAAACTTATTTGAAGTTCATGAAACTTATCGTGTTGTCATATGGACACCAATACAAAGTGGCATTGTACTTTTTTTTTGTCAAATTTGAAACCAGTTTTGATGTAATCTTTATCTTCTTACAAACAGGAGATTATTAATAATTGGGAACTAATATCCCAAACGGATTATTTATTAGAACTGTGAGTGTTAGACCAACAATGGATATGTGCCATGCTTCGGTTAAGCAATAAAGCGGCAGCATTAATCATCCAAATAGAAAAACAATATACGTGCCGCCACGCAACCCGTGTGCCGTGTAAGCAGGCGTGAGTTGACGGGACGCATGCGAGCAGTCCACCGCGCAGGCAGATTGGCAGGCGTGCGTGCAGGTATGTGAATTGACGGAGGCGTGCTCGTTGCGAAGTGTCATCGGGAGGCATGCGAGTAGCTGTGTGAAACGACGGTAGGCATGCCAGCAGTCCGATGCGCAGGCTCACCGGGAGCCGAGCCAGCGGTTTGACCATCGCCCGCCTCTCTCCCAGTACTCCATATTAATGGTGCGCCCGAGCGGCCGCACCCCCCATCCTCACCACACACACAATCCTCTCTCTCCGATTGCATCCTCGACGCCGCTCTCAGTCCTCAAAGCCATCAGTGTATGAGGATGCCGCCGAAGCGCCCCATTGGAGAGAGTGGTGACGCTAGGGCTGCTGAAGCACCGGCGCATGGCGTGGAGATGGAGACAGAGGTTGCCGTCACCGCCGGCGAGGTATCGCTGCACCCTGACATCGTCGAGCTTCCACAGCCGGAGGCGGAGTTCCACACCGACTCTGGTGACGACTCAGGCGACGACCCCGACGACGACTCCGATGACCACTCCGGCGACTACTTCGACGATGACGGACAACTGGTTAGTCATCTATACCCATTTATGTGTCAAATAGATCCTAGGGTTTCTCTGGTTACTCTTGCCTCCCCCTTTTTGGAATAGAAATCATATGGTTATGTTCTCCCAATCCATGAAATCTAAGTAAGTTTTGTTAGATCCGTGTAGTGTATTGATTGTTTGAATGGTACAAGTGATAAGTGATTAGTTGTTTCATCTGTGCAAATGATTTCTGCTAGTAATCCGACTAGGGTTAGTGTTCGTGCTAATAACTCCTAGACAGGACTTGACAATTGATTTTGAATGACCTACATATATGTTTGTGCCATTATTTTCTTCAAGATTGGTCTGTACATAGACGACTGTGCTTAAAAATTAAACCATAATCTCTGGATATGTATAAAAAAATAGCCATAAATTCCTAATCCTACTTCACGGCATGTAAACATTGATTTGATGCCAAATTTTGGCAACTGCCAAATGTTCGCTAGAGATTAGTTTGTAAACATTAATTTGACGCCACATTTTTTTTACTATTTGTATAGGTGTTGTCTGACGATGTGGACAGCGAGGATGAAGATGGCCAGAGGAGGTACACACTACAAGAAATACGTCAACTTGTGACCATCACTATTGATCACTGAATGGTCATTGTTTTCCATTTGCGACCTTTTTGTGACCAAAAACAGATGGTCAAAAGCTGGCCGTCGTAAACTGAAATTAACGACCTTCTTCGGGATAAGGTCGTAGACGTTTACGACCAAAACAATAGGTCGTTGAACCAATGACCTTTTGTTTTGGTCACTGGCTGTCTTCCCAGGCCTCGTCGGATCCGATGTGGCAATCTGACGTGGCAAAATTGCGACCAATTGAAAAGGTCGTTGATAAGATTTAGCTCGGTCCATTTCAGTGTCTATATGGGCCGAGCCCATTAATTCAGCCCTCTAATATATTTTTTTCTGTTAATTTTTGCCAGCTAAATGAGTTAAGCCCGCACTACAGCCTTTTCATTTTTTGGCCGTGGCTTTCTTTTTTGGGTCGTGGCCTTTTTATCTTATTTTTGGGCCATGGCCTTTTTATCTCAACAGTTTGTTTTTTTATATGTATCATGGATCCACTAGTGAGATGGATCCCAGTTATCATGTTCTGATAAGTGGGTCCCAATTATCTTGTTCTGATAAGTGGGTCCCAATTATCATGTTCTGATAAGTGGGTCCGACTTGTCAGGGTCATATTCCTCATTTCATTTTGACAGTAAATAAATAACCAATATTTAAATTGGGACTGACAAAAAACACATATAACACTTCAAATAACAACAGCCAGATTCAGTATAGAGCCAGATTCTGTATGGAGCTCCTGCTCTACAAATAACACGCAATACAATGGTGCGCCTGCTCTACAAATAACTCTACAAGTGGAGTAACTAATTTACAAGCACTATATTCTTCAGGATGGAGCTCATTCGATAGCATTACAAACAGGCACTGAGCGAATAGAACGACAACATGCCTTCCACGGTCACCCTGTTACATGAATCAGCAGAGAAGAATCAGAAAACTGGAGCCAATATATTATGAAGAGACCATTCAATAAAAAGGACAAGTTCTTTATAGAATGATAACACAAATTCAGCTAGTACAATGCTTTTAGAAGTTACAAAAAATAACGATTACTACATGGCAGATGATCATGAAGAATATAAACACATCTTAAATCTTACTTGTAAAAACAGAATACATTAGTGGAGGGGAGTTCAGGCAGAAAACATACTGCCACAGTGTGCCCCTGGTTAGCCCAAATCAGCAACAGACTGAACCTCTACTTGCTGTCTCGCCTGACCGCCTACACGCAAGAAGGCAAAAAAACATTTACTTGAAGCATCTTACAATTCACAACAAATTCGAGACTGACCCAATTAATTTTACAGCATATAGAGATTTCACAATCAAAGTTCATGGTGCTAGGCTGCTAGCTATCAAGATGAAAACAACATGTAGCAGATACATTGTACAAATAGGAATACGACTGAAATCCTAGGTCACAAACCCGCAACATCGCATTGACACTGCGTGTGCAATGATTTGGCTAACAAGTGCAAACAACACGGAACACATACTGTAGCACAACTAAGAACAGCACAAGCCATCGCAATAATGTAACCAGTCAAGGGCTGCTCTAAGCAAGCATAGTTGCACATGCAAATTCAACTGTCTAGTTAAATGCTCTACAGTTCTTCTAAATTGCTCGACAGATAAAAACAGCGCAAAATACTTCATGAAAGCACGAAATCATTACATTGTACTAGTACTGAAATAGAAACAGGAACAAATCGAGCATCGGCTCCCACGCAGATCGGGAATACAGCAATACAGCAATACAGAACATACTAGTATAAAAAATAAACTACTAGAATACATAGAAATTCCATGCAGATGAGTAATTCCATAATACAGTTTCTTTTTTTGAAGAGTTGCATATCACAATAAAAACAAATACAATGTTTAATTGCCCTAGGCCAGAACAGTATACTAAAGAACACAGAACATACAAGGCATGGATCTATCTAGCAAACCATTTTAAGAACAAATCACATCAAGACATGGACAGTAAAGGCAATCATTTTAGAAGGCTTGGACTGCATATACAAGTTGATCATGGAACTAACAGAGTTTAGCTTATGCAGGGCAGACATAAATAACAGAGTTTAGCTTATGCGCGATGGTCCCGAGGTTGTTGATGAGGTCCGACTTGGTCATGCCAATGCCGCTGTCGATGATCGTAAGCGTGGTGGTCGCCTTGTCGGGGATGATGTGGATGAAGAGCTCAGGCTGCGCATCGAGCTTACTCTTGTCCGTGAGGCTCTCGAACCTAATCTTGTCCAAGGCCTGCAAAAATCACACCTGCAAACACACCACGTCAGCCCAGGAACAAATCTCGCACACCACGAATCAAACCGCGAGTCAACGGATCAGGGCAGAATCTAAAGCCTAGTGTTCAGGCATAAATAAATTATAAAATTATCAATGCTGCTTCACTGAAACTAAGAAGCAGAAACTAGAGTACAAAATAGTAACCAAAACAGTTACGTATATCCCTAAGTAATGCTATATGTTAAAAAATTGTCAAACAGGACCTGTTCAGCTATTCCATTGTTTTCCATTTGGTTTCAACAAAGTGCTGTGAAGCATGTATGTGTCTTAACATAACTCCTAAGAAATGTTCACAACCTGAATTAACTACACTTTTTCTCATTGAAGTGAACACAGCAGTAGTTTAATCAACAACCCCATACTTTACTATAGAGTGTTTCTTCTGTCTGCATATTAACTACACTTTTTCTCATTGAAGTGAACACAGCAGCAGTTTAATCAACAACCCCATACTTTACTATAGAATGTTTCTTCTGTCTGCATAGCTTAAATGCGGAACCATGTAATCGAGGAATCCTCCGAGCTACACATCATGCATACAAGTTGAGTGTGAAGCAACCTATGTGATTATGTATCAATCACCTAAACCTGGGAATCATTCATGTAAAGTGAGACGCCCTTAGTGGGGCGTAGGCAGCAAATCCACCATGCGCTTGGATGGATTCGTACTCGCGGATCACGGCGCGAAAACAGAGGACGGAGAAGGGGGTCGAGGCGCGAGAGGGAGAGAGATAGGGGGAGGGGGAGGCGCTCACCCCAGTCCTCCATCGTGGGCGGAAGTCATCGAGATCTGAAAGGCTGGCGGTTGTCGCCATGTCTGGCTTCCTCCTATGCTACGTGCGAGGTCGCCATGGCATCGGGCTTGTCCATGACGTCCTCCTTGACCAGACGATCTTAAAAAAAACCGCACAAACGCAATGAGATTCAAGCAAGCTGAAGAAATCTAGAAGGAGGAGAAGAAGAAAGGGGGGATCCATACCAGATCTCACCGGTGTCGCCATGGACGGGCTCCTCCTGCGCGCGCCACCTGCGAGGTGGCCATGGAGTCGATCTAGGGTTTCGGCATGGAGAGAAGGAGAGGGTGGAGTCGGGCAGTCGAGGAGTGGGGGAGGAGGTCACCGGCGGGTATGAAGTAGAGGATGTCACCGGGCAGTCGAGGAGTAGGGGAGGAGGTCGCCGGCGGGGCTGGGGCTGGGATTGGGGGAGTGGAGATCGGCGGCGGGGCCGGGTTTGGGGTTGCGGGAGAGGAAAGGATGAAGGCGCGGCTCGGGAAGGAGGGCGGCGCGACCAAGCGCGAGGATGGATCTGGGGGACCGAGGGGAGGGGGGAGGGGGTGAGTGGGGGTGGCGGCGGTTGGGGATCTGGGGGATCGAGGGGAGGGTGGGTGGGTGGGTTAGGGTTTTTGATTCTCGGGAGAAGCTCCACCGTTGGATGGGTGCGTGATGGATGGCTCAGATTGCGTCCAATTTGGTGATCCGCGTGAAAGCGGTTCCTCGCGTCTCATTGGCCGGCTGTCTCGCACTTGAATCTCAAAATTTTGGACCCAAAACTTTGATTTTTTTAAACATAACAATGGCATAGTTTGTCAAAATGATCTCGTTTTTTTCATAAGTGTGCATCTTAGAATGGCAAACGATGGCATAGTTCGACGGCTTTCATTTTCTTTGCACAAAAAGATGATTTTTCATTTTTCGAGTGCATAAAAAGGTTTTTTTTAAGAAGCTACCAAATATTTGTTCCAAAATAGCACAACTCCAATTTTCAAAAATATTAGACCACATTTTATGTAAAATTGACCAAATAGTTACTGTCAAAAGCTTTTGATCCACCTCTTATAAAAAAAACAAATTTCACCCATTTAGTAGGAAGCGGGGCAAATTTGAACGACAATTATTTCATAGTTTGTTCAAATGATCTCATATTGTGCACAAGGGTGCATATTAGAATGGCAAACAATGTTGCCTAAGGATGTTTTCATTTTCTTTGGACGAAAAAATCATTTTCCATTTTCCGAGTGCCCAAAATGAGTTTTTGTTGTGAAGGACCTACCAAATAATTGTTGCAAAATTGGACCAAATCAATTTTCTAAAATAATAGACCATATTTAATGCACAATTGACCAAATGGTTGGGTGTCAAAAGCTTTGATCCACCTCTCGTGAAAAATACAAATTTCTGCCGCCTCAGCTGGAAGCGGGTCAAATTTGAACTGCAGCTGCCCCATAGTTTGCTCTTTATTTTTCCCAAAAATTATTTTTAGGTAAAAAAGTATCTATATAATCAGAGAAACACCAAAAGTTTTCCAAGATTCAACCACTAGCTAGGAACGGTCAAGCCCGCCGTTTTGACAGCATTTTTAAACGGGCATAAAAATTTCAAAAAAAATCAAAAAATTGGAAAACCTTTGCATTGTGTCATTATATGTGGCCAAGTTACCGGGAAAAATAATAAACTTGTAATACGATAATTATTTTTAAAAAGTGTTCTCAGAGAACGAGCTATCATGTGTGGAGATCAATGGCTTTCAAGCCAAATGATCAATCTTATGGCCACATTCATGGCATAGTTTGTTCAAATGATCTCATATTGTGCACAAGGGTGCATATTAGAATGGCAAACAATGTTGCCTAAGGAAGTTTTCATTTTCTTTGGACGAAAAAATCATTTTCCTTTTTCCGAGTGCCCAAAATGAGTTTTTTTTGTGAAGGACCTACCAAATAATTGTTGCAAAATTGGACCAAATCAATTTTCTAAAATACTAGGCCATATTTAATGCACAATTGACCAAATGTTTGGGTGTCAAAAGCTTTGATCCAATTCTCGTGAAAAATACAAATTTCTGCCGCCTCAGTTGGAAGCGGGTCAAATTTGAACTGCAGCTGCCTCATAGTTTGCCCTTTATTTTTCCCAAAAATCATTTTTAGGTACAAAAGTATCTATTTAATCAGAGAAACATCAAAAAATTTCCAAGATTCAACCACTAGCTAGGAACGGTCAATCCCGCCGTTTTGACCGCATTTTGAAACGGGCATGAAAAATTCAAAAAGAATCAAAAAATTGGAAAACCTTCGCATATTGTGATTATATGTGGCCAAGATACCAGGAAAAATAATAAACTTGTAATACGATAATTATTTTTAAAAGTGTTCTAAAAAACGAGCTATCATGTGTGGAGATCAATGGCTTTCAAGCCAAATGATCAATCTTATGGCCACATTCATGGCATAGTTTGTTCAAATGATCTCATATTATGCACAAGGGTGCATATTGGAATGGCAAACAATGTTGCCTAAGGAAGTTTTCATTTTCTTTGGACGAAAAAATCATTTTCCATTTTCCGAGTGCCCAAAATGAGGATTTTTTGTGAAGGACCTACCATATATTTGTTGCAAAATGGGACCAGGTCATTTTTATAATATACTAGGCCATATTTAATGTACAATTGACAAAATGGTTGGTCGTTAAAAGTACTTATACACCTCTTGTGAAAAAGAAAAATTTCCGTTGATTCAGTTGGAAGCGGGTCAAATTTGAACTGCAGCTGCCTCATAGTTTGCTCTTTATTTTTTCCAAAAATCATTTATAGGTACATAAGTATCTATTTAATCAGAAATACATGGTTTGGTGGCGATATGTTGAGGTTTGGATGGTGGCCGAGGGCCGCAACTCCAGAGCGCGTAAACTCGCATGCCCGCCGCATGGTCACCGCATGACCGTGGTGTTGCCACGCGTTCCGTGCGGCCTAGGCATGTCTAGTGGGTTGGGCACTCCTCCGATAGGTGTCAGGAAGAAGAAGGCAATAGAAGAATCTCAAGAGGAGACTGAACTGAGCTCAAACATGAATTAGCACCCAAGTGTTTGATTAGTGGTGGGGAAAATGCACATGGCCAATGGACCTGAGTTTTGGCCGAGGATGATCATCTACTAAGGACACTATCTTGGAAAATATGCAGCTCAAATGGATGAGCCTAGGTGTCACTTGCTTTGCAACGTACCACACTGGACAGAAATATGAATGTTGAAGCTAGACTCAAATGAATGAATGGATTGATCTGAAATTTGGAGGAGGATGATAATTTGGGCATATGAAGGCACTTTAAAATTTTCATACCATTTGGATAAATAAAAATGGTAGTTCCTTCACAGTGCTCTCAACTGAACAGAAAATTGGGAAAAATGCTGAGGGAAATTGGCTAGAATAAATGAGCTAAAATTTGGGGCAAGGAGGTTCTATGGGCAGGGTCATGTCGTGGTAAATTTTAAGCAATTATAAATTAACATAAAATATAGTTGCTTCACAAACTGAAAATATCACCAGAAACAAATATTGGATGCTGAGCACACATGTATTGTTAGATGGGGCTCAAATTTTGTGGAGAGCTATGATTTGGGAATATAGAAGATGTGGCAACAATTCAGCTCATTAGGATATGCCGAACTAGTACTTCCTTCACAACAGTTCGAGCTGAACAAAAACTTTGGAAATTTGCCGAGGAAGATTTACCAGGCAAATGGAGTTGAATATTGTCATGAGGCAATGATTTGAATAGTAAAGAATGCCCAATTTTTTTGGAAATTTTGGGAATGACAGAAATATAGGTTGCTTCACAACCTAGGGCAAAAATTGACACATGGACATGACACATAGGCAAAACTGATGAGGTGGCGCCTAGTCATAGCAATCCACCATAATTTACAAGGTTATGACCATCTATATTGGTCGTGATCATCTGGAAATAAGGCAGAGGACCAGTGCTGTCTGCTTTATGACCATTTCGTGTAAGGAAATTACGACCTTTCTGACCAAAATGGTCATTATAGTTTAGGGTTTGGAGCCCCCCGAATAGCTTTTGACCAATTGGTCTCAAATGGTCGTAGATTTATGACCAATTCTTCCAGGGTCACTGACAGAAGGTCACAAGTTGACATATTTCTTGTAGTGACAAGAGGCAAATCATGAGGGAGCTTTATGCGGGAATGCATAACAGGCGTATTAGGACCTGGGACGGCGGCTATTGATGCCCATTTTGCAACCAAAAGCTTCATGACGCGTATGAAAGTGTTCTGGCGCATGCAAGAGGACGAGCCATTGGCTCCTTCAAGCAGAAGTATTCTCGCAGGGTGGCGCACGCCGCGTACGCCGAGTACCTGGAGAAGCTTCGGGATCGTGCCGGCAGATGAGATGAGATGTGGGATCGAACTATGTACGCTTGAGTATGCTTAATGACGGTTGAATTATGTACTTATGGTTGAACTATGCTTGTGTACACTTATTATCTATGTCTGAGTATGTTTAATCTATGTTTACTTATGTCTAAATGTGGGATATGGATGCAATCAGTTCGGTTGATGGAATCTACCTCGGTCCTGGTTTATTGGTCCCCTTTGTAATTTGTGTTAAATTTTGACCAAAGATTTAACTGACAAAATGTTAGTGCAGGTCAGCAAAAATTATATCGTTGGATGCGTATTTGAACATAGTGTCCAATGATATAATTTTTGGTGACATGCATAAACATTCTTAGTTAAATATTTGGTCAAAATTTGGTACAAATTACAAAGGGGGCCAATAAACCAGGACGGAGGTAGTACGTTAATCACACACGGTTCCCAAAATTGGAACCGTGTGCAATGACTTTCATTTTTCCTGTTGCGTCAATCACACACGGTTGGCTCTAGCAAACCGTTGCCTCCGAAATTCTTTGTGGGACAGAAAACCCTCACCACCCAATTCAAAAAAGAAAAAAAGAAAACCCTCACCATCCCCACGTCACAAAACCCTCACCCGCCCGCCACCCCCTCTGGTCCCCATTCACACCTGCACAAGCTCCTCCGCATCTATGCATGGCACCGCCTATCGTGGCGGCAACCACTTAGCTCGATGCCTACCGCCGCCGCCAGGCTGCCAGCAAACCCCACCGCATTTCGCCACTTTTGCTTGCGGCCGCCTATCGGCATCGACCTTCTCGACGCTGCTCGCAGTCGACCTAGCTCCGCTTGGTTGGGGAATCCACCGTACTGAGGGTTCTTTCTCATGGACAACAAGGTAACTAATTTAATGAGATATTATCTCATCTCTTATCCCAGTTCATCTGCCTCCTTTAATCACCTGGACGAAATCATCATGAATTCATTTTTATTCGAGCTGATTTGAGGGTTTTCTTTCATTCATAGAGTGTACAGTGCGTGGACACATCAGGACTTTGCGGCCTCCGCCAGACATCCATGGAGTTCCATCTCACCATACTAGATGACTTGAGGATGCGCGCGGTATGTTCAATCTGACCCTAAATCGGTTGGCATGGCCTACTTTCCTGAACATATACTAAATATTGCTACTTTTGGATAAAAGGTGCCACATGCACCATATACGTCAAAGGGGATTTTTTCCCCTCTTCTTTCTATATTAGGCAAATTAATGATGTATTGTTCTTTCGATTACTCTCATATTTCCCTGACATCATGTTTACCCTATCTGTTTAATTATAGATTTTTGTCCTTCGATTTCAACTGTTGTACAGTTCTTTCAATTTGGGCCCATATTTGCATGTTACCATATTTTCTTTAACAATCCTACCATTTTCTGCAGCGCGTCCCTTGCTATGCAACAGAATCTGTAGTGCACAATCTTTCCCTTTACATAAATCAAGACTGCAGGGATGTCATACTGAACACAAACCATGGATTTATAATCGTTGCTACTGTAAGACTTGATGAACGTGGTGACTCCTATTTTGGCACTGGCCTTTGGAAAGAAATTTCTAAGTTTTATGTACTGAAAGCTGGCACTAAAATTGCACTGCACATAAAAGAGCCTGGTCATGAGATATATGCTAACTTCCCCGACGATATCATCCGTCCAGACTTTGTTCGAAGTAAGTTTTCTTTTCAAGTATCTGGATGTTGACTTACCCAGCAATATCAAATGAATTGTGTAGTATTTAAGCAACCAATTGTTATTCCATTTTCTTACTATATTCCTACCTAATAATTTCTAGTTACCAATACACTTTTCTATTGCCCTATTTTAACTAAATATTCCCTGTACTCCCACTTCTATCAGAAAGCGCCGCTGACAAGGAGACTCCAGAGGTGGAGAACGGGGCTGCCAACAAGCGGAGGCGGGGTGAGCAAGAACTGCAAGCACCTCCAGCAAGCCTAGACTTCATCAGCAGCCTCCCTGATGATATGTTGACAGTCATCATCTCCCTCCTCCCAATCAAATATGGGGCAAGGACAACCGTCCTTTCCCGGCGGTGGCGCCCCCTATGGAACTCCACCCCTCTCGACCTCATCGACACCCATGAGCTCTGCCATGGCTATCGCAAAAGCTTGGATGCGTTCTCCAAGATCCTCGGCAATCACCTTGGCCCAACAAGAGGCCTTAGAATGGGCAAGTTCCGTTCCAACGGCAAGGACCGAGCCAAGCTTGACGACTGGTTCCGATCCCCCGCCCTAGATCAGCTCGAGGAGCTCACTTTTGATGATGGGCATATGCGCTCGCTGCCAACGTTCGTGCTTCGCCTCGCGCCCACGCTGCGCGTCGCCAAGTTCAGGAACTGCCATTTCACCCCCCCCCCCTTAATGACGCGCCCGCTCTTATTCTACCACGACTGAAGCACCTCGAGCTCGTCGCCATCTGCCTCCAAAATGGTGACATGGATCGCCTGCTCCGTGGCTGTACTGCTCTCAAGTACCTTCATCTTCAGGCGATCAATGGGTTGACTAGCTTCCACATCACCTCCATGACTCTCCGGACTATTTATGTGTGTTACTGGTGCGGCAAGAAGACATCATAAGATGTGTACCACGGTATGGTCATTGAGGACACACCTGCACTTGAGAGATTACTTTTAGTTGATCAAGAAGGTCCAACAAGAATCAATGTCATTTCTGCGCCGAAATTGACAGTGGTGGGCTACTCGTCTGACAAATACTCCGAACTTGTTATTGGATCCACACCCGTTCAGGTACAATAACCACCTTCTACCTCTCCTTCTACAAATTAACATTATTTCTAATTTTGAAGATGTATGTTCGTCTGTCATCCAGAAAATGATTCCGACAAGCTTGAACCCGAAACTGTGCACAGTGAAGGTCTTGGAACTAGAATCTATCGGCCCCAACCTGGAGCAAGTTGTCAGTTTCCTGAGATGCTTTCCGTGCCTAGAGAAGCTATATATTGAGGTGATGTTCCTTTCCTGTTAAATGTTAACCATAAGGGAGATCAATTTGTGACACCTTTTTCCAAGTTTACAATGACAATGTACTACGATTTCTGAAGGATTCTTTTGGAGGATTTCAGTACATACATGTCCCCCCCCCCCACATATTGGTTGCTTAAATCCATATGGTTACAATCCATAAGCATTTCTCCTTTGGATTCATCTGTACTAGTTTTCTTAGGGAACTTTTCATCCACTCCAACCTCTTGTGAAGAAGGCTACATTTTTCTAGATTGTAATCAAATGCCCATGTTAATCATGTCAGATCGAAGATGGCATGTTAGTGCATTTTACAAATCCTGCAAACCAAATAGGCCTATAGTAGTGCTCAAAACTGCATGTAGGCACTAACATGTTTTTTCTTTTGCAGATAAGATTAGGCCCAGTGGTGGATAATGTGACACAATATAACAATCATGTCGAATGCCTAGATCTGCATCTCTCAGAAATTACTTTGAACTCCTACCGAGGGACCTTACCGGAGATTATATTCGCCAGGTTCTTTGTTGTCGGAGCAAGGGTGCGGAAGGTATTGAGGTTTGCCCTACATTTATTTCGCAAAAATGAATGGTTTGTTGATCAGCTCCGGCGGCTGCGGTAGAATGGAATAGGCTCCGAAAATGCTGAATTTCATTTTGGAACTTCAGATGACAGAGTAATTAGAAGTCATCGTGTCAACCCCATACATGACTTCTGAGTGGCTGACCCCTTTGCAAAAATTATGAGGTTTTGAAACAAGACTTAGAAGTGGTAATATCAGTTTGAACCTCTCTGATATCCATGTTCAGCGGATCAGCGCGAGCGTTTGCAGCTGATGAGCTGAATTTCGTTTCTAATATCAGTTTGAACCTTGTAATCTTCGAATTTGAGCCATATAACTCTGGAACTTGAACCTTTGTGGTACAATCGTTGAAATGGCATCGTATGCGACTCGTATATTAGTAGCACTATTTTGACCTTAATATGCAATGGTCTTAGATTTTATTAACCATTCTCGAATCTGTTTACCTTGTCGATCTCATAGCACACGATCTGTATAGCTAACTCGACTGTGATCTTCGACATTATTGCACACAGTTGGTTTCTTCAACCGTGTGCCCTGTAGAGCGCAGAATTAATTATCGCACTCGAGTGTCCATCATCACCCTTCTATGTAACATTGACCTCATCACCCAGGGGTAAACTTATTACCAAAGTCATTCCACACACTTCGTTTTTACAAAGCTTTTTGCCAATAAACGCCCATGATTTGTCCCTCTTCTAGCCGACACGTGGCCAAACTAGCCGGGCGGGAAGCTTGCGCGGTAGTGTGGGAACAGGCTCACCGACGATACATTTGGCACCTCTTCGAGCCCACGCGTGGTCAAACGAAACGCGTGCGGTGCGGTGTTGTCAAGCGTGCACTGGAATCCTCAGCTATGAATGCCGTGACAAGACGTGACGATTACAGGCCGGCCGGCCCCCATTTATTACAGCAGCCATTTAACCCTTGTGTCTCTTCAACCTTTTGATCGCGCCGCACCATTGCAAGAAGCACACACACCACGACAAATTCTTAGAGGTTATCCTGCGCGGCTCCAATGGCGCTCCGAGCGGCTGCCGACGACGAGCAGCAGTTCACCATGCATGTCGTGGTGGACACCCACAGAAGGTTCACGGAGCTCTCAGTGGTGTATCAACAACCCGGTCTGGGTGGAGCACTCCATCCTCATCATGGAGCTGTTGCTTGCCGAGGAGAAGTACAAGGTGGTCGGGTTCGACCTCGAGTACACCCGCACTCGTGCCGGGTCTCGTCCCAAGGTCGTCGTTGCCCAGATGTGCGTGCGCAACCACGTCCTCGTCTACCACTACTGCCTAGCCACAAGGCCTTGCGAGCATTTCGCCAGGTTTGTCAACAGCCCCCACTACATGTTTGCTACGGTGGACATCACCAACAATGTAAAGGTGCTCAAGAATTCGGGCATCGCCTGCCAGAATCTTGTCGACATCCAGGGCCAATACAAGATCTGGGGCAGCAAGGAGCATGAGAAGGACTCACTGGTTCACCTCACCGAGGCCATCATCGACCCCTACTACAGAGACATGAAGGATTCCTGCAACAAGGACAAGCGTGCCTGGCACTCGGCATGGATGGAGAAACTCGACAAAGCTCACTTCGTGTATACGGCCAAGGAGGCGTACACGAGCTACGACATGTACAGGCGGATCGTTGACATGAGGAAGTGCCTCCTTCCCCAAAACGGCCAGGGATCTAGCCGGAAGCAGAGCAATGGCAAGCGTCGTCGCAACAATAAGTAGATGATTAGATCCTCGTTTCTCCTAGTTTAGTATGCATGTAATTGCTTACTTTGGTGTGTGGAAATGTTATGTGTGTAGTCACTTGTGTAATTGTATGCTTAATTTGGTTTTGCAATGCTGTCTTTTTAAGTATATATGTTGATGCTCTGTAGACAGAGCAAATCACATCGCACACGGACTAAACAATGGAACCCGTCGGTGATGATTTCATCAATCACTGACAATTGTATACCAGCAATCGTTTGCTCACAACACACACGGCTTATTAACAGGAATCGTCTGTGTTTTTATTGGTCTTCCCACACATTTCCGATTACAGACCTATTTGCCGCGTATCACACACATCTTGTTAACTTGAACCATTTCTGTTCTCTTGGCTCAACGCAAACAGTTCATCCGAGTGAACTGTATGTCGTATATCGCACACACCTTCATCTGGCTGCCCGTTTCTGTTGTTCCGCCTCATCACAAACAGTTTATCCGAGTGAACTGTATGCCATATATCGCACACGCCTTCATCTGGCTGCCCGTTTCTTTTGTTTTGCCTCATCGCAAAAAGTTCATTGAACTGAACCGTATGCCCCTCATCGCACACGCAACTAAAATATGAACCGTGTTTGATGTATCCTCCATCGCAAACATTTTACATCTTTTATGACGGTTATTTTACATCACCGTTTGCGATTAATGCATCGCACACAGTTTCGTCAAAGGGTCTCTGATCGTAGTGTTGCGTTAGCAGCATCCTGCAGTAGTGTGAAACACATATTCATAATATTGATGCCAAAAGATGCAAAGTTGATAATGATAGTACAACATATTTGTGGCACTACCGTTTTGGTCATATTGGTGTAAAGCGCATGAAGAAACTCCATGCGGATGGACTTTTGGAATCACTTGATTTTGAAGCATTTGATACTTGCGAACCATGCCTCATGGGCAAGATGACTAAAACTCCATCCTCCGGAACAATGGAGCGAGCCAATGACTTATTGGAAATAATACATACCGATGTATGCGGTCCAATGAGTGTTGAGGCACATGGTGGGTATCGTTATTTTCTGACCATCACAGATGATTTGAGTAGATATGTGTATATCTACTTAATGAAACACAAGTCTGAAACATTTGAAAAGTTCAAAGAATTTCAGATTGAAGTAGAGAATCATCGTAACAAGAAAATAAAGTTTCTATGATCTGATCGCGGAGGCGAATATTTGAGTTACGAGTTTGGCCTTCATTTAAAACAATGTGGAATAGTTTCACAACTCACGCCACCTGGAACACCACAGCGTAATGGTGTGTCCGAACGTCGTAACCGTACTTTATTGGACATGGTGCGTTCTATGATGTCTCTTACCGATTTACCACTATCGTTTTGGGGTTATGCATTAGAGACAGCCGCATTCATGTTAAATAGGGCATCATCTAAATCTGTTGAGATGACACCGTATGAACTATGGTTTGGCAAGAAACCTAAGCTGTCGTTTCTTAAAGTTTGGGGTTGCGACACTTATGTCAAAAGGCTTCAGCCTGATAAGCTCAAACCCAAATCGGAGAAGTGCGTCTTCATAGGATACCCTAAGGAAACAATTGGGTACACCTTCTACCACAGATCCGAAGGCAAGATCTTTGTTACCAAGAATGGACCATTTCTACCGAAGGAGTTTCTCTCGAAAGAAGTGAGTGGGAGGAAAGTAGAACTTGATGAGGTAATTGTACCTTCTCTCAATTTGGAAAGTAGCACATCAGAGAAATCCGTTCCCGTGATGCATACACCAATTAGAGAGGAAGTTAATGATGATGATCATGAAACTTTGGATCAAGTTACTACTGGACCTCGTAGGTCGAACATAGCACGTTCCGTACCAGAGTGGTACGGTTATCCTGTCCTGGAAGTCATGTTACTAGACCATGACGAACCTGCGAACTATGAAGAAGCTATGATGAGCCCAGATTCCAATAAATGGCTTGAGGCCATGAAATCTGAGATAGGATCCATGTATGAGAACAAAGTATGGACTTTGGTGGACTTGCCCGATGATCGGCAAGCCATAGAGAATAAATGGATCTTCAAGATGAAGACTGATCCTGATGGTAATGTTACTATCTACAAAGCTCGACTTGTCGCAAAAGGTTTTTGACAAGTTCAATGTGTTGACTACGATGTGACTTTCTCACCCGTAGCAATGCTTAAGTCTGTCCGAATCATGTTAGCAATTGCCTCATTTTATGATTATGACATCTGGAAAATGGACGTCAAAACTGCATGCCTTAATGGATTTCTTAAAGAAGAGTTGTATGTGATGCAACCAGAAGGTTTTGTTGATCCTAAAGGTGCTAACAAAGTGTGCAAGCTCCAACGATCCATCTATGGACTGGTGCAAGCATCTCGGAGTTGGAATATACGCTTTGATGAGCTGATCAAAGCATATGGTTTTATACAGAATTACGGTGAAGCCTGTATTTACAAGAAAGTGAGTGGGAGCTCTGTAGCATTTCTGATATTATATGTGGATGACATATTGCTTATTGGAAATGATATAGAATATCTGGATAGCATAAAAGGATACTTGAATAAGAGTTTTTCAATGAAAAACCTTGGTGAAGCTACTTACATATTGGGCATCAAGATATATAGGGATAGATCGAAACGCTTAATAGGACTTTCATAAAGCACATACCTTGGAAAAAATCTGAAGTTCAAAATGGACCAGTCAAAGAAAGGGTTCTTGCCTGTGTTGCAAGGTGTGAAGTTGAGTAAGACTCAAAGCCTGACCACGGCAGAAGATAGAGAGAGAATGAAAGTCATTCCCTATGCCTCAGCCATAGGTTCTATAAAGTATGCCATGTTGTGTACCAGACCTATTGTGTACCTTGCCATGAGTTTGGCAAGGGGGTACAATATTGATCCAGGAGTAGATCACTGGACAACGGTCAAAATTATCCTTAGTTACCTAAGAGGACTAAGGAAATATTTCTCGGTTATGGAGGTGATAAAGAGTTCATCGTAAAGAGTTACATTGATGCAAGCTTTGACACCGATTCAGATGACTCTGAGTCTCAATCTGGATACATATTGAAAGTGGGAGCAATTAGCTAGAGTAGCTCCATGCAGAGCATTGTAGACATAGAAATTTGCAAAATACATACGGATCTGAATGTGACAGACCCGTTGACTAAACTTCTCTCACAAGCAAAACATGATCACACCCTAGTACTCTTTGGGTGTTAATCACATGGTGATGTGAACTAGATTATTGACTCTAGTAAACTCTTTGGGTGTTGGTCACATGGCGATGTGAACTATGGGTGTTAATCACATGGCGATGTCAACTAGATTATTGACTCTAGTGCAAGTGGGAGACTGAAGGAAATATGCCATAGAGGCAATAATAAAGTTGTTATTTTATATTTCCTTATTCTTGATAAAGGTTTATTATTCATGCTAGAATTGTATTGATCGGAAACTTAAATAAATGTGTGAATACATAAACAAATACCGTGTCCCTAGTATGCCTCTACTGGACTAGCTCGTTGATTAAAGATGGTTAAGGTTTCCTAACCATGGACATGTGTTGTCATTTGATAACGGGATAACATCATTAGGAGAATGATGTGATGGACATGACCCATCCGTTAGCTTAGCATAATGATCGTTCAGTTTTATTGCTATTGCTTTCTTCATGTCAAATACATATTCCTTCGATTATGAGATTATGCAACTCCCGGATACCGAAGGAATACCTTGGGTTCTGTGAAACATCAGAACATAACTGGGTGATCATAAAGATGCTCTACAGGTATCTCCAAAGGTGTTTGTTGAGTTGGCATATATCAAGATTAGGATTTGTCACTCCGAGTATCGAAGAGGTATCTCTGGGCCCTCTCGGTAATACACATCATAAGCTTGCAAGCAAATGACTAAGGAGTTGGTCACGAGGTGATGTATTATGGAACGAGTAAAGAGACTTGCCGATAAAGGGATTGAACTAGGTATGAGGATACCGTCGATCGAATCTCGGGCAAGTAACATACCTATAGACAAAGGGAATTACGTATGTTGTCATAACGGTCCGATCGATAAAGATCTTCATAGAATATGTAGGAGCTAATATGGGCATCCAGGTTCCGCTATTGTTTATTGACCGGAGAGGTGTCTCGGTCATGTCTACATAGTTCTCGAACCCGTAGGGTCCGCACGCTTAACGTTCGTTGACGATATAGTATTATATGAGTTATATGATTTGGTGACCGAATGTTGTTCGGAGTCCCGAAGAAGATCACAGACATGACGAGGAGTCTCGAAATGGTCGAGAGGTAAAGATTGATATATAGGACGATGGTATTCGAACACCGAAAGTGTTTCGGAGGGTACCGAGTACTTATCGGGTCACCAGAAGGAGTTTCGGGCATCCCCGACTAAGATATGGGCCTTATGGGCCAAGTGAGGGAACACACCAACCCACAAGGGGCTGGTGGGCCCTCTATAGGGCCGTCCTAACGGGAGGGAGAGGAAAGGGGAGGAGGAAAGGAAAGAGTGGAGTTGGACTCCCACTTCCTTCCCTCTCCCCCCCCCTCTTTCCTTTCCCCCTTGTCCATACAAGGAAAGGGGGGGCACAGGAGGGCAGGAGCCCTAGGGCCGGTAGCCAGCCCCTAGGGGTGCGCCCTGGCTGCCTTGGCGGCCCCGCTCTCCCCTCCCACCTATATATACATGGGGAGGGGGTGCCACACAAACACACAACATTGTCTTAGCCATGTGCGGTGCCCCCGTCCACCATTTACTCCCTCGGTCATATTTTCGTAGTGCTTAGGCGAAGCCCTGCGGAGATCACATCACCATTACCGTCACCACGCCGCCGTGCTGCCGGAACTCATCTACTACCTCGCCGTCTTGCTGGATCAAGAAGGCGGAGGACGTCACCGAGCTGAACGTGTGCAGAACACGGCGGTGTCATGCATTCAGTACTAGATCGATTGGAGCGCAAAGAAAGTTCGACTACATCAATCACGTTGTGAAACGCTTCCGCTTACAGTCTACGAGGGTACGTAGACACACTCTCCCCCTCTCGTTGCTATGCATCTCCATGGATAGAACTTGCATGTGCGTAGAATTTTTTTGTTTCCATGAAACGTTTCCCAACATGTTTCCCAATAGCAGACCCGTGCCATCTCTTCCAGGGAGCAGCGGATTGGAAGCGCCGCACTCTTTGCCATATTAACATGCAATCCTGAGGCCTTCCCAAAGATGCGAAGGATGGCCTCGCATGTGACCAAGTCTCGCCACTCGGGCTTGACGAAGATAGTAACATCGTCTGCAAACATTGAGAGACGCTGCTGCAGCCCCAAGCGTGCTAGGGGTGTGAGGATGCCTGCCATTGTAGCCTTCTAAAACAGTCTGTGGAGCGGCTCCATGCATAAAATGAACAGCATTGGGGAGATCGGGTCCCCCTGGCATAGTCCGCAGCAGTAAAGATCACTTCCCCGGGTATTCCATTTACCGCAATCCTCGTGGTCGATGTTGACAGGATGCCACAAATCCAAGCTCTCCACCGCGGTCCAAAACCCATGTGCTCCAACACCTCAAGAAGAAGCGGCCACTGGATGGTGTCGAACGCCTTGGATATGTCGAGCTTCAAAAGTACCGTGGGCTCCCTTAGTGCATGTAGACGGCGTGACGTGCACTGCACGAGCATGAAGTTATCGTGGAGAGACCGCCCGCCCACAAATGCACTTTGGTGGTTCCCAACTAGATGTGGTAGCTCCGCCGCTAATCGAGTTGCCAACACCTTCTTGAAGATCTTGATTGCCCCATGGATTAGGCTCACCGGCCTATAGTCCTTCAATTCCGCCGCCCCCATCTTCTTGGGTACGAGAGAAACGATCGCCTTATTTATTGACGGCAGTCCGCGCATGTCGCCACGGAAGAAGTGCTCCAATGCCCGCATGAAGTCGTCCTTAATGATATGCCAACAAGAGGCATAGAAACGCCGCGTAAATCCATCCGGCCCTAGCGCTTTGTCCAGTGGCATCCCCTCCATTACTTTCTCAACTTCCTCATATGAGAAGAGGGCCTCAAAGTGTGTAAGGTCCCGCACACGTAGACCCAGAGTATCCATGTTTAGCACAAAAGCTCGCTCCGAGGTCGCCCCAAACAACCTGGCGTAGTACGAGCCCACTTCCGCTGCAATCTCTTTGTGGCTAGTCAGCACACGGCCCTCGGCCTGCAGTGTCAAAATGGTGTTCTTCCTCTGTCTGTGGCACGCCTGCCTATGAAAGTATGTCGTGTTTGCCTCCCCCTCTTTTAACTATAACATCCGCGGTCTCTGCCGTGCTATCATGCGCTGCAACGATTCAAGTCTGAGCAATTTCTTCTTCAACAGTTTGCGCAGGCCATGCTCCTCCGTCGAGAGTTCTCTACTGTCCATGGCTTGGTCTAGCCTCGCAATGACCTCTAGGGCGATCAAGTTTTGCAACTTCGCGTTGCCAATCCACCGGTCACTCCACCTTTGAAGGGCCTTGGTCATGGCCCGCAACTTGTTGTCCAACGCTATGAAGGCATTCCCCGTCCCGGCGACCGAGTGCCAAGCCGTTTCAACGGTCTCGAAAAATCCCTCCGCCTTGGGCCAGAATGCCTCAAAGCAGAACCGCTTGCCCATTGCCATATCTGCGTGCAAGTCTACTAAGAGGGGGCAATGGTCCGAAACTGCCGACCCCAAGGCCGTTAGGAGGCATGCCGGGTGGAGGTCCTCCCAGCAGCTCGAAGCAAATGCATGGTCGATCTTCTGAAGTGTGGGTCTCTGCCGCTCATTTGACCACGTGTATCTCCTCCCATTCAAATAAAGCTCTCGAAGCTCAAGACGATTGATCTTAGACCAGAACCTGGCCATCATCCTATGATTCACCGCATCATTGCTCTTTTCCTCGGGATTGACCAAGAGATTGAAGTCCCCGACTATTGTCCAGGGGCCGAGATGCAAGTCTCGGATGTCAAGCAACTCTTGCATGAATTCCACCTTAGCGTCACTGCCCTGTGGCCCATAAACCCCAGTGAGCCACCACTCGGTTCCCTCGACCGGCTTCACCAATGCCGTCAGCGTGTTCGTAGTTTGGTGCGGGCTGGATACCGCCACTACCGTGGCATCCCAAGCGATCAAGATTCCCCCTCGTGTGCCCACGGCCGGGAGGTAGAAAAAGCTCTCAAGTATATTACCAAGGCAATGCCTAATGATTTCGGGTGATACAACTTCTAGTTTTGTTTCTTGGAAGCAAACGATGGACCGGCTCACACTTGCCACGACTTGAAAAATAGCGTTCTGCCATGCCGCGGAGTTCAGGCCCCGTACATTCCACACCAACAACTTGGACAGTTATGAAGCCATAGGAAAGGCCCACAAATCCACCCATGCGAGGCAATCAGTGCCCCGCCTCCACCTCTGCCTCATCCTCCTGCATTGGCAAGATGGATGCATCCCAACCAAAGAGGGCTAGGATCGCGGCAATCTGCTCGCTCATGAGTGGCTTGGTGAAGATCTCCACGTACACTGGTACATCGAGGTGCTATCCAAACGGCTTTTAACCCCTTTCCGCGACGGCGTTCTGAACCGTCGCCTAGTGTGTGACTGTGATTGGGGGGTCCTTCCCACACGACTCAGAAACCATCGGGGATATGCCCTCCTGGCACACTCGCTCGGCAAAATGAGGTCGTGTGCGACCGGTGAGCGATCAAATACGGTTATACGTATAGTAGTGCTAAAAAATACAATTATACAGGCGAAATCGTTTCCGGTCGTAAGTACATCCCACACAGTCAGTCCCTGCTAAACATTTCCGTTCATATATACATCCCACACAGTCGCTCCAAGGAAAATGTTTCCGTTCGCAGGTACATCACACACAATTTTCCCCATTAAATCGTTTGTGATAGCGTTGCCATTGCACACGATATTAAAAAAATTATCGTTTGCATTATTGAATGCATCACACACGGTGCGTAGAAGAAACTGTGTGGCAAAGGATGTCCATCACACACAGTTTTTATGTGGTAAACGTTTGCGGAAGGTGGCCTAACGCAAACAGTTTTCAAGAGGATGTCGTGTGTGATTGTTCATTGATCCAACACGGTACATAGACGGTACATAGACAGATGCATCTCATCTGGAAAACTGCTGAAGCAAGAGGCGAATATTGAGCCTTCATTGATGTTGAAGGTCTTTGCAACTTTAGGCCAGTGCCTATGGATGATTGACCGTCCATCCTTCGTCCTCTTCAGGAACACTTCAATATTGAACCGTGGGTGTTGTATGAAAACCTTCCTCGCCTCCGGACCATAGAGGTGGTTTGAGAGGTAATCATCAGTGAACTGCTTTGGAAATGCCTAAAAACAAGGATGTGCATAAATATCTTCTCTATATTGGAAATGGGGCAAAGGAATAAAAAAGGCAAGGTATAATATTTAGTACGGTCTTGTAGTGAACTGATGTCTTCTTCATTGTGCAGACAAAGATCTTGTTGTTTTTTATCGCTAATTTCTTTATTCTAACAATCTTTCTGAGTTTCTTGACTTGATTGATATTCATGGACAACTCATTTCCCCATATGCAAAAAGGGTCGAACAGTGGGTCAAAACCTCTGACAGTAAGACCTACATGTGCAAGACCAAATTGTTAAAAACCTAAATATTAGAATGGTTCCTGCAATTGCACAGTAATGTGCTATTAGACAACGGACCATGCATGTGCTAACCTCGATTGTAAACCTCAGTGCTTCTCATTGTTTCCCTGCAACACATATAAGGTAGTTAGTCATCAGGTTAAGTGAGGATTTGCATGCTATCAGTAAAATATGTTGATGAAAAATAAGCGCATTGCAGATTCATCAGATTAATTCAAGCCACATGGAAAACCCATTTATCCAAACCAAGCATGATTAAGAACTAGGAAATATAGCACTTGTATATGTTTCTCATGTATTAAGTGCAGCCAAATTCGATTTATTCCTCACATGCACAACAATACAAAATTCTACCCACGACAATTGGGAACCATCCGCATTGCAGAATTGAATCAAGCAGTTAACTAAACACCACAAGAATGAACACAGCATTAACTGAGCACCACATTGCACAATATAACATACTCCTAATTGAAGATCAGACAGTTAACCAAACCATGCATGCTTAACAACTGAAAATATAGCAATTGTATTGTTTTCTCATGTTTTAGTACAGCCAAATTTAATTTATGTCTCACATGGTATACAATAACAGAATGCACCCACAACAATTGAACATCGCATTGCAGAATTGAACCAAACAGTTAACTAAACATCACAACAAATGAACCAACGTTAACTGAGCCCCACATTGCACAATATACATACTCCTAATAGAAGATCAGATAGTTAAACAACCAAGCATGCTTAATAACTTGGAATATAGCAATTGTATTTGTTTCTCATTTATTTAGTACAGCCAACATCGATTTACTTCTCACATGGTATACAATAACAGAATGCACCCACACTATTGAACATCGCATTGCAGAATTGACCAAACATTTACTAACACCACAACAAATGAACCAAACGTTAACTGAGCACCACATTGCACAATGTATAACAAACAGTTAACCAAACCAAGCATCCTTGGCAACTTGAAAATATAGCAATTGTATTTGTTTCTCATGTATTTTGTAAAGATAAGTTCGATTTATTTCTCACATGGAAGACGATACAAAATTGCACCCTGAAGAATTGAACATCACATTTGCAGAATTGAACCAAACACTTAACTGAAGATGACAACTAATTAACCAAACAGTTAATACGTGAGCACCACATTGCACGACATATAGAACATATACACTAGAGCAACAGATTGCATGGTAAAATTAGATAGCACAGTTCACTAGATTTGTTAAGGAAAGGCAGGAGCAGCACACGCAACGGGTAAACCGAGCATGCTTAACCGGCGTAGCTAGCAAATGGCAAGGTGCTCCTCCAAGATCTGGGGGTCGGCACGAATGGCAGCCATAGCGACCTCATCTACGCGTGCGGCCGTGATTTGTTTCTCCGCAGCCAAATGCTCCTTGAGCTCCTGCCTATACTACGTGCACCATGGCTTAGGGCGGCGCTTATTTGGTGGAGGGGTCAGTGATTTTGGTGGAAGGTGTCACGCCGGCGGTCGGGGCATGTGTGATGTGGAAGGAGGAGGAGGACGGGGGTCGGGTGTGGATTACCTGCCTGGATAGACGAGGCCGAGCAACGTGAAGGAGGATCGCCGGCGAGGAGGCGATGCTGCAAGCAAGGAGTGAAGGTTTCAACTTGGAAAGGAAGGCGGAAACAGGGAAAATGTGGCTTTTGTTAAGGGGAAGGGGCGGGGGGGTAGATATTTCCGCGGAAGCCGAAAATTTTGAATCGGTTCAGCGAAAAACTGGCACGCAAAGTGTCATCAGACACGGTCCCTTATTCAGAACTGTGTACGATATCTGAACATCATAAACGATTCAGATAGCTTAACCCGTGTGTGATGAGTTTGAACGTCAAAAATTTTGGTTCAAATTTCCCTAGTTATAGTGGTCATCCACGTCATTGCATAATTTGGGTACACAAAGAAGACTACAGCACACCCACACTTCTTAATCGAGCAAGTTCAGAGCTAGCTGACCTAAATATTACTCTAACAAATTAAAGACCGGCGCTCTTAATTAATCAAAACAAAGAGTACTACTATGGCTGGTGCTCGTCGATCTCCGCCGCCTCCTCAATGTCCAGCTCGCGCCCGACGGTCTCCTGGGGAAGGGGCTCCATGGCATCCATCGCACCATACTCGGCAAGCATCTCGCCATCCACGTCCGCCATCTCTTTGGAAAAGACCGCCACACGCTGGGCGTGGGTGGCCACGATCTGGGCTTGGACGGGCTCCGTCGTGGCAAGGTATGCGGCGGAGGAATGGACGGCTGCTCGAACGCTCTCGGCGATTGCCAACTCTTCGGCCGTGGGTTGCCGACCGTTGTCGGAGAAGCTTCGTTCGATTTGTGCGGTGACCGCCACGAGCTAGGCGTGGGCGGCCTCGACATGGTCGTGGGCGTCCTCCATCAGGGCTAAGGCCACCGCTGCAGAACGGACAGCCGCTATGCCGCTCTCGCCAGTTGCTATCCCCGAGGCAGATGTTGCTGCCGGCACCTGAGAAGCAACAGCAGCCATTTGGGTTGCCTTGGCCGCCCGGTCGCAGATTGCGGGCACGCTCATGCACCTTGTTAGCACATGCATGGCGGCTGCGGCCGTGCTCTCGCCGGAGTGGGCCGCCGAAGTTGCCCTCACGACGCGGGTCCATGTCCCCATCTTTCACCGGCGATGATTGAACGGTGAAATGATATTTGGTGAGCGAGCTAGTGTGCTTGACACGCTAGCTGTGGACTGTAGCCGATGCACCTTCTCGCATAAGCCATAGGCGTACTATACTCCGACGGTGCTCCTAGATATTTTGTACTGCATCTCACACGGTTGGTGATAATAAACTGTGTGCGATCTACTTGATTTGAATTACATAATGGGGTCACAGCGGCAATGGAGGGTGTTTGAATTGCTAGAACTTTTATCTGTAGTGAACAAGCCTGATGGTTTCGGTAGGGAATGTGACACCTTTGGGGACGAAACAATATACGTTGCCTCTTCTTGCTTTCAAAATTTTTCTAGTGTCAACTGATACGTCTCCGTCGTATCTACTTTTCCTAACAGTTTTCCTCTTGTTTTGGACTGTAATTTGCATGATTTGAATGAAACTAACCCAGACTGACGCTGTTTTTAGCAGAACTACCATGGTGTTGTTTTTTGTGCAGAAATAAAAGTTCTCGGATTGGAACAAAACTTTGCGAGGAATTTTTATATGAATAAAGATAATTTTGGAGCCAAGAACCACCGGAGGGGGGCACCTGGGTGGGCACAACCCACCAGGGCGCGCCCCCCCTCCAGGCGCGCCCAGGTGGGTTGTCCCCACCTGGTGGCCCCGCAGACTTCAACCCTGATACTATAAAATCACATATTTGAGAAAAAAATCGGGGAGAAAGAATTATCGTGTTTCACGAGATGGAGCCGCCGCCACCTCCTAATCTTCATCGGGAGGCCAGATCTGGAGTCCGTTTGGGGCTCCGGAGAGGGGGATCTTCGATCTTCGTCATAACCAACCCTTCTCCATCACCAATTTCATGATGCTCCCCACCGAGAGTGAATAATTCCTTCGTAGGCTCGCTAGTTGGTGATGAGTTGGATGAGATTCATCATGTAATCGAGTTAGTTTTGTTAGGGCTTGATCCCTAGTATCCATTATGTTCTGAGATTGATGTTGCTATGACTTTGCCATGCTTAATGCTTGTCACTTTGGGCCCGGGTGCCTTGATTTCAGATCTGAACCGTTTATTTTATCACCATTATATCCATGTTCTAGATCCGATCTTGCAACTTATAGTCACCTACTACGTGTTATGATCCGGCAACCCCGGATTGACAATAATCGGGACACTTCCCGGTGATGACCGTAGTTTGAGGAGTTCATGTATTCACCGTGTGTTATTGCTTTGTTCCGGTTCTCTATTAAAAGGAGGCCTTAATATCCCTTAGTTTCAAATAGGACCCCGCTGCCACGGGAGGGTAGGACAAAAGATGTCATGCAAGTTCTTTCCATAAGCACGTATGACTATTTACAGAATACATGCCTACATTATATTTGTGAACTGGAGCTAGTGCCGTATCGCCCTAGGTTATGACTATTATATGATGAATATCATCCAACGAATTCACCGATCCAATGCCTACGAATTTCTCTTATACTGTTTCTGCTAAGTTACTACTGCTATTGTTACTATTGCACTTGCTACAAAATCATTGCTATCACTGTTACTATTACTATTGCTGTTGCTACTACTATCAAAACTATCATACTACTGTGCTACTGATCACTTTGCTGCAGATAATTAATCTCCAGGTGTGGTTGAATTGACAACTCAGCTGCTAATACTTGCAAATATTCTTTGGCTCCCCTTATGTCGAATCAATAAATTTGGGTTGAATACTCTACCCTCAAAAACTATTGCGATCCCCTATACTTGTGGGTTATCAAGACCTTTTTCTGGCGCCGCTGCCGGGGAGCATAGCTATATTTGTTGAGTCACTTGGGATTATTATCAAATTATCACTATGAAGAATCTGAAGGATGCTAAGACTAAGATTTTTCCCTCTAAGACGAGGGGAGGTAAGGAACTGCCATCTAGCTCCGCTTTAGATTCACCTTCTGTTATAAGTAAACTTGCAACACCACCACATGCTATCAATTCTGATAGGTCGCAAGTTATTGATGATGCTACTTCTGCTATGAATGCTATTCATGACGATGCTAGTACCTTGCTTGATGATAATGTGCCACTAGGTGAATTTCTTGATGAACAAATTGCAAGAGTAAGACAGAATGAGATTGTTGAAACTGATGAAGAGCTCGAAACTGAAAATCTTGAAACACCTATTACACCTAGTTCTCCTAGATATGAATTGCCAAAGGTACCGGAAGGTTATGTTATGGATGAGGAGACAACTAGAGACATTCTTGCTTGTAAGGATAGAGATGATTTGGAAAAATTATTATGCAAGTATAAAGAAAAGACTTTGAATGCTAAAATGAAATGTGATCCTCAGTTTGCTACTTCACCTATCTTTGTTGATGATAAGGATTATGAATTCTCTGTCGACCCAGAGTTAATCACTTTGGTTGAATCTGATCCTTTCCATGGTTATGAAACTGAAACTGTTGTGGCACATCTTACTAAGTTGAATGATATAGCCACCCTTTTTGCTCATGATGAGAAGATTCGCTATTATTATATTCTCAAATTATTTCCGTTCTCATTAAAGGGTGATGCTAAGGCTTGGTATAATACTCTTGCTCCTGGTTGTGTGCGTAGTCCCCAGGATATGATTTATTACTTCTCTGAAAAATACTTTCCTGCTCATAAGAAACAAGCTTCCTTACAGGAAATATTTAACTTTGTGCAAATTGAAGAAGAGAGTCTCCCACAAGCTTGGGGGAGGCTTCTCCAATTGCTTAATGCTTTGCCTGATCATCCTCTTAAGAAAAATGAAATACTTGATATCTTCTATAATGGACTAACCGATGCTTCTAGGGACTTCCTAGATAGTTATGCTGGTTGTGTTTTCAGGGAACGAACTATTGGACAAGCTGAAGAATTATTGAATAACATATTGAAAAATTATGATGATTGGATGCTTCCTGAACCACCGGTTAAACCCACTCCGAAGAAGAGGGGTATTCTATATCTCAGTCCTGAAGATATGTAAGAGGCAAAGAAATCTATGAAGCAAAAAGGTATTAAAGCAGAGGATGTTAAAAATTTACCACCTATCGAAGAAACACATGGGCTTGAAACACCACCACCTAAGGTGGTAGAGGTAAATTCTTTACTATAGTTCGATGAAGGTGATATTCCTTATAACAAACATCCTAGTCAATGCCTTTATGAATTTGATAATTACATTAGAAAGCAAGATCACTTCAATGCAAATGTTATGAAACAATTGAAATACAATTCTGATATGATTGCTCGCTTGAGTGACTTGTTATTTAGAATCTCAAATGATGTTAGAGGTGTAGGAAAACATGCCTCTATGGTTCAAACTCAATTAGAACAAGTTGCTAAATCTCAAAGAGAGTTGCTTGATGAAATGAATAATAATATCAATGATCATGTTGTTAGAGTAATGACTAGAGGAGGCAGAATGACTCAGGAACCACTTTATCCTGAGGGACACCCAAAAAGAATTGAACAAGACTCTCAAAGAGTTGACACTGATGTACCTAGTCCTTCTAAAAAGAAAAATAAGAAGAAGAATGATAGGACTTTGGATGCCTCTAGTGAACCTGAAGTTGAAAAACCTCCTGGTAATGATAATGAAGTTTCTATTTCTGACGCTGAAACTTAATCTGGTAGTGAACACTCACCCTCTGATAATGAAAAAGATAATGATGAGTTTCATGAAGATACTCAAACAAATAATAAAGAACCAGACAATGATGTTGAGATAGAACCAGCAGTTAATCTTGATAACCCACAACCCAAGAATAAAAGATATGATAAAAGAGACTTTGTTGCTAGAAAACATGGTAAGGAAAGAGAACCATGGGTTCAAAAACCTATGCCCTTTACACCTAAGTCAACCAAAAAGAAAGATAATGAAGAATTTGAATGCTTTGCTGAGATGCTGAGGCCAGTCTTTTTGCGTACTCGCTTGACTGATATCTTGAAAATGCCTCCTTATGTAAAGTACATGAAAGACATCATCACCAACAAGAGGAAAATACCGGAAGCTGAAATCTCCACCATGCTTGCTAATTATACTTTTAAGGATGGAGTGCCTAAAAAACTTGGAGATCCGAGAATCCCCACTATACCCTGCTCCATAAAAAGAAACTATGTAAAAACGGCTTTATGTGATTTAGGAGCTGGTGTTAGTGTTATGCCTTTCTCTTTATATAAAAGACTTGATTTGAATAAACCCACACCTACTGAAATATCATTGCAAATGGCTGACAAATTAACTACCATACCTATCGGTATTTATGAGGATGTGCCCGTTGTTGTTGCTAATGTTACTATCTTAACTGACTTTGTTATACTTGAGATGCCCGAGGACGACAACATGTCGATTATCCTTGGTAGACCCTTCTTGAACACTGCAGGGGCTGTTATTGATTGCAATAAAAGCAAGGTCACTTTTCATATCAACGGTAATGAGCATACGGTGCACTTTCCGAAGAAACAATTCCAAGTGAATGGTATTAATGTTATTGAAAAATCTCCGACAATCACTATTGAAAGTTTTCAACTACCTCTACCTATTGCCAAAAAGAAATATGAAATGCTTATTATTGGGGACATTCATATCCCCGTTGAGGTAACTTGATCAACCTTATTAATGGATCATTTTTTAGAGGTATGAAGTTGATGAATTTAGTAAGCACTACCTTCTGTTCCTACCTTTTGTTTTTTGTTTTTATTAGTTAAATAAAATATAATGCCACGTTTTGTCTGTTTTCTGAATTTCCCGTGCAATAAAAAAATGACCCAAAAATAAAAGTTCTCAGAATGCTCTAAAAATTTAATAAGATTTTTTTTTAATATTTAAGAATTTTTGGTGCAAATAACATCAGAGGGAGGTGTTCCAGGTGGGCACAACCCACCTGGGCGCGCCAGCACCCCCAAGCGAGCCCTGGTGGGTTGTGGTCCCCACGTGGGCCCCCTCACTTTTCCCTTGATCCCACATCACCACCTATCTCCAGGAAAAAATCACCATTGCTCTCTCTCTCTCTCTCTCGTGTTCTTGCTCTCAAACCCGCGGATTTTGATCTCTTTGCTCGAAGCTCCATTTCCGAAACTGTTTCGGGGGATTGTTGCCTGGTATGTGACTCCTCCGTTGGTCCAATTAATTTTTGCTTTAGTGGTTTATATTTTGAATAATTAGTTGCTCTTGGTGCTGCTGTAGATGACCTTGCATGTTAAATTCTTAGAGTTCTAAGTAGTTTGAATGCTTGATATGGCCTCTATGCATCCCTATGACTAGTTGCTATCATTTTTGTAAAGTTTTGTTGAGAAAAATTTTGTGGACTAAAAATTTCAGAATTTTGTTCATAGGAAAAAGATGAGTATCTTTAGGAAGTTTGCTTCCAAGAAGAACTCCAAGGGAGTTATTGGGGAGTCATCTGACAGTGATCTCCGCACCCGGAGAATGGCGGAGGTACGGCCATGCGACTGGCCGCATAACCCATTCATGGAAGGGGCCGGAATCCTTCAGGAGTTTGCACAATATGCTGCTAATGCCGGCCTCACCGACTTCATCGCAGCTGAGTGTGAACAGTATCATCTCCTCACAAATTCCTTTGTGCAAAGTTTTCATTTCCTAGTTAGGAATAATCCCCCTGAGGTGCAGTTTAACTTATATGCCGAACCCCATCAAATACCGCTTCCTGAATTTTGTGACATATGCTTGCTCCCTTCTGATGGTAGTTTAGTAGAGCCGAGGCCCGTGGAGTTTGATGGTTTTTACCGTACTCTGATAGTGGGAGATGAGAGAGGGGTGTCAAGTGTCACCGCTACTAGCTTGCATTTTCCTGCCGTGCATTATTTTGCTCTATTCATTACAAAGTGTTTGCTTGCTAGAGAGAAGGTGGGTGCACTCAGTGCCCCAGACTTTGCTGTTTTACGCCGTGCACTTTACGGCGACAACACTTATAGCTTGGGAGCTATTGTGGCACGTCGCCTCCACATTAACATATCCAAGGGTAAAGTACATGGTGGCATTTATGCTACTCGCCTAGCGAGTCACTTTAAAGTTCAGATACGCCAGCATGATTATCCTCTACCCAAGGTTTATTTAGATCATCAGGCTATGGCATACCACCAGTTTATTGATGGCGAGAACACTGACATTCCTGTTCCTTATAACCTGGTTTTCAGTGAGAACACTCGTGATATTATTCCTTTGCCTACACCTGCTTTGTTTGATCCTATTACCAGGGGCGGATACAAGATTATGCCTGAGGACATCGTCGCCTACCGGAACAACCTAGCTGCGGCACAGGAGGAGACTCAGCAATGGGACCCTCAGGTGCCCGCTCCCCAGCACTTCAGCATAGGACCCCATCGCTTCTTCGAGTGGTGATTACCAAGTTAGGCCAAAAGCCTAAGCTTGGGGGAGTACGTATTTCCACTGACATTACATTCATGTTCACACATTTCATTCCAGTTGTCGGCGTCCACACTTTTTCATTGTATTATCCATGCTAAATTTATTTTCTCGCGTTCTTCTTGTGTGTTTGAAAAACTTTGAGAAAATCCAAAAATATATTTCCTGCTTCTTTTCGGTTTTTCTTCCTAGTGTAGTTAGTTGTAGTATTTAAAAAGAAAACCTAAAAAGATTTCCTTGTTCTTCTTTTACTTGTTGGGAGCTCTCCCGTGTAAATAGTTTTTCTCATTTTTGTTTTTCTCTCTTTAATTTGCTTTCTTCCAGAAAACCAAAACCTCCAAAAACATTTCAGTGTATTTCTCTGAATTTCTTTTCTTTTTATTGAGTCGTACCGAGGAGAAGACCATGATGAAAATTTTGAGTGGCTCCCATATGCATTATTGTTGATCTAACAGAGAGCCCATATTACCTTGTCTTCTCCTTTTTGAATAAAATGTTTTGCATATTCCAGCTTAGTCCACAGCACTCTTGCACTATTATTATTTTCATATCATTCGGTCGTGCAAGTGAAAGGCAATAATGACGATATTTGATGAACTGGCTGTGGCAGAGAGAAACGGGTATGAACTCAACTTGTTCTGTTTTTGTAAATATGTTTAACCTAGTATCTATGATTCAGCCTATTATGATCAAACATGTTTGCAATGATATTTAGAGATTATAGTTTCTCATGCCATGCTTAAGTAGCTAGGAGTGGATAATGATTTATCTTGGATGTCAACATAGCGTTAAAATGATTGTGATATAGTACGATGATATGGTATCCTCCTCTGAATGTTCGAGTGGCTTGACTTGGCACATGTTCATGCATGTAGTTGAATCAAAACCAACATAGCCTCTATGATATTTATGTTCATGGTGTTCATATCATACTCATGCTAGTATCCAATGTTACTTATGCATAATGCATGTTCATGACCGTTTTCGCTCTCTAGCTGGCCGCTTCTCAACCTATTTGCTAGCCTTCGCCTGTACTAAGCGGAAATTCTGCTTGTGCATCAAAACCATGAAACCCAAGTTATTCCAGATGAGTCCACCATACCTACCTATATGCGGTATTACCCTGCCGTCCTAAGTAAATTTGCATGTGCCACCTCTAAAAATTTCAAATAAATATCCTTTTTGTGTGCCTGGATTGTTCATAGAGCGAAAGGAGGTAGTCAGTATCTTCCATGCTAAGCGGGTTATTCTCATGATGAGTGTTTATTCACTCATCCTTGCACAAGAGGGGCGGTAATAGGGATTCCCAGTCTCGAACTCAAATTGCAAATAATTAAACAAAACTCCCCCGGGACTGTTATTGGTATGGACGGCACCCGTTGTTTCGGACAAGCCGTGGAGTGTGATTGTTGGTGGAGGGGGAGTAAACCTTTACTTTTATCGCTTGGGAACCGCCACTAATGTGTTTAGCATGGAAGATACCGATAACTAATGGTCGCGAAGTAAACAAGAAGGGTGCATTTCTCAAAATTTCATTTACCTCTGTTTTAAAACTTGAGCTCTGGCACCTCTGCAAATCACTGCTTCCCTCTGCGAAGGGACTATCTATTTACTTTTATGTTGAGTCATCATCTTCTCAAATAAGCGCCAGAACCTGAGAGCACTATTGTCATCCTCATGCATTGTGTGTAGCTAATGTTGGGTGCATCATGACTGGATCTTTTTCTACCATGAATTACAATGTTTAGTCGCTGCTCGGACTTTGGAGGTGCTCTGCATTTATGTTTTGCGGATTCAGAAAGAGCTAGCGAGATACCACTATTGTCATATTATATCATGGTTGTTTTGACAAAGTGTTGTTATTTGAGATATCTTATTATTGCTTGCTAGTTGATTATGCCATTGATATGAGTTAATATAATTTTTAAGAGTTATTGTCGACATGGTTAGTTATAATCTTTGCTGAAAACCTGAGTGCTACTTAAGCTTATTTATGTAAACAAGAGCAAAAGAGTTTGTAAAAGTTTTTCTTTTTCACTTTCAGTTATCAACTGAATTGCTTGAGGACAAACAAAGGTTTAAGCTTGGGGGAGTTGATACGTCTCCGTCGTATCTACTTTTCCTAACGCTTTTCCTCTTGTTTTGGACTCTAATTTGCATGATTTGAATGAAACTAACCCGGACTGACGCTGTTTTCAGCAGAACTACCATTGTGTTGTTTTTTGTGCAGAAATAAAAGTTCTCGGATTGGAACGAAACTTTGCGAGGAATTTTTTATGAATAAAGATAATTTCTGGAGCCAAGAAACACCGGAGGGGGCCACCTGGGTGTGCACAACCCACCAGGGCGTCCTCCCTCCAGGCGCGCCCAGGTGGGTTGTCCCCACCTAGAGGCCCCGCAGACTTCAACCCTGATACTATAAAATCACATATTTGGAGAAAAAAATCAGGGAGAAAGAATTATCGCGTTTCATGAGATGGAGCCACCGCCACCTCCTATTCTTCATCGGGAGGCCAGATCTGGAGTCCGTTTGGGGCTACGGAGAGGGGGATCTTCGATCTTCGTCATCACCAACCCTTCTCCATCGCCAATTTCATGATGCTCCCCACCGGGAGTGAGTAATTCCTTCGTAGGCTCGCTGGTCGGTGAGGAGTTGGATGAAATTCATCATGTAATCGAGTTAGTTTTGTTAGGGCTTGATCCCTAGTATCCATTATGTTCTGAGATTGATGTTGCTATGACTCTGCCATGCTTAATGGTTGTCACTTTGGGCCCGGGTGCCATGATTTCAGATCTGAACCGCTTATGTTATCACCATTATATCCATGTTCTAGATCCGATCTTTCAACTTATAGTCACCTACTACGTGTTATGATCCGGCAACCCCGGAGTGACAATAATCGGGACACTTCCCGGTGATGACCGTAGTTTGAGGAGTTCATGGATTCACCGTGTGTTAATGATTTGCTCCGGTTCTCTATTAAAAGGAGGCCCTAATATCCCTTAGTTTCCAATAGGACCCCGCTGCCACGGGAGGGAAGGACAAAAGATGTCATGCAAGTTCTTTCCATAAGCACGTATGACTATTTACGGAATACATGCCTACATTATATTTATGAACTGGAGCTAATGCCGTATCGCCCTAGGTTATGACTGTTATATGATGAATATCATCCAACAAATTCACCGATCCAATGCCTACGAATTTCTCTTATACTGTTTCTGCTAAGTTACTACTGCTATTGTTACTATTGCACTTGCTACAAAATCATTGCTATCACTGTTACTGTTACTATTGTTGCTAGTACTATCAAAACTATCATACTACTGTGCTACTGATCACTTTGCTGCAGATAATTAATCTCCAGGTGTGGTTGAATTGACAACTCAGCTGCTAATACTTGCAAATATTTTTTGGCTCCCCTTGTGTCGAATCAATAAATTTGGGTTGAATACTCTACCCTCAAAAACTGTTGCCATCCCCTATACTTTTGGGTTATCATCAACATAGAACGACAAGAGTGTTGTGTCAATTTTTTGGATTTTTTGGGGTTCGCTTGGACATTTTTATACATTAACTGGGTTTTTTAGGCATTTTATGTGCATAATTCAAATTTGAACTACATGCACATGCTCTAGTGCATATAAATTGGTTGAAAAATCAAATATGTGTCCTTGGGTGCATGCTTAGGTCCATTCAAGAAATGGGAATGAATTTCAAACATCAGGGCACTGTTGATTGCCGGCAAAACGTTGAGATACTTTATTTTTATATTCTAGTAAATTCAAAACTCGTCTGAAATTCATGAAACTTGGCCTGCTGTCATGGAGCGGCATCAACATGCCGTGGTAAAAATTTTGTCCCATTTGGGGCAGGTTTGGGTATAAGCTTCTCACAAACCAGAGCTTCTCACAACAAGCCTGATGGTTTCGGTAGGGAACGTGCCACCTTTGGGACGAAACGATATCCGTTACCTTTTATTGCTTTCAAAAATTTGCTTGTGTCAACATAGAACAACAGGTGTGTTGTGTTAAAATTTGGAATTTTTCGAGGTTCATTTGGACATTTTTACACATTAACTGTGTTTTCTAGGCATTTTATGTGCATAATTCAAATTTGAACTACATGCACATGCTCCAGTGCATATAAATTGGTTGAAAAATCAAATCGGTGTCCTTGGGTGCATGCTTAGGTCCCATGCAAGAAATGGGAATGAATTTCAAACACCAGGGCACTGTTGATTGCCGGCAAAACATTGAGATACTTTGTTTTTAAATTTTAGTAAATCCAAAACTCGTCTGAAATTCATGAAACTTGGCATGCTATCATGGAATGGCACCCGACATGCCGTGGTAGTTTTCGTGTCCATTTTGAGAGAAGGCGCACTCAAATAACAGCCAACAAAGACATTTTGAGAAAATAGCTGCCACTTTAACATCTTAAACGTTTGTATAATTTAAATCGTGTGCGTTCTGTTAACCATTCACGTGACACCACGTGTCTGGCTTTTAATGGCTATAGGAGGTGACGTGCGGACAACTGCTTGACTGAACGGGAGGCGTGCGAGCGCAGTCCGGTGCGCAGCCTGACCGAGAGATGTGCAAGCTGTCCTCCAATGCATAGGCTCACCGGGAAGCGTGCGAGCTATACGCTGCGCAGGCTCACCGGGAAGTGAGCCCTTTGACTTCCATGGCCGCCCGCCTTGCTCGCATCCTCTCCATTAATGGCGCCCGAGCTGCTGTTTAATACGGGCGGCCTTACTGTTCACCTCCCATTCCCCTCCCTCCCGCAGACCTCCACCAACGCCATGGTGGAGATGGATCATCTGCCACTAGTCTTCAAGTTTGGTGAAGTCGACTCCAAGCCGGAGGAGATAGAAAATAAGGAGGAATGGGGCCTCATGGACATGGCCCTGAATGAGCTGGCTGCGGCGATTGCTGCCCCTGCGCCCGTCCCAACTCCCATCCCCGCGCCCGCGCCAGCGACCATCCCCGTAGCATTGACGGGCTGGTCACCGAGCACTATCGCAGAGCTGGAAGCCGCGGGCGTCAGCGAGGTCTCCGCGGACCCGCATGAGCTCGTGTACATGCCAGCGCCAGTGCTTGTGCCCGTGCGCGCCCCTCCAACCACCGCGGCGCCGGTCCCCGCGTGTTTGCCTGCACACGCCGCGCCCATGCCCGTGCGCGCGCCCCCCTCAGCGGCATGGGACGCCGCCGTCGACCACTACCTCGCAGCGCCGGTTGCCATCCTCCTACGCCCCGCCCGTCGATCGCGCGACGACATGATGTTTGATTTCCAAGTGAAGAACATTCTGTGGTGCCTTAAAGACTTCAACAACGGCGTCCCGGAGGACGACAACGACAACGCCAGCGCGGCACGCCGCCTCCGCCGACGCCGGAAATAATTTTTTTGGGTTTAATAAATTCGCAGTGTGACTGAATGAAAGATATGGTTTGAACGAACTTGCTTTTTTCTCTCTTAATGTACATACTTATCAAACGATTTTCTTTTGAAAAAAATGTCAATGGTTTTTAAATATAAAACACTCATCGCAAATGTTTTAGTTAGAACACCCGTATGCAAACCAACAGCTTCCCCAGGAAGCCAAGCGAAAATGTGCCGAGCAGAATTTGTGCAGCTCTTGATCGCAAACGTTTTAGATAAAGCACCCGTGTGCAAAGTGAGAGCTATGGTCTTCCCCCGTAAGTCAAGGGAAAATTCGCAGCTCAGGATTTGTGCATCTTTTCAATGCAAATGGTTCAGATTGAATACGGTATGCAAAGCCAGATTTCGGCGCTAAGCAAAGAGAAAATGTGCCGAGCAGGATTTGCACATCCCTTCAATGCAAACAGTTGTTTTGGATGACCCGTGTGCAACCACGTACAGACAATTTGATAAGATTTGCATCTGTCATATTGGGTATATTATCATTTGTCAAACTGGAAAGATTGACATTTGTTGATCTAATAACATTACCATTTGTCAACCTTGTAACACTGCGATTTGTCAAAATATGCAGCTAAAAATCACTAGCACTATCTAATTTTTGCAACTAAAATTCAGTAATTAAGCATAGATTAGGCAGTCGTTCTTTATACAAACAGTTCAACTCTACAGCTGAACCGATCAAACTTTTTCCCAATTGTTGCCAACCACGTACTAAAATAGCTAGTTCAACTATATATACTAGCTAATTTTAAGTACGTTGTACAGTTTCACCACATCAATAGTCAGATGAACTGAAAAAAATAGCCCCTAAATACTACTACTACGGAGGGGCTTTGTACTACTTCTGGAAGCCTTTCCTCTGCCGAGCGCGCTCAGTAAGAGGCAGAGGAGGAGGAGCCTACCGACGAGCTGGACAACTGCAATACGGTGCCTGCCGCTGCTGCACCTTCAGCGACGCTCACCTCGAATGCCCTCTGCCGCTCCAGACGACACCTCTCGAAGCGGTCGCTCTCCTCGTAGATCTCCTGATTCCTTGCCACTACGGCGGTGTGTGCTGCGGCCACGGCGGCGGTAAGGCTCTTTGCGTGCTCGACGAGGCGCTCCTCCTCCTCCCGCAGGAACTCGGTGTAGCGCGCAAGGTCGCTAACGCACGTGCGGGCCTCCACCTCCGCCTCCTTCCTTCGAGGGGCGACGGCGGAGCGAGTGATGACCCCGGCGGTCGACGGTCGGCTGGCGGCCACGGCGGCCGACGATGGGGTGGCGGCCACGACCACCACCTCCCGCCTTCGGGCCGCGGCGGCGGAGCGGGTGATGGCCACGGTGGCATGCAGTGGGGTGGCGGCCACGACGGCTACCTCCCACCTTCGGGCCGCTGCGGCGGAGCGGGCGATGGCCCTGGCTTTCGACGGTCGTGTGGCGGCTACGGCGGCAGATGGTGGGGTGGCGGCAACGGCAGGCGGCAACAGCTGCCGACGGGCAGCGACGGCGGAGCATGTGGTGGGTGTTCCGCGCACACCCAACAGGGACGCCACGCGCACTACACTACGCCGGGGACTCCGCCGCCGCCGCGGTGTAGCCTCCCAGCTGGAGCTGTCCTCTGATGACGGCGGAGTGGCTGAGCGACCACAACGGACCGGTGTCATTGGCGATTATGGGAGAAGCAGACGAGATAAGCTACAGGGAGGGAGGGGAAAATGTGACGCAGGACTCGCCGGCCGTGAGGGTTTATATAGCAGGCCGGTAAGCATTGGGATTTTGGGGGATTTCACCGAGTCGGGCGGGAAGCTTGCGCGGTTGCGCGGGAACGGGCTCATCACCGTTTGGCCAAAAGAACGCCCCCGCGCGCTGCTCAAGCTTGCGCTCTAAGCCGTCTGCGGCAGCGGGGTGACAAGACGTGCGAGAGGAGGACGAAATGACACATACACATACGGTTAATAAAATAAAAACGTTTGTGATTAAATTACCTACTACCCGCGTCCTGGTTTATATATAAGTCGTCTATGTATTTTTGTGCCAAATTTTGACTATAGATTTAACTAATAAAATACGAATGCATGTCGCCAGAGATTATATCATTGGATTCATATTTGAACATAGTTTCCAATTATATAAGTTTTGTAATATGCATTAACATTTTGTTGGTTAAATTTAAGGTCAACATATGGCACAGAATATAAAGGGGACTAATAGACCAAGACGGCCGTAGTAGCACACGGCTGCTCTCTATGCAGCGACGCAACTGTCGGCCGGCTTGTAGACGACCATTTCCCGTGTGTTCAACTACTCTATGCATGTGGTTGCTTGCGGTTGAGGCGGCCGCGGCGCGCTCTGCTCGCGTCCCGCCGCGCGCGCTCTGCTCTCGCGTCTCTCCGGGCGCTCTGCCCTCGTCCCTCCACGCGCGCTGCCAGTGTTTGGGGCCGGCGCACGATCACGCACGTTCGTGTGCATGCGGTTGCGCCGGGCGCGGCGCGACGATGCAGTTACCCGCTGCAAAAACTGGCATGCGGACGCGCCGAGAATCCAGGCCGCCCGGCCCCCATTTATTCCTGCGGCAATTTACCTTCATCTCTCACGCCACACGACACAATAAGCACACCACGACGACACATACAGAGAGGACATCCAGCGGTTCCAATGGCGCTCCCCGTGGCTCCAATGGCGCTCCCAGCGGCCGACGACGACAACGGCGGGCAGTTCACCATGCATCACGTAGTGGACACCCACGTGAGGGGGAAGGCCCTCTCGGTGGTGTACACGAACGATCCGGTCTCGGTGGAGAGCTCCATCCAAACTATGGAGCAGTTGCTTGCCGATGACAAGTACCAAGTGGCCGGCTTCGACCTCGAGTACACCATCGGTTGTGCCGGGCACGATCAGAATGTTGTCGTCGCCCAGTTGTGCGTGCGACATGACGTCCTCGTCTACCACTACCACCTGGCCACAAGGCCTTGCGAGCGTTTCTCCAGGTTTATCAACAGCTCCGACTACAGTTTCGCTACGGTGGACACCACCAACGATGTAAAAGTGCTCAAGGTTTCGGGATAGAAATGCTATAATCTTGTCAACATCCAGGACCACTACAAGGTCTGGGGCAGCGACAACAACATGTAGGAGATATGCCCTAGAGGCAATAATAAATGTTATTGATTATCTCCCTGTTCATAATTATGTTTATGTTCCATGCTATAACTGCAATGATTCTCGAGTCTACAAATAAAACGAGGCTTGGAGGAAGACTCATATGCACGTGTGGGATAATAAACGATAAAATGTATTCCTTGTCAAGCCTCTATGACTGGCTCAAGTGTTGCATGATGGTTCTGTTTTCCTGATCATGGGCATGTCTATGCCAGCAACTTTGAGGGCACAATGTTATAAGAACATTTGTGTTGAATCGACCCGATTGATGTTATGCTATGAGATTCATTCGTCACAAGTTAATGGTTAATAACACAGAGATGGTTAATGTTTGCATGATTCCTTAGACCATGAGAGTATCGAGTTTCTTCATGCTTGCTTCATGAACTTTGGGGTTTGTTAAACGTCATCCGTAACTGGATGGCTATTACGGCGGGTTACGGGTTCATGGGAAAGTATGTCAAGTAACTTGATAGCTCAAGATTGGGATTTGCTCCTCCGACGATGGAGAGATATCTCTGGGCCTACTCGGTGTTACGGTATCCATCATCGTCTGGCCAGACACTTTGTGATTTGATCACGGGGATGCCGGAACACGGTAACGAGAAAAGAGAACAATACCGGTAACGAGGTAACTAGCATAGTGGACAAGTTGTTGATCCACGGGAATGCCAACATGTCTCACCTCGGGTATTTGTAACATATTGCGAAGCAACAGGAATAGCACACGGCAACTGGAGGTTCACTCGAATATTCATTCGTGTGGGTATAGGGGTCAATATGGGTGTCCACGGCTCCGATGTTGATCATTGATCGGAAGGGGTTCCGTGTCATGTCTATACTTCACCGAACCTATAGGGTCACACGCTTAAGGGTCATCTATCTGCTGAATACTAGACAGGGAGTCCGAGAGAAAATCACCGAAAAAGTTTCGGACACCGAAAAAGTTTTGGACAGCGGAAAAGTTCCGCAGAGAGAACACCGGATGAGTTTCGGTGAAACTGAAAAGTTGTTTCGGGGTGTTCCATTAAGTCAAATTGGTTTCGGCACATGCCTGATAATTCTTGGAGGGTGCTAGAATCATTCTGGAAACTTTTGGGAATTTTCTGGAAGAAAAACGGGAAATGTTCTGGAGCTGCCGGAACCGCTTCAGATGCTTTTCGCAGATGAAATCACTAAACTGGAATTGTTCCAGAACGCGTTGAAAATTATTTTAGTGGGTACTGGAAATGTTCTAAGCCCACATAAATATTTTCAGTTCGAACGGACGCTGAAAAATATCGTCATGAATAGTGAAAGTGCTTTTTGGGTTACTTTTTGGAAAGCCATTATTTTGGGTTTGGTCCCAAGATATTTTTTGGGGGGTGACATGGATGGATGAGGCTCCCTTGGGGGGGCCCTCCTAGGTGTGGCCGGCCACATGGGGGCTCCTCCTTGGAGCCCCCTCTTGTGCCTTGGTTTCACATTTGGGTCCTTGTGGAAGGACTTCATTCATGTGCTTTTGGGTTTTCTTGTAAAACCACCCTACCCCTTGGGATTTCCTATAAATAGAGGTGGAGGGGCAGCCCTCCACACTCACTCCTTCTCACATACAAGTGCCATTGCATGATCTGGCTTCTCTCTCCCTCCCCGCAAAATAGTTTTGCAGAGCCGAAAGGCTGTCTGGGTTCCGGTGGGAACTAGTTCTGGACGGCGAAACCCTGCCGGATAGATGACACCGTATGTGTGCAACTCTGTAGAGAGGTCGTAGTTTCGATCTTAGTGCCCGAGGGGCTGTTCGTGAGTGCCTCCTGAAGGGCTGTCCAAGTGACGGTCCAAGTTCTGTGAGTCCTCCCGAAGGGCTGTCTGAGTGACCGTTCGAGTTTCGAAGGTCCTCCCGAAGGGCTGTCCGTGACACCGTCCGGGGGACTGTTCGACCGCCTCCCGGAGGGCTGTCCGAAGGGAAGACGAGGGTATACATCCTCGCCGTTGGGAGGTTGTAAATCCTAGCTGCGGGGATCTGCAGCGCCGATCGTCATCGACTCTACTTCCGCTGCGCTACGAGTCGGTAACGAAAACGATCAAACCTTGTATGCAGTCTCCATAGTGGTCCTGGGCTGGTGCGTAGGTCAGAAAATTTTTGTTTTCTGCTGCGTTACCCTACACAACAAACAGAACTCCCTGGTTGACCTCGCCCCGGCCATCATCGACCCCTACTACATGAAGATGAAGGATGAGAGCAAGAAGGACAAGAACGCCTGGCACAGTGTCTGGCATGAGAGACTAGATGAACAACACGTTAAGTACGCGGCCAAGGACGCGTACACAAGCTACGAGATGTACATGCGGATCGTTGACATGACGGAGTGTCTTTTTCCTGCCCCAGACAAGGGATCGAGCCACAGAGCAGTGGCGGGAGCGTCACAAGAAGTAGATGACTAGACGATCATTTCTCCTAGTTTAGAATGCATGCAATTGTTTATTGAGGTGTGTGCGAATGATCTGTATAGTCACTTACGTAATTGGATGTTTATTTCAGTTATATATATACATGTTATTCTTCTGTAGACAGAGCAAATCACACGGCTTATTAGCAGTAATCGTCTGTGTTATTATTGGTCTTCGCACACATTTCATTCTTGGGTTGGAGACGGGCAGCCTTTTCCTCCGCGGCCTTCTCATGGGGGCCGGCGGCGCACGGCTCGCCGGGCGCGCAAGGATGGGGGTGAGCACACGGCGAACCTCGTCGCAGAAGCGGCCAACCTGCTCCTGGACAGCCGATGCAAGCTCTTGCTGCAAGTCTGGGCTACCATCGCTGGGCGCCACGGAAAGGCTAACCCGGCACGTAGTCACCTCCCTTGTGCATGCATGCATGGGCCCCAACCGGAGCGTCATCCACGGGCCCCCATGCATGCCGTGCTGTCATCGGACAGGCATTCCAGGCTCAAGGAATCTCCACCGTCTTTGAACTGGTCCGCGGGTGGCAGGCGCGTGGGGTCCTGGTCCGGATTGGACTGCAGCGTGGGGACAGGCCCTGGGGTGGCCTGCAACATCAGATCCCTCGTTGATCCTGCACCCTGGCAGCGGCCCAGGGGTCTGGACGTCTCCCTCTGTCGCGCCCCCCTCATTGGCCGTATCCGCACTTTCCAACCGCTGGCTAAAAGAAGCCTCGGATCCCGCATCCACAGGGGTCCGCTTCCCATCTGTTAGATGGCCCACCTCCGGGGCAGAGGCGGTAGACGACACGCCATGCGATTGGGTAGCGCGACCGAATCCCGTCGTATGCAGCGACTGGTCTTCCAACGGTGTCTGACCGCCAGCCACGCGTCTCGGCCCGATCCGTCTACAGGCGCTTTTTGCGGTGGCAGCCAGCCCACACGCAGGCTGCGACCCCACCTGGTCCACCGTACCCGGTTTGAACTCCAAGCTGCCTCACCGGCGGGGCGGAGCCGGCCGGGCCCACGGCCTCCTCCAGAGCCACTGCGACGTCGGCCCCTGGTCCGCGAATGACCACGCCTCCCCTGACCGTCCGAGCCGTCCTCCGAGTCCGCACCACCTGAAGACGGCGGCGGAGATCCGCGCGCCGCGACCCTGGGGGTGATCGGTGGCGCCTCCTGGAAGATGTCGACAGGGTACCAGAGGCCGTCGGCGGCCCCGTCGCCCTGCCTCAGCGCCCGCCGGTCCGGCTCCTCCACCACCAGGATGCGCCGGGGAGGGATCCGAGCTGGGTCATCCATGAGCAACCAAACTCGAAACAGCGCCATGTCGTGCCGGCTCACAGTACAGTCCGCCACCTTGACGACGACCCCAGGCCCCAAAGAACCGATTCCGCCGTTCGCCTGGTCCAAGCGTTCGCCGGCACACCCCTCAGGGCCAGCGGCACAAGGAGCGGCATCGAGATGCCAGTTGCTTGAGTCTGTCAAATCCATGGCCGCAGAACGAGCGAGAATAACGCCGGCCACCAGCTTATCACGCGTGGCCATGTCTCTGCATAGGACAAGAAAGTCCTCCGGGTAGTAGGCTCGGATCGAGATGTCCAGCGGGCTGAGCTCGTACTCGTCGATGATCGCCGCCGCCGCCGAAGCCGGGCTCACGGCCGGCCGCGGGCCGCCGATGGTGACCAGGACAGCCCGTGACAACTCCACCTCCAGCTCGCGAAGATCCGCGCCCGTCTCCAGGAAACAGCAGTCGGCAGGCTCTGGCGTCGCCATCCCCTCCTGGGCGCGCTGCTCCACCGGCACCGAGAACTGGGGGCCAAATGCGCTCTGGACTAACCCCTGGACTGACCCCGCAGTCATGGCGCAGTGCCGGCGGCGGGCGCGGGTGCTGCGAGACAGGGGAGAAGCTGCGCGGCCGCGTGCAGCCCCGCGAGATGTGATTGGCGCCACCGCACTGGACGCAGCGAGTGGGGTTGGTGCACTCCACCGAGATGTGGCCGCCGTCGCTGCCGCAGTTATAGCAGCAGCCGAAGAGGGCCGCCGGGAGCCTCGAATCAGGGCGCGGCTTGGAGGCGGGGACGTTGCGCGGCCGCCTGGCGGGCGCCCGCCGCCTGGGAGGGGAGCGCTTCTTGGGAGCCCCGTGGCGACGGCCGCGCGCGGTCTGCCAACCCACAGGATCAGCCGCCCTCGCCGGAGGCCGAGAGGGGCCGGAAGCGCCCGCGCCGCCCTGGACGATGGGGCCAAAGGCGGAGCCAAGGACCTGTGGGACGATGAGGGAGCCGAGAAGTGCCTCTAATCGAACCATCTTCATTTAATGAAGAAACCCATCACAAAGGAAGTATCCGAGGATGTGCTGGACCCAAGCGACATGGTGATGCCTTGATGGCAGAGGCACCATACAGGCAGCGACAAACCAAACACTGAGGAATGCCAATATACTTAGTGATTAACTTCAAATGATAACATTTTTTTTTTTGAAAAGAAGGATAACCCCTGGCCTCTGCATCAGCACGATGCATGCAGCCATATATTATTAATAGTGCAAAATCCAGCAGCCGAACACCATCGACCCAGAAATAAATCGGAAAACAAACCCTGAGGCCGTATACCTCGCGACAGTACCTCCCTCAGATAGCCACTAATCCCTATGATACAATACACAACATAAACGAAAATACACAACTCCTAGGCTATGCCTTCAAGAAGGAATTGCCGCACGTGCGCCGATGATGACGAGTCGACCACATGGTTGAACTCCGGATTCTCATCCCCAAAGCCAAGCTTCAATCCACCACCTTCAGTAAGGACACGACACAGCGCGCGATGACATAGTCTGATCGGAGATCTTGTGTTTCCACCAGAGTGCATAAACTCGTCGCTGAAGCCGTCTGTACCATCCGCCCTTATCCGTCTACCGACACCTTGATAGCCGGATACCTCTGGAGGAGACAACGGAAGAAAGAAGACATCCCATACCGCCTGCCTCCCGCTACTGTCGCACCACCTTCGATCCGACAGCAACAAACTAAACATGACACCTCCACCAGAGCCACCGTGCATCACCTGCCGGTAGCCGGCATGACTTGACGTCTCTATATACACTAGTAGAAAACAGGGCTTTGGTTCGGGCCAGCCCAGCCCATTAGTCCCGGTTCAGTCACGAACCGAGACCCATGGGGGGCATACGTCCTGGTTCATGCGCCCAGGGGGCCGGCCGGGGCCTCGTGGGCATTGGTCCCGGTTCGTCTGGACCCATTTGTCCCGGTTCCTGGCACGAACCGGGACCAATGAGCCTCGCTCCTGGCCCACATCCATTGGTCCCGGTTCGTGGCTTGAACCGGGACAGAAGGGGGGCCTTTAGTCCCGGTTCCACGCACGAACCGGGACCAATGAGGTGGCTATATATACCCCATCGCCGGCGAGCAGAGCACTCCACACTGCTCTGTTTTTTCTGGCCGGCGAGGGGAGAGCTTTGTGGTGCTCTAGCTCACCTCCTATGCACATGAGGTGTTTGATGAAATGCCCGAGCCACACTAGTTAAGCTTTCTCCTCTCGAAGCTCGACCTTCAAGCTCCATTTTCCTCAAGATTTGTCTAGGTTTAGCGGTCCGTCATGTCCCGTCCCCGTCTTCACCGACGTCGATCGCCCGCACCGATGTCGTCGCCGGCATAACCATGGTGAGCCTCTTGTTCTTATCTTCTTTCTAAAAGAAAAAAATTCTTACTTGTATGATTTAGATAGATACTTGTCTAATTTTCTTACTTTTATTACTGTTTGTTATTATATAGTGCGATGTTTTGTAATGGTTTTTTACACACTTAATTATATATAATGCATGCAGATGAACCGGCAATGGATGTACGGTGACAGACGCACCTCCGAGTACATTAAGGGCGTGCATAATTTTCTCGAAGTGGCTGAGGCAAACAAGCAGAATGGTTTTATGTGTTGTCCATGCCCTATATGTGGGAATACGAATACTCAGACCGGAAAATCCTTCACACCCACAAGCTTGAGAAGGGTTTCATGCCACACTATAATGTTTGGACCAGGCACGGAGAAATAGGGGTTATGATGGAAGACAGCGAAGAAGAAGAGGACGATGACAACTATGTGCCCCCTGAATACGGTGATGCTGCAACGGGGGAAGCTGAAGATCAAGTGGAACCAGACGATGTGCCCGATGATGATCTCCGCCGGGTCATTGTTGATGCAAGGAGACAGTGCGAAAGTGAAAAGGAGAAGCTGAAATTCGATCGCATGTTAGAGGATCACCAAAAAGGGTTGTACCCCAATTGCGAAGATGGCAACACAAAGCTCGGTACCGTACTGGAATTGCTGCAGTGGAAGGCAGAGAATGCTGTGCCTGACAAAGGATTTGAGAAGCTACTGAAAATATTGAAGAAGAAGCTTCCAAAGGATAACGAATTGCCCGACAGTACATACGCAGCAAAGAAGGTCGTATGCCCTCTAGGATTGGAGGTGCAGAAGATACATGCATGCCCTAATGACTGCATCCTGTACCGCGGTGCGTACGAGAATTTGAACGCATGCCCAGTATGCGGTGCATTGCGGTATAAGATCAGACGAGATGACCCTGGTGATGCTGACGGCGAGCCCCCCAGGAAGAGGGTTCCTGCGAAGGTGATGTGGTATGCTCCTATAATACCACGGTTGAAACGTCTGTTCAGAAACAAAGAGCATGCCAAGTTGATGCGATGGCATAGAGAGGACCGTAAGAAAGACGGGAAGTTGAGAGCACCCGCTGACGGGTCGCAGTTGAGAAAAATCGAGAGAAAGTACTGGGAGGAGTTTGCAGGTGACGCAAGGAACGTATGGTTTGGTTTAAGCGTGGATGGCATTAATCCTTTCGGGGAGCAGAGCAGCAATCACAGCACCTGGCCCGTGACTCTATGTATCTATAACCTTCCTCCTTGGCTGTGCATGAAGCGAAAGTTCATTATGATGCCAGTACTCATCCAAGGCCCTAAGCAACCCGGCAACGACATTGATGTGTACCTAAGGCCATTAGTTGAAGAACTTTTACAGCTGTGGAATGGAAAAGGTGTACGTGTGTGGGATGAGCACAGACAGGAAGAATTTGACCTGCATGCGTTGCTGTTTGTAACCATCAATGATTGGCCTGCTCTCAGTAACCTTTCAGGACAGACAAACAAGGGATACCACGCATGCACTCACTGTTTAGCAGACACCGAAAGTATATACCTGGACAAATGCAGGAAGAATGTGTACCTAGGGCATCGTCGATTTCTTCCGACCAACCATCAATGTTGAAAGAAAGGCAAGCATTTCAAAGGTGAGGCAGATCATCGGAAGAAGCCCGCCATGCGTACCGGTGATCACGTACTTGCTATGGTCAATGATTTACACGTAATCTTTGGAAAGGGTCCCGGCGGACTATCTGTTCCGAATGACGCTGAGGGACGCGCTCCCATGTGGAAGAAGAAATCTATATTTTGGGACCTACCCTTCTGGAAAGACCTAGAGGTCCGCTATTCAATTGACGTGATGCACGTGACAAAGAACCTTTGCGTGAACCTGCTAGGCTTCTTGGGCGTGTATGGAAAGACAAAAGATACACCGGAGGCACGGGAGGACTTGCAACGTTGGCACGAAAAAGACGGCATGCCTCCAAAGCAGTATGAAGGTCCTTCCAGCTACGCTCTTACCAAAGAAGAGAAGGAAATCTTCTTTGAATACCTGCTCAGTATGAAGGTCCCGTCTGGCTTCTCGTCGAATATAAAGGGAATAATAAATATGGCAGAGAAAAAGTTCCAGAACCTAAAGTCTCATGACTGCCACGTGATTATGACGCAACTACTTCCGGTTGCATTGAGGGGGCTTCTACCGGAAAATGTTCGATTAGCCATTGTGAAGCTATGTGCATTCCTCAATGCAATCTCTCAGAAGGTGATCGATCCAGAAATCATACCAAGGCTAAGGATTGATGTGGCGCAATGTCTTGTCAGTTTCGAGCTGGTGTTCCCACCATCCTTCTTCAATATCATGGCGCGCGTCCTAGTTCATCTAGTCGATGAGATTGTCGTTCTGGGCCCCGTATTTCTACACAATATGTTCCCCTTTGAGAGGTTCATGGGAGTCCTAAAGAAATATGTCCGTAACCGCGCTAGGCCAAAAGGAAGCATCTCCATGGGCCATCAAACAGAGGATGTCATTGGGTTTTGTGTTGACTTCATTCCTGACCTTAAGAAGATTGGTCTCCCTCAATCGCGGTATGAGGGGAGACTGACAGGAAAAGGCACGCTAGGAGGGAACTCAATAATATGCAGGGATGGGCATTCTTGGTCTCAAGCACACTACACAGTTCTACAGAACTCTACCTTGGTGAACCCGTATGTCAATGAACACAAGAACATTCTGCGCTCCAAACACCCGGAGCAGTGTGACGACTGGATTACATGTGAACACATCAGGACTTTCGGCAGTTGGTTGGAAACACGTCTCAGAGGTGACAACACTGTTTCTGATGAGCTGTACTCGTTGTCCAGGGGACCATCTTCGACTGTGTTGACTTACAAAGGATACGAGATAAATGGGAATACATTTTACACGATCGCCCAAGATCAAAAGAGCACCAACCAAAACAGCGGTGTCCGCTTTGATGCAACAACCAAGAGGGGAAAGGACACACATTATTGTTACATAGTGGACATATGGGAACTTGACTACGGACATGATTTTAAGGTCCCTTTGTTTAAGTGCAAATGGGTCAATCTGTCAGGAGGCGGGGTACAGGTAGAGCCACATTACGGAATGACAACAGTGGATCTAAACAATCTTGGGTACACAGACGAACCATTCGTCCTAGCCAATGATGTGGCGCAGGTTTTCTATGTGAAGGACATGTCTAACAAACCGAGAAAAAGAAAAGATAAGGAAGCGAATACATCATACGATGAGCCAAAGCGCCACATAGTTCTTTCAGGGAAAAGAGACATCATGGGAGTGGAGGGTAAGACAGACATGTCTGAAGATTATGAAAAGTTTCATGAAATTCCTCCCTTCAAAGTCAAGGCTGACCCAAGCACCCTGTTAAGCGATGAAGAATATCCATGGTTACGGCGCAATAAGCAAAGGACACAAGCGAAGAAAAAGTGAAGACAGATGAAGTCAGAAAGGGTTGAAAATTGATGATGTTGCATTGAATGGTTCATTTTGAGCACAGAAAAAGTGTGGAGTTCAAATAAGTTCAAAAAATGAAATCCCTTTATAACAGATGAGTTTTCGTCCGAAACCCTGATACTTCGAAAGAGATTGTCCATTTTGTACACGAAGTGCATCCAGTTTTTGCCGTAACCCTCTCAACTTTTTATCACATGCTATGAGGGTGAAATGATGATATCATGCCAATTTTCAACCTCTTCAGAGTTCATTTGAAGTGCTTCTCAATTTCAGGTTCATTTAGCTCAAAAAAATCAGTAAATGCATGAAAAATAACAGTTGAAGTCAGAAAGGGTTGAAAATTGATGATGCTACTTTGAATGGTTCATTTTGAGCACAGAAGGAGTTCAAATAAATTCAAAAAAATGAAATCCCTTTGTAACAGATGAGTTTTCGTCCGAAACCCTGATACTTCGAAAGAGATTGTCCATTTTGTACACGAAGTGCATCCAGTTTTTGCCGTAACCCTCTCAACTTTTTATCACATGCTATGAGGGTGAAATGATGATATCATGCCAATTTTCAACCTCTTTAGAGTTCATTTGAATTGCTTTTCAATTTCAGGGTCATTTAGCTCAAAAAAATCAGTAAATGCATGAGAAATAACAAATGAACTCAGAAAGGGTCGAAAATTGATGATGTTGCTTTGAATGGTTCATTTTGAGCACAGAAAAAGTGTGGAGTTCAAATAAGTTCAAAAAAATGAAATCCCTTTGTAACAGATGAGTTTTCGTCCGAAACCCTGATACTTCGAAAGAGATTGTCCATTTTGTACACGAAGTGTATCCAGTTTTTGCCGTAACCCTCTGAACTTTTATGAAACTCTAATAGCAAAAATAATAAACTAAAAGAATGAACTAGAAAACTTTAATGAAACTCTAATAGGAAAAAGAATGAACTAGAAAACTTTAATAGAAAAAGAATGAACTAGAAAACTCTAATAGAAAAAAGAATGAACTAAAATTAGCAAACTATTTTCTGTTCAAACATTAAAGCAAAAGAATTTCAAAAGAACTTTTTTTGTAGAAACTTTAATAGCAAAAAGAATTATCATAAAGATTTTTTTTTTTAGAAACTAAATAACAAAAACTTTTTTTGAATATAATGACAAAACACTAATATTAAATTGCAGTAAAAAGAATCACTCAAAAATCATTTTTATAGTAAGTTAATCACAACAGTGATCACACAAATTTTAAAGAATTCAAATTTAAACTATTCGAATAGAAAACTAATGGCACTAACAGAAAGTTTATAATATTTATTACCTAAGCAAAAAGAATTAAAAAATAAAGCAAAACAAAAAAAATATAAAGCAAAAAAAAACAGAAAAACTGGAAAAAAATAGAAAAAAATTTGTGTGATCACTCAAAAATAACAAAAGAAAAAAGATTTTTTTTGTTAGAAACTAAAATAACAAAAACTATTTTTGAATTAATGATAAACACAGTAATTTAAATAGCAGTAAAAAGAATCACTAAAAAATTTATTTTTATAGTAAAGTTAATCACAAACTAGTGATTCACACATATTTCAAAGAATTCAAATTTAAACTATTCGAATTGGAAAACTAATGGCACTAACAGAAAGTTTATAATATTTATTACCTAAGAGCAAAAAGAATTAAAAAATAAAAGAAAATAAATAAAGCAAAAAACAAAACAGAAAAACTGGAAAAAAATAGAAAAAAATTGCCACCTACTGGGCCACCACGGCCTGAATACGACTAGAAACCCAACATGGGCTAGGATTCAGGCCCGCAGAAGGCCCAGTAGGCCCACAGGCAGAGGAGAGTGAAGTTAGGCCTGTAAGCCTGCATTTGAGAGGAGCTCGAGAGGGCAGCGGCAGTGGGGTTTATAAACCACTCCGCGTCCCTCTCAACTAGCGAGGTGGGACTAAACTTTTGGCCGCGGGCAGCACAAGGCCTTTGGTCCCGGTTGGTGCCACCAAACCGGGACTAAAGGTGGGCTTTGGTCCCGGTTGGTGCCTGCCCCCTTTAGTCCCGGTTGATGCCACCAACTGGGACCAAAGGTCTCTGTTTCCCGCCCGTTGGGCTGCTGAAAAGAGACCTTTGGTCCCGGTTGGTGGCACCAATCGGGACTAAAGGGGGGCATTGGTCCCGGTTGGTGCCACGAACCGGGACCAAAGGCTTTCCTGTATAAGTGGCACTTAGGAATTTTTCAGCAAGTTCTCACATTCTCCACGACGCCGACGCCCTGCTTCTCGTAGCTATCGCCGTCGCCACGCCCTGCCCCTTCGCCGTCGCGGCCCTACCTCCACGTCGCCATCGCTGTGCCCTACACCGACACCGTCGCTGCGCCCTGCCCCGTCGCCGCGCCCTGCCCCGAGCCCGTCCTTGTCATCGCCGCCACCAAGCCGGCTCCTCGTAGCCGATGCGTCCTCGCTGTGAGCGCCGCCCCGATCCCCTCCTCCTCCTCCTATTCCTCCTTGTACTGGCCACCGTCGCCGCGCCCTGCCGCCGATTCCCCCCTCTGTCCAAATTTTTGTGGTGCACATCAAGTGTATGATGAAATGCAAAAGGGCTCTAGGAATTTTAAGAATTTTTGTGGTGAGGTGTTGATGCACAAAAGAGAGTCTGGCAAAGTTTGAGAATTTTTTGTCCAATTTAAATTGCGCTTTGACCATGGAGTTTGAATCTAGTCCAAATTTGAACTGAATGATATTTGAAAATTTTGAACTATAGAACCAAATGTTTTTGGCGGAATGGGTTGTGGGTACTGTCAAATAGATGGAGTAATTTTTGTGTGTGCAAAAGAATTGGGGAGAATATAGCTCCTTTGCAAATCAAAGGAAATATGAATAATTGAAATTCCAACTTTGGAATTTATTAAATATAAGAAAAATATTTACATAGTTAGAGATATTTGCACAGTTAGAGATATTCATGATCAAAGTCAGTTTTTTAGAGGAATTTGCATAGAGAATTTTTTTAGAGAAATGGTGGAGTTCACATATAATGTATATATGTTGATATTTTTTATATGATGAAAATTGTTTTGTTCATATATAATGTATATATATATATATGTATGTATGTGGCTATGTATGTATGGATGTTCATAAAATTGTTTTGTTCATATATGTATTAATTGTTTTGTTCATAGCATTTTTTTAATATGATGAATTTTTTTTTAATAGCATTTTTCGTAGCCATATATATGTATGTGGCTATATGTATGTATGGATGTTCATAGAATTTTTTTATATGTATGTGGCTATATGTATATGTCATTGTCGATATAGCCCCTCCCCGATAACTTCGACATGAGGGGGGGGGTCGATATACCCCCTCCCCGATAACAATTTTTTTATATGATGAATTTTTTTTCATAGCCATATATATGTATGTGGCTATATGTATGTAAGGATGTACATAGAATTTTTTTATATGTATGTCGTTGTCGATATAGCCCCTCCCCGATAACTTCGACATGAGGGGGGGATCGATATACCCCCTCCCCGATAACATTTTTTTCTAAGTTACTAAGGTAAAATGTTCACCCCCCTCTCGATATACCGGGCGACCAACTCTCGAGGCCACCCAAACCCTAGAAAAAAAGCGTTTACGATCTCCTACCCCCTCCCGCCCCTACCCGACAAACTCTCGAGGCCACCCAAACCGCTAGAAGATAACTCCGGTAACTTTGACATGAGGGGGGACGTCGATCAACCCCCTCTCTCCCGAACAAGTCTATGTATTATTTTATATCGCGGTGGACATATATCAAAGTTTGATCATATGTCAAAGTTTGAATTTTGACATATGCAACATTTGATCATATATCAAAGTTTGAATTTTGACATATGCAACATTTGATCATATGTCAAAGTTTGATCATATGTCAAAGTTTGAATTTTGACATATATAGATTTATCAAGAATGCCCCCATTATGGATGTGCACAAGTTGATCCAATTTTTTTCTGATCTCATCTATATATATATATTCTTCTATATGTCACGTTGTCTGTCAAAGTATTGAAGAAATCGATGGCTTCATCATTAGTCGGAAGTAACAGGCGTATGATGCTACGAAGCTCTTCAAAGTTGTTTTTGAACGGAGTTCCTGATAGAATAATTCGCCTTTTGGTACGAATTTCGGCAAAGGCCTTCCAAATAGCGATATTCGGAAGGCTCTTGCTGAACTTTGTACCAAAAAGCGAATTATTCTATCGAGAACTCCGTTCCAAAACAACTTTGAAGAGCTTCGTACCATTATACGCCTGTCATTTCCGGCTAATGATGAAGTCATGGTTTTCTTGAATTCTTTGACACTAGACAACGTGACATATAGAAAGGTAGATGAGATCAGGAAAAATATGGACCATTTTCTGCACATCCAGAATTGTGTCATTTTGTTAAATCCCTTGTCGGTCCGGACGTCGGACATTCATGAGAGAGCCGGTCCGACCCAAACCCTAGAAGCATTGTCGAGGCCACCCCAAACCCTAGAAGCGTTGCCTAGGCCACCCCAAACCCTAGAAGAGTTGTCGAGGCCACCCCAAACCGTAGAAGCGTCGAGCTAGCTAGGTCTACGTTTTCACTAATATATCCATCTGTCATGTTTGTATATTAATTGCCATGTTGTAATATTTGCAGAAACTATGGAGCACCGAGACATCGAAGCAGAACAGTTGTTGGGGGACATAATCCTCGGCGGAGGTGATGTCTTGTCGTTTCTCAACGACACCGATGGTCTGGAAGGAGAGGGTGAAGCAGGCTCCGGTGATCGAACAATGGAGGTGGAAGGACATGATTATGATGGCTCCGGTGACGGAATGCCGGTGGAAGAAGGAGACCGTGATGACTGCTCCGGTGAGCGAACGGAGGAAGGAGATGTTGCAAAGTCTGGCGAGGTATATATATTAATTAAGCCTGTGCTGACTAGCTAATTGATGCATTAATTGTTTTGGTATGTACACATATTAACTCTCTTCTTTCTTCTTTTCTATCCCTCCGGATCGAGCCAAACTTCGGTAACGAGATGAGGCCCAAAGAAAAGGTTGCGCCAGGATGAAAGGTTCACGATCACAGCGATCAACGGCGATGGCCAACCGATTGAACCCAGCCGGACCAAGGAAGCATTTTCTGCTCAGTGCGGGGTTCTTGTTAGGGACATGATCCCGATCAGCATCCACCAATGGAATAAGCCTAAGAGCGAAGACCGTCAAATGTCTTTTGTCAACGATAGACAGAAAGATGATCTTTGGACCGCGCTGAAGGCAAATTTCACCCTACCGCCAGAGGAGGATCCGGATAAGCCAGTTATAGAGCCATTGGTCAAGGCTCATGCTCTTAAGAAGATGGCAGATCTATTCAGGAGGTGGAAGAATGAGTTGAAATCAATGTTTGTCGACAAAGGGAAGACTCCAGAATTCACCGGCCGATTTGAGAAGATAAGAGATCACTGGCCCGCATTTGTGGCCCACAAGACATCGGAGAAGAGTAAGAAGATGTCAGCGACAAACAAGAAAAATGCTGCAAAGAAGGAGTATAACCATCGCACGGGGTCAGGTGGCTACCTCAAAGTCCGGCCGTTGTGGGACAAGGCTGAGAAGGACCTGCTTGATAAAGGGGTCGAACCAGAGACATTGAACTGGCCAGACCGTTCAAGGACTTGGTTCTTCGGGGTTGGGGGAACCTTGGACCGCGAAACAGGGAAGTGCCGTTGGACGAAGGAGCAACTTGAAATACCCGTCAAGAAGCTTCAGAAGTATATCGCCGCAGCGCAGCAAGGGACGTTCGTTCCCGACAGAGAGAACGACGAGCTCACACAGGCCATCGGGAATCCTGAGCACCCAGGACGAACATGAGGCACGGCAGACTCCGTTTCATGGAAGGAAGGGTTTCCCAGCGCAGGCGGTTACAAAACCCGGGAGAGGAGGAGGAAAGTGGAGCAGACCGAACTGCAGAAGCTGAATGCAAGGGTACGAGCGCTAGAGGAACAAGCACTAGTTCAGAGGCAGCGACCTGCCGAAGCTACCCCAGAAGCTACCCTGCCATCTCAGCGGAGAAGCAGCGTGGCTTCCACCAAGCTCCTTCAGCAGCCTCACTTCACGGCTCCCAGCTACCCCGTGGATGCTATCACGGAGGCTCAAGATTGCCACCTTATGGCGCAATGGTAGCACCTCAAAGTCAAGGCGGCTGTCGGCTCTGTTGCACCTCCTCAACCCAGCGCAACTTTTCACTGCCTTCCGATTCCAGAAGGCTATGCTGTTGTGATGGTCGATGAAATAACGGAGGGATTTGAGGAGCTCGAGCTTGACCACCCTACCGGTGAAGGGGAGACTCAGCTGGGTCTTGCTCTGAAGACTCCATGTCTATGGCGGAAGGAGCTCATCAACCTTCCGAACTGGACACCTCCACCTCCTCCTCCGATGAGTCAGGGCACTCCGCCTCCTCCTCCGCCTCCTCCTCTGGCAAGTGATCAGGGCACTCCACCTCCTTCTCCGGCTGATCCGGCACGTGGCGGCACTCCGCCTCCTTCTCCAGCTGCTCCGGCGCGTGGCGGCACTCCGCCTCCTTCTCCGCCTGCGCCGGCGCGTCCGAGCAGCCCGCCTCCTTCTCCGCCTCGTCAACAACAGCGGAAGACAGCCGCCACCGCTCCGGCTGCTCCGGAGCGTCGTAGCACTCCGCCTCCTTCTCCGCCTCGTAAGCAACGAAGGAAGACAGCCGCAGCCGCTCCGGTTGCTCCGGCGTCTAGTAGTACAGCCAGAGGCGGGAGGCAATACAAATTCGGTCCATCTATCAAGCCTCTAGATAGATTACCATACGAGATGACCGAGGAGGAAAACGCGGAGATCTGTCAAGCCCAAGTGAAGGACTTTTTTGCAAAGAAAAATCCACCTCCGGAGGAGAAGATGGATCCTGTGAAATTGAAGCGCACTTTGAAGAACCTGAAGCGACCACCATCGCCTCCGCCGGATGACAACCATGTCCGCGCTCTGAAAAAGGCAGTGGAAGGAGCGCGCCGGTCGGGAACTACTTCAAGTGACAAAAGGTTATAAGAACGAAGAAGAGGGAACAAAATTCCCCAGCTCGGCGAACAGGCAAACCAATCGTGCCCCCCGCTCAAGGTGTCTAGCGATATCGTCGCAAATCTGCCGGGGATGCTGCCCGGTACCAATCCTGGTGATTACCTGCCCGACGATGCACATTTTGATACAATGAAGGTGGACGAACACAAATACCAGTACGGGAAGCCTCTCGTCAGACCTGGTGATCCTCCTCTAACAACGATGATGCGAAGATTCCATAAGTGGTACATGGACACCTGCAAGTCTGGGAAGGATATTTTGACGCTGAGAGTTAAAGAGGAGCACGACCTCGTTGGAATTGATGTGTTGTCTGTTCCATTTGAGGAGTTCTTCCAGTTTTTCAATCAAAAGGACCTCGATAAAATAATCATCACTTGCTACTGTCTGTAAGTACTATACTTCTGTAATTAAGTCTCTATATATAGCTCAGCTCTTTCAGTGCATGCATATATAATTATCCTTACTATATTTATGCAGATTGAAGATCGTTGAATGCAGAAATGCACAAATCTATGATATTGGGTTCATTAACACAAATCTCATAGATGAATGGACGGTTACATATCATGCGAAAGAAACCGAGGCCAACTTGCTACAATCGTTGCTTAAAAATCAAAACAAAGATAAAATACTCTTTCCTTACAACTTCAAGTAAGTGTTACTGTCTTCTGCATATTCGGTTTCCCTTATTACTCGACGTTATAGTAATGTAATTGATGAGTTATGCATGCGTGCGCAGCTTCCACTTTATTCTCCTAGAGATTAAGCTTGAGCAGGGACTAGTAACCGTCTTAGACTCAAGACGAAAAGATCTCAAGGAGTATAAGGCCATGACTGAAATGCTCCAGAAGTAAGTTCAATTGATCATTATCGCACCATATCGGCAACTTTGGTCATTTCCTAATATCAAGTAATTATTTTCTTTGTCTCGCAGGGTTTGGAAAGTGTTCACCACAGAAGCTCCAGGACTGCCGGGGGAGCTGCGATTTACACACCCGAAAGTAAGTACTACTAGCTAGTTCCGCGCATCTCCCATTGACTCTAGCTAGTTTCATCAATACCATTTATAATGCTTGATTATCAGTTTGATTGACCTTTATTTCTCGTAAAGTGGTTGTGGCAGGAAGGCGGGAATAATTTTTGTGGATACTACATTTGCGAGTACATCTACAACGCGACGACCTCTAAGCGGGGCTACTCTGAAAAACAATATGAAGTGCGTAAGCAATAATATTCACAATTTTATTTTATTACCATCATTTGTGTTGAGTTTCATTCATATATATGTATTGACCCCCTTCTTCAAATTAGATTTGGCAGATGTCGTGGGAACGAATCCGACAGTACGAAGGGGGTAGGGTAAAGGAGCATGATCTATCGAGATGCAAATGGGTGACACGGTGGTTTTATCGAGTTCGGCCTCTCACGGTGGAGATAACAACCCTACGTCTCGTGCTCCGGAGAGGCTTTGCTTTATCTGAGTATGTATCCGGAGATTACAATGTATGTGTGGGAGAGAGAAGAACGGATCTTCATGCCTGGACAAGTCCTGAGACTAATGGCGAGAGAGAGAGCTAGGAGGAGAAGAATGAGAGCCCCCAAGTCTAGTGGTGGGGGGTGGCTTATATAGAGTGCGCCCCCCCCACCTCCTATGTTACAAAGTGGGGTATGAATGCCATAATGCCAGCTCACTACCAAGCCTTCACTAGGAGAATGATGCTTTGACTGCTTTGCTGCCTGCTGGTCTTCGTATACCCGAGTGAGTCGTACGGTCGAGTGGTGAACTGTCATCTGAGTGGATGGTACGTTGCTTGTCCGAGTGGAATGAGTTCATCGAGTGGAGTGCTATGCTCCGAGTGGTCTGTTGCCTTCCGAGTGAATGTCACTCTGCAGAAAATCTGATTGCTGATCTGGCCCTGGGGCCTAGTATAAGGTGTGTGGTGTCCTAGGGTAGGGTCTTTAGGTCAGGCCTATTACCCTACCCTCAATACATGTCCTCGTCATTAGCCCCCGAATCGGTCGAGGTTGAGCGGGTCGAGTCGAGGTGAATTCCCAGATGAGTCGAGTGCTATGGGGGCGCTCATGAACTCCCTCAGGTCACCCGGCGGTCTCATCTCTGCGTGTTGCCTCGACGGATTCCGGACTACATGGTGTTCGAGTGAAATGAGCTCAAACGTGTCGGCGGAGGAGCGTTAAACTCACCTTATAGCAATATTTTTTATTGAAGTGATTTGGAGCTGGTCCCGCATCGAGTAACTGATTACTCGGAATTTCTTCACGCCTCGAACGTGTCTTCTTTTTTTTGTTATTTGGCCGTCACTCGGACCGGGCGGACCGTTCCGAGTGGATACCATTCCAGTGGGGGCACGCTGAGTGCACCCACTGGGTGTAGTCCCCGAGACTGCCGTCGACTGCGGGCAGTTGGCGGGAGTCTTAGAGCCTGTCTTTTTTGTTGTTGTTTGGCCGTCACTCGGACCGGGTGGACCGTTCCGAGTGGATACCATTCCAGTGGGGGCACGCTGAGTGCACCCACTGGGTGTAGTCCCCGAGACCGCCGTCGACTGCGGGCAGTCGACGGGAGTCTTAGAGCCTGTCTTCAGGTCTGGAACTGAATTAAACAGGTGAACCCTCGTGCGCTCGGCACGGTAAATGACTTCAGCCAAGAGCTGTGGCGGGTCATCATGCATTCGGAATGGGTCATCATGCACTCGGCATGGTAAATAAGTTTAGCCTGGAGATGAATCAGTCGGACTGATCTTCATGCACTTGGCATGGTAAGAAAATTCATCCTGGAACTGGGTCAAGCAGGTGAACCTTCGTGCACTCAGCATGGTAAATAACTTCGGTCTTGAAACTGCCGACTGGAGAGAAAAGTTGGATACTGCAAGGAGTGCTTGTTCCAGTAGTACTTCTTACATTGACCGTTAGCTTCTTGTTTTCACCCTTTTGCATGAAAGGGGTATTTGTCCGAGTGGACGTGCTTCCCGACTGATCGGGGTATGTTAACTGCAAGAAAAACTTGGTGGCACTCGTATGTCTCCCGGAAGAGATAGACTAGTGGTCCGATGTGGACGTGCCATGAAACCCGAGTGGCGAGGCTAGCGCGTGGACTGACTCTCCAGAGAGAGGCCACTCATTATCCCGGGGGAACACCAGCGCATGCCATCTCCGAGTCCAAGTTTGTGAAACTGACGCCTTGGAGCCTAGAAGAAGGGCCAAGTATAGCCCCGAAGATGACTCCAGGTAATGATTTGGGAGATCGTCTGAGTGGACAGTGTGACCCTTATAGATCTTCGGCGGACCGAGCGTGTATGGTCAGAAAAATGATCCTGATGTGATCAACAGGTTGATCAAATGGGCGTAACCCCTGAGGGAGGCATGGCCCACGGCTGTGGCATAGCCCCCGAGTGATGCTCGAAAGAGGTAAGCTCGCTACAGAGTGCGATACAAGGCTTGATCATATGAGTAACTTAGTCGTTCCTGAGTTGGGGATGTAGTGGTGAAGACGTGTCCAACCGAGTGGTGATGCGCGGGGGCGGATGAATGGTAAGGACATGCCCAACCGAGTGGCGACGCGCGGAGCGGCTGAAGGGCAAAGATGTGTACAATCGAGTGACGGCGCGTGGGGCGGCCGAGCGGTGAAGACGTGCACAACCGAGTGGCGACGCGCGGGGCGGTGAAGACGTGCACAACCGAGTGGCGAAGCGTGGGGCGGCCGAGCGGTGAAGACGTGCACAACCGAGTGGCGACGCGCGGGGCGCCCGAGCGGTGAAGACGTGCACAACCGAGTGGCGACGCGCAGGGCGGTCGAGTGAAGATGTGCGAGGTGGCCGAGTGAAGGACTACGTGCACAACCGAGTGGCGACGCGCAGGGCGGCCGAGTGGCGACGCGCAGGGCGGCCGAGTGAAGACGTGCACAACCGAGTGGCGATGCGCGGGACGGCCGAGTGGCGACGCGCAGGGCGGCCGAGTGAAGACGTGCACAACCGAGGGGCGACCCGCGGGGCGGCCGAGTGAAAATGGTCCTCGGAGGAGTCAGCCATATGCTTTCGAAGCCGATGTAGCGACGAGGTCGGTGTAGTGTGGTCGATGTAGTGACGCAACAAGATCGGCGTGACAACTGAGTCTGAGTAGGAATGAAGATGGCGTGCAAAGTGTCTGAGTGATTATGTAACTTGTCAAAGTGGCGGATCGAATGCACTTGTTGAAGTGAAGGATCTGACTGGTGATGAAGTACTCGACCGCTCAGGAGAATGTGATTCTGAATGAGCTGCAACCCCCGAGTGCGGCGTAGCCCCCGAGCGTACTACAGACTTTGACGATGGAATTGTCGGAATATGAGAAATATAGTTTTGAATGGATAAATTGTAATTCATCTAGTCGGACTCGGGTAAAGATGAGGAGAAGCTTCCGAGTGATGCTCGAAAGAGGCAAACTCGCAAAAGAGTGAAGTGTGAAGTTTAATTATAAAAGGGACTTATCTGTCTCATGCCTGACGAGGTCTATATCATTGATACGATGAAGAGGATTCCACAGAGGGGTGGGATGTGTTTGAAGTCAACAGAGTGACTAGGTCGGTGTTGTGGTGCGCTAGGACCGGTACGGTGACCGAGTCCGAGTAGCGATGAAGTTGGCGCATAGGGCCGTCGAGTGATCGCGTAACTTGTGTAAAAAATTGCACAAGCCAACGAAATAATTTCTCGAGGAAATTTGATGTGTGCTGAAATGATTTGTGTGAATAACACCCATAGACACCCGCTGGGAGTGCAAGGGGCTGGCTAGATAACCAGCAAGAGTCTGAAAGAGCGAAGGAACCGTTCGAACTTGTCGAAGCGACGGGTCCGACTGAACTCATTAGAATACTGGCTCAAATAAAACAGAAGTGTAGTGTTTCAACTGAGTTGCAGCCCCGAAGGACCAATGCAAACTCGAAATGAAGAACGACGCATGGTGTTCGTGAATGATGTATGCGAAAAAATGGAAGTTGGACTCGGGAGTCACATAACCAGTACTAAGCAAGTATGTGCAAATAAGCAGCCGAGCGTAGAGGTACACTTGGTGGTGTGGCCTCCGAGTGAACGTGATGTGTGAATTATGGGATACCCGGGAAGATGGAAATAACAGAATGTAAAATGACTTAGCTGTCTGAAGGCGCGCGAGTGGCCGAGTGGTGATGAGGCGACCAACCGAGTGGCGACGCGCGGAGCGGCCGAGTGGTGATGAGGCGACCAACCGAGTGGCGACGCGCGGAGCGGCCGAGTGGTGATGAGGTGACCAACCAAGAGGCGATGCGCGGCGCGGCCGAGTGGTGATGAGGTGACCAACCAAGTGGCGACGCGCGGAGCAGCCGAGTGGTGATGAGGTGACCAACCAAGTGGCGACGCGCGGAGCGGCCGAGTGGTGATGAGGTGACCAACCAAGTGGCGACGCGCGGAGCGGCCGAGTGGTGATGAGGTGACCAACCAAGTGGCGACGCGCGGAGCGGCCGAGTGGTTATGAGGTGACCAACCGAGAGGCGACGCGCGGAGCGGCCGTGTGGTGATGAGGTGACCAACAAAGAGGCGACGCGCGGAGCGGCCGTGTGGTGATGAGGTGACCAACCAAGAGGCGATGCGCGGCGCGGCCGAGTGGTGATGAGGTGACCAACCAAGTGGCGACGCGCGGAGCGGCCGAGTGGTGATGAGGTGACCAACCAAGTGGCGACGCGCGCAGCGGGCCGAGTGGTAATGAGGTGACCAACCAAGTGGCGACGCGCGGACGGCCGAGTGGTGATGAGGTGACCAACCAAGTGGGCGACGCGCGGAGCGGCCGAGTGGTGATGAGGTGACCAACCAAGTGGCGACGCGCGGAGCGGCCGTGTGGTGATGAGGTGACCAACCGAGAGGAGACGCGCGGAGCGGCCGTGTGGTGATGACGTGACCAACCAAGAGGCGACGCGTGGAGCGGCCGTGTGGTGATGAGGTGACCAACCAAGAGGCGACACGCGGAGCGGCCGAGTGGTGATGAGGTGACCAACCAAGTGGCGACGCGCAGGGGCGGTCGAGTGGTGATGAGGTGACCAAACGAGTGACGACGCGCGGGGCGGCGAGTGGTGATGAGGTGACCAACCGATTGCGCGCGCGGGGCGGCCGAGTGTTATGAGGTGACCAACCAAGGCGACGCGCGGAGCGGCCGTGTGGTGATGAGGTGACCAACCAAGAGGCGACCGCGACGGCGCCGAGTGGTGATGAGGTGACCAACCAAGTGGCGACACGCGAGCGGCCGAGTGGTGTGAGGTGACCAACCAAGTGCGACGCGCGAGGGCGGCCGAGTGGGGATTGTAGGTGACCTGAACCAAGTGGGCGACGGCGGAGCGCCGATGTGGTGATGAGGTGACCAACCAAGTGGCGACGCGCGGAGCGGCCGTGTGGTGATGAGGTGACCAACCGAGAGGCGACGCGCGGAGCTGCTATGTGGTGATGAGGTTACCAACCAAGAGGGGACGCGCGGAGCGGCCGTGTGGTGATGAGGTGACCAACCAAGAGGCGACGCGCGGAGCGGCTGAGTGGTGATGAGGTGACCAACCAAGTGGCGACGCGCAGGGCGGCCGAGTGGTGATGAGGTGACCAACCGAGTGGCGACGCGCGGGGCGTCTGAGTGGTTATGAGGTGACCAACCAAGAGGCGACGCGCGGAGCGGCCGTGTGGTGATGAGGTGACCAACCAAGAGGCGTCGTGCGGAGCGGCCGAGTGGTGATGAGGTGACCAACCGAGAGGCGACGCGTGGAGCGGCCGAGTGGTGATGAGGTGACCAACCAAGAGGCGATGCGCGGGGCGGCCGAGTCTGGCAAGCTGAAGAAGCCGTGCCCAACTGAGCGGCGACGCGCGGGGCGGCCGAGCGGGCAAGTCGATGAAGACGCGCCCAACTGAGCGGCGACGCGCGGGGCGGCCGAGCGGGCAAGTCGATGAAGACGCGCCCAACTGAGCGGCGACGCGCGGGGCGGCCGAGTGGGCAAGTCGATGAAGACGCGCCCAACTGAGCGGCGACGCGCGGGGCGGCCGAGCGGGCAAGTCGATGAAGACGTGCCCAACTGAGCGCCGACGCGTGGGCCGGCCGAGCGGGCAAGTAGATGAAGACGTGCCCAACTGAGCGGTGACGCGCGGGGCGGCCGAGCGGGCAAGTTGATGAAGACGCGCACAACTGAGCGGCGACGCGCGGGGCAGCCGAATGATGAGGACATGCCCAGCCAAGTGGCTATGCACGGAATGGCCGAGTGGTGTAGACGCGTCCGACTATGGAACATCCGAGTGACGACAACACGCGGGCGGCCGAGTGCTGGCGGACTGTCCGAGTGGATGTTGACTGGAGCACATGCTGTCCGAGTAAATCCCCCGACCAATTGAACGGCGAGTGAATCCGTCCGAGTGATCAGCAGAGTGCCCTGTCTTGGTGACCGTGCGCGAGGCGTCCGAGTGAAGAAGACGCGTTCCGCGAAGTGACAATGTACGGAGCGTCCGAATGAAATAGAGGCGTCCCGCGGAGCGAGGACGCGCGGGATGTCAAGTGACGACGCGCGCGACCAAGTGATGCTGGCGTGACCAGTTGAGCGAAGGTGTGCAGGCGGCCGAGTCACTCCACGTTAGTCGTAAAAAAATGCATCCGAATGAATCTGGACGTTTAATAATCCAAATGAAAAACTCATCTGTCTGTCATCGTGTTATTCGCTTGAACGAAACGTCCGTCCGAGTGGACTGCTGACGATGGACGATAAAGGGAGAAGTGACCCTGCAAGTTTAGTAGCAAGTATAGCTACGAATATTTTTTTTGATCCCAACGCTCCTGCAAGTTAGCCAGGCATAGCCACGAAATTACTGGCCAGGCCGTTGCACATGAATGCATGCATGCACCAATTACTGGCGCGCCAATTGACTTCGAGGCCGTGCATGCACGCACCGATAATCTAGCGCCGAAGCGGTGCATTTGCTATGGCTGTAATAATTAGGTAACGACTGACCTTGGGAATCCTCACCAATTAGCCGCTTAATGAGGCGATTATACCTTGGCGGAGCGGAGCCAGCGGAGTTGCGTACTGGTGGGAGCCGTTCCTCCGTTTTCTATTTTCCTGCAAGCTAGACGCATTAATGCTAATTAGCAATAGTTATAATCCCGTTACGCATGCTAGGGATGTTTCCCTTTTTCCCTAGCTCATTCACTGCAAGCGATTTATTGCTGCGTCATGAGGTTTGCCGGGCTCGATCTTGCAGCCCCGGAAGGCGTCGGACTCGCCAGGGACAGGGCCGTCGGGGGTACCGGAGAACACCTCGGAGAGCGTGATGTGGACCCTGCCGACGTCGTGGTCGCCGAGGGCGTGCTCGGCGTGGAGCAGCACGTCGACGGACACAACGACGTCGGCGGGCAAGATGAGCCTGAGTACCTGACCATGGTGTTTCAGGTCGGGCTGCACCCGCTGGAGTCGTGAGTGTGGGGTGCAGCCCGCCCTTCTCATACCAGAGGAAGAGATCATCATGTGTGAGGGGTTCGACGGCGGCGTCGAGGCTGGAGTCGACGACAGGCGGCCGGCGTCGGTGCCGGTGCGTGGAAACGCGGCGTCGGCATCGTAGACGAAGCCGGAGACGACGGGCGGACGGCGCCGACGTTCGTGCGTGGGGGCGCGGCGATGGCTTCGCCCGGGGATGACGACGGGCGGACGACGTCGTTTCGTCGTCTCGGAGCAGTGATTGGTTACGCATGAGTGGTTTCTGATCCTACAGGAGAAAAAGATCAATCCATTGTTAGATAATTAATTCAAAAAAGACTAGATCAAGAGGACACTTCCCTGATCCTTTTGTTTGTATGAATGGCGCATGAGCGGCCAATTTCTCTGACGATAGTCATTGATCCGCTGCCGAAGATTGAAGAAAGAACCATTTGCACCATGGCTCGATAGACGCCACGCCCCACGGTGGGCGCCAACTGTCGTGGGAACGAATCCGACAGTACGAAGGGGGTAGGGTAAAGGAGCATGATCTATCGAGATGCAAATGGGTGACACGGTGGTTTTATCGAGTTCGGGCCTCTCACGGTGGAGATAACAACCCTACGTCTCGTGCTCCGGAGAGGCTTTGCTTTATCTGAGTATGTATCCGGAGATTACAATGTATGTGTGGGAGAGAGAAGAACGGATCTTCATGCCTGGACAAGTCCTGAGACTAATGGCGAGAGAGAGAGCTAGGAGGAGAAGAATGAGAGCCCCCAAGTCTAGTGGTGGGGGGTGGCTTATATAGAGTGCGCCACCCCCCACCTCCTATGTTACAAAGTGGGGTATGAATGCCATAATGCCAGCTCACTACCAAGCCTTCACTAGGAGAATGATGCTTTGACTGCTTTGCTGCCTGCTGGTCTTCGTATACCCGAGTGAGTCGTACGGTCGAGTGGTGAACTGTCATCTGAGTGGATGGTACGTTGCTTGTCCGAGTGGAATGAGTTCGTCGAGTGGAGTGCTATGCTCCGAGTGGTCTGTTGCCTTCCGAGTGAATGTCACTCTGCAGAAAATCTGACTGCTGATCTGGCCCTGGGGCCTAGTATAAGGTGTGTGGTGTCCTAGGGTAGGGTCTTAGGTCAGGCCTGTTACCCTACCCTCAATACATGTCCTCGTCAGCAGATGCGGGATGAACTCCTACCACAAGATTGCAAAAAAGAAATTCAAGAGGAATTGGCGGGATTCTTTCTTGACCACGTCATCAATCCAGCCGGAGAATACCATGTGGAACTTGACATCAAATGTTAGGGATTGTAAGAGATCTTATATTGTATATATGTAGCTATTAGCGTCGGATAGATATACGAAAACTTGTTGTTCGACCAATCTCTCGGAGAAGGAGGAGGTCGATCACTTCTCTCTGTATATGTTCTTGACGATCTTGTGTACTTAATGGTTTCCTTCATTTGCTTACTAGCTAGCGTGTCGAGTCCTCTCTATACGTATAGTACGTAGCGTCGACCAAGCACGGAGATAAGAGAGGACACTTCTCTCTAGCTATTAGCTAGCTAACACAATATATGAAAACCCCTAAATTAACCCTACAAAACCCCCAAAACCCCCAACCACCCCCCCCCCCCCTTGAAAAAAACAAAAAACCCCAGCTCCTGAGCTGCTGACACGTGGATGATCTTTGGTCCGGTTGGTGTTACCAACCGGGACTAAAGGCCCTCCTCTCTGGGCTCGCCGCAGCGGCCACGTGGAGCCCCATCTGTCCCGGTTCGTATAAGAACCGGGACTAAAGGTGTTAGGCTTTAGTCCCGACCCTTTAGTCCCGGTTCCCGAACCGGGACAAATGGGCCTTATGAACCGGCACAAATGGGCCTCTTTCTACTAGTGATAAGACGCCGTGCGTAGCATCCCCCGGTAGCGCATCCAGCGGTGACTTCACCTGCTGGTGGCAGGCACCGCCTGAAAACTCCGAAAGAGGCACATGTGTCACCTGTCGAGCCGCATCGAACTCGATCTGTTGATGGAAGGGGCGTCCCATACCGCCACTAGCCTCAGAAGGCCGTCACCGCCTCGAGATCCAGACTCCGAATCGCGCACACGATCCCGGAGTCCGCCGCCGTTGATGAAGAGGGGCCGCCGCCCCGATTTCGGGTGCTACAGGGAGCACCCACCGTCGCGCCGGCCGTTGTCGTCGCCCATACAACAGCAACCGCTGTCGCGATCCCGCATCACGCACCGTCGACGCCGGAGGAAGCTCCGGCCGCCATGCGCGTCCTGCGACGTCCCCGGGTGCGGGATCCCAAGATATGCCGCCACCGGTGCCGCCACGAGGACCCACCATCTGGCTCGTACAGTCCAGGAAGGAGGAGCAGCCCTCCGCCGCCGTCGTCGAATGCATGGCTCTGCCCGCGCTGTCCCCCGGCGGCGGCGGAGGGGGCGGAGAGATGGGATCGGGGCGGCTGGAGGCTAGGGTTGGGCCCCCCGATCGCCCTGGAGGGCGAGCGACGAGGGGTACGAGGGGGTACCTCCTGTGTGGGCCGTCTGGTCAGCCTCTTGCCTCAAAAAAATAACAAAAAGATAACAATGGACGTCATTATGTGATGGTGGTAGAACCCAAGAATAGAAGGAAAAAAACAAAAAGATGGTCCCTACCAGATCAGATCATGGATTCCTCCACTATTCAACATAGCCAAAGTCATCTTCCAACCTCAGGAAGCACGTGGACAAAGTACTAACAAGTTTTGAAATTCTTAAAGTGCAAAACTGAGCTATGGTCGTTTTGTTTGAAGAACTCAGTGTGCAAAACTGAGCTATGGTGCTGACAAATCGCTCAGCTCTGGAACAGGTTCTCTGATTGCAGATAATTATATTTTGTTTCGGAATCATGGGAGGTTGAATAAGGAGAATCCAAGAATAATTTACTCAGATGGCACAAAATGAGGTCTCTGTATGAGTCGACAGGAATCACTTTTGTTCGTCTTCTTGGAAAAAAGTATGCTTAATAAAACTCTCTTTAAGGCTGTGAGGAAGAACCACTTGCAGGTCCTCATCAAACTGGAAGTTTTTTTAGGGTATCATCAAACTGGAAGTTGGCTACCAAATTTCCTTTTTGGTCACAGTGCAACAACTCGCCATAACAGCTGACAAGAACATCTCCCTCCTCGGAAACAACCTTCGCGCACCAACCCCCCTGATCATTGAAATGCCTGATATCCATAACTAGCAGCTTGAACCGGTACTGAAGCGCCCAAACGTCGTGCTGATGGTCCTGAAGTGTGAAGATGCTCGCCCCTCCATTGCCTCGGGCTCTGACCCCAACAAACTTGTGGAGATATCAAAGACACAAGCCTTCCTTTGATTTAAAGGAACCAAATGTGAGGATGATAAACAACCTACTAGTATTGCCTAGTCTTCAACCCACTTGCCAGCAGAAGGTGGCCATTGTTGACCTCTTCCACTCAGAGCTAAGTTTGAACTACTGGATGCGTAGCAAGGTTAGGATAGGATGAAATGAATTTGTAGCTCAGTTTTTGATGAGGAAGTGCCACTTCATAGACTAGGAACCACACACATGTTTGGGTGCCAAGAAATTATTGTTACAAACATTATTAAGCATATTTGCTTCACTGCTAATTTCCCAACATCTCTCAGTCCTAGAGTTACATATTACTTCTCATGAAAAGAAAGGTATATACTGTGCTTGCCGCCAATATTGGTTATTTGCCTTGTGGTCTTGTTTCAGAATGATGATACTTATAAGGATATGGTATGTGTGATCCACCTCATCATTCACCATCTACCGAGATACTGCAAAGTCAATTAATGATTGAAAGACACTAGTGAAAAACCATACTACTATGATATATATTTACCGAACCTATAAAAATAGGCAAAGATACAATGCCTAACAAAAATATGTTGTGCCAACTGCCAACTACACATTACAAACCACATGCTACACCAATTGAGGAAGAAACTCAAAGATTTGATAGTAAAATGATGAAAAAAGTCATTCCTTTACCTGGAAAGTATACAGTAACAGAAGAGGGGGGACGATAACCATGGAGCCAAAAGCATAAACATTGCCCGGTTTATGGAACCAAGTGTCGCGTGCAAGTCAACATTAAAATCAGCATGCTTAAAAATTGTTTTCATCTTACCAACTACAACAGAGGATCTGTGAGTCCGAAATCAGAACATCATGATCCTATGGTGGCAGGGTGCGGAGTCTGCCCTCAAGTGCATGCATAGGCTTTCATGGAGAAGGATCGGCGCACCAAGGATGCATGGTCCCATCTCACTTGACAGATAATCTAGCCCGTCCACTGGGGTTGACAAACAAGTGATATGCCTCGTCTTGTTGGAACCCACAGTGAGGACACAACAACCCCGTCCACCAAAATGTCTCCAATAGTGGAGGCAGTACTCCCAAGAAGGTTGGTGCCGAAAGAGGCCAATCACTTTGTTAACGCAAAGCTCAAGGTTGGCGCTGATGGGCGCCCACTACCGCGTGGCTGGGCTGCAGATGTAGCGGGCGATGAGGAGGAGGCCGTCGCAGGAGGCATCGACGGCGAATCTGGGTTGGAAGCGTTCGGGATACCAATAGCTGGGTCCAGATCTTTCTTTTTTGAGCAAAAGAGGGTTACCCCTCCGATTTCATATAGAAACCAGGAACTAGATCCAAACATTATCCAACAGAAACTAAAAACGAAAGGACAAGTTTGACAAGCAGGAAATTTAAGCGCCTAGCGGCACGCTGGCCAGACAATATGGGTGGGTCCGGATCTGATGCAGAAGACTTCTGGGAGGTGGAAGGCCTCGAGGCGGGGGTAGTCATCTTTTATCTGCATTGGCAGCTCGGAAGGAGCTGATGAGGGGGAGCTTCGGCTGGTGGCGGTGGTGGTCAAGGAGGAACGCGGGGCCAGAGGTGAGACTGCGCAAGGACCGGCAGACTGCGCGGCAGCGGATCACCGACTTGGTCGGGATGCGGACTAGGGCATTGTGACGCCCCCGGCCCGATCGTGCACTAATCATACACGCAAATGCACACGATCAAGCCTAAGGACTCACGGGAAGATATCACAACACAACTCTAAATCATAAACAAAGTCATACAAGCTTTATATTACAAGCCAGGGGCCTCGAGGGCTCGAATACATAAGCTTGCGAACAAGCATCAGCGGAAGCATCAGATATCTGAGTACAGATATGAAATAGAAACAGAAAGTCCTTTAGAAAGGCGGGGCAAAATAAAACACTACGAACGAAAGGCGAAGGCCTCCTGCCTGGGACCCTCCGATCCTACTCCTGGTCGTCAGTCAAATCGTAGTAGTATCCATCCTCTGGGTAGTAGTAGTAGCGATCGTCGGGGCATCTGTCTCAGGGGGCTCCGTCCTCTGGTCACGTCAAACTGATATGGGGAGAAAAGGGAAAACAAAGCAACCGTGAGTACTCAGAAGTACTCAGCAAGCAAGGATCTACACTACATATGCAACATTATCAAGGGGAGGCTGTATATGTGGACTGGGCTGCAAAAATGCCAGAATAGAGAGAAGGCCTAGTCCTATCGAACACTAGCATCTTCAGCGGTCTTGCAGCAGTAGAAGAGAGTAGAACAATACCATATAATGTAGCAGTAATAATATCAACCTCACCCAGAGACCTTTCTCGACTCCCTGCGAGAAAGCAATCCCAGAGCCATAAAGTCATCAAACCTCGTCCTGAGATCCTTTCTCGACTCCCTGTGAGAAAGCGATCCCAGAGCCAATACAGTCATCAACCTGTTAACGTCTCAAGGGTCCAGTTCTAGCTGTATCGATCGGGATACAACTCCGAGTGTCCTTTACCGTAGGACAGGCTATCGATAGAAGTTTTCTTCCCTGCAGGGGTGCACCAACTTACCCAACACGCTCGATTAACTCCGGCCGGACACACTTTCCTGGGTCATGCCCGGCCTCGGCCAAACGACACATCGCAACCCTACCTACAACTCAGCAGAGAGGTCCCCGCCGGTCTACATCCTAAGCACTCAGGGGTCTTGGGCCATCGCCCTGTGCACTCCGGGTCGTTGCGAGCAGGGTGGATACCAGCGCCAACGGCACGATCCGACCCGGCCACAATGCTGAACTGGACGTCTGACAGAACTGTCGGCTGATGCTACGATGTAGAACTCCCATACTATGCCCACGTATGGTTAGTGCTATCAACCAGAGGCCTGCTCTGATCAAATATCCAAATCGTTATGACAGGCTTGCGGAAACGACAGAGACTCACCGAAAGATGTGACCCCGTCGCCGCCGTCTCGAGGACTTTCGGCAAGGGTTAAGAATGCCCGGCTGCGCCTCGTATTCACCACTCTCGGGCAACCACAACACTGGCAACCCTCCCTTACACACACTCGGGTACCCCCTCAGGGTCGACCCCCTTTCCAGTACATTGTAAGTCCCAAGTATCCGTGGTGTCCATACCATCAGGAATCAGGTATCACCCTCATTGAATTCCCACTCGATGTATCCGTCAAGGTGAACTAGGAGAATCACCCTCACTGGTCTACACTTGAAGGTGTTGTACGACAGCGTCGTTATCGAAGCGGTGAAGGAGGATCACCCTCGATGACCACGACGGAACATAGCTACTCTACAGAGCTTTAAACATCAAAGTGGCTACAAAGGTTTCACCTCGGCACTCGATAGTAAACGCTGCAGTGTTCGTTACAACTAAGGGGGGTGATTGTGCGGTGTCGGGTTCCTGTCTTTTCCAATCCCGTTGATCGGGTCTTCTGACGATCCGCGCGGCAGTCGGGTAATGTGTGGTCCTGATAGGTCTCTACCCAGCCTAGACTAAACAGTTTAGGATATGTAGGTAATTAACAACAGCAGGTTACAATGAACAGGCTATGCATCAGAATAGGTAAAGCAGTAGTAGCAGCAATTCTAATGCAAGCATGAGAAATTAGAATGGGCGATATCGGTATGCTCAAGGGAGGGGCTTGCCTGGTTGCTCTGGCAAGAGAGAGGGATCGTCAACGGTGGCGTCGGGCTCCTGAGTAGTTGCGTCGCAGGGGTGGTGGAAACAAACGATCCATCTGAAACAGAGAAAACTCATGATTGTCAAAAGACAAGGAGAAGTATAACCGATCTCGGAGAGAAAGTTAAACAAAACAATGGAAAGGAAAATGATTATCAGACTAATCAGATCAATGTCAGGGAAATCGCACAGATATTAGCTCTTCGAGTGGACGAGAATTACGAGATCCTAAGTGTCGGCGTTAGTAAACTTTAGTTAACCCGAAAGGAGAGAGGTCGAGTCCCAGAGTAAAGATGAGGAATAAAAGATCCTAATACCACCCATTGGCGACGTGGGCCCGTAAGCCACACAGCCAAGTTAGTAAAACAGTTTTCCGGTTTCTAGACTCAACTTCGGCCAAGGAGTTGGAAAGGGGGTTCCTAAGGCAGTCGCTCTGATACCAACTTGTGACGTCCCCTTATATTATTTATTTTCCTTTTCTGTTTTCTCTTTTATTTTTATTCCAAAAGACTTTTGTAAAATATGAGACTTGCTCCATTATTTACAGTGCATTATCTGTCACTGCTAGAAATTGGTTTGGGGTCCATATCTTTTTGTTTGGATTTTATTTAAATTGAAAAAGGATTGAATAGTGCTATGTTGCTGCTGTTTCTAGTTGTTCGAGTCCTTTTACAATTCCAACTAATGTTCCAATCATTTTTATAAATGCTAGGGGAATATTTGCAACATGATGCACATTTTAGTTTTCCAGTTTGAACAACTTTTATTTTCCACTTTAATTTAATTTGAATCTGAGTTAGGAGTTGAAATGCAATATGATGTTAATGATGATCAAGCACTGTTAATCATGCTGACTTGGCATAATCAAAAAGGGTGATTACTGTAGTTAACCACTGGGGGTGTTACAAATCTCCTCTACTAACAAGAATTCTCGTCCCGAGAATTAAGAGGTAGAAGGAAAAAGTTCGGGGTATTCCGCACGAAGATTATCCTCGCGTTCCCAAGTGGCTTCATCTTCAGTATGGTTTGACCACTGCACTTTGAGGAACTTGGTAACCTTCTGATGGGTTCGACGTTCAGCTTCATCGAGAATGCGGATTGGATGCTCCTTATATGAAAGATCATCATGCAATTCGAGCATTTCATGATCCAGTGCTCGGTGTGGAGATTCCTTGAAGCATTTACGAAGTTGCGACACATGGAAGACGTCGTGGACATGAGAGAATTGCGGCGGCAATTCCAATTTATATGCCACCTGACCACGTCTAGCAATAATGCGGAAAGGACCAATGTAGCGCGGAGCTAGCTTGCCCTTGATTCCAAAACGGTGAGTGCCCTTCATAGGTGTGACACGAAGATAAGCTTGATCACCAGGTTGATAAGTCAAACCCCATCGTTTGCGATCATAGTTGCTCTTCTGGCGGTCCTGAGCCGCCTTGAGATTTTCCCGGACAATACGAACTTGTTCTTCAGCGTGTTGAATAATTTCTGGACCAACAAGAGGTCGTTCCCCAGTTTCTGACCAATTCAGAGGGGTTCGACACTTACGTCCGTATAGAACTTCAAACGGTGCCATCTTCAGACTAGCTTGATAGCTGTTGTTATAAGAGAACTCGGCATACGGGAGAGATTCTTCCCACTTCTTGCCGAAAGAAATAACACAAGCTCGCAGCATGTCTTCAAGCACTTGATTTACTCGTTCAACTTGGCCTTGGGATTGGGGGTGATAAGCTGAACTCCAGGTAATATGAGTTCCCATAGCTGTTTGGAAACTTTCCCAGAAATGACCAGTGAATATGCTGCCACGGTCTGAACTGATCTCTTTCGGAATACCGTGGAGTGATACGATTCTGGAGATATACAACTCTGCTAACTGACTAGCAGTGATAGTTTCTTTGACAGGCAGAAAGTGTGCAACCTTAGAGAGTTGGTCGACGACGACAAGAATAGCATTGTGACCCTTCTGTGACCTGGGAAGTCCTGTAACGAAATCCATCTGAATCTTATCCCATTTCCATAGAGGAATAGGAAGTGGTTGCAGAATTCCAGCAGGCTTCTGATGTTCTGCTTTAACGCGACGACAAACATCACATTCAGCAACATATCGAGCAATGTCCTGCTTCATTTTAGACCACCAGTACCTTTGACGGAGATCACGATACATCTTGGTGCTACCCGGATGAATAGACAGCGGGGTATCATGTGCCTCCTTCATGACTTTGTCAGTCATAAGCTCGAAGCGAGGTACGACAATGCGGTCTCTGAAATACAAGGTTCCATCTTCAGACAGCAAGAAATCCCTGTACTTTACAAGGTGAAGGTCTTTCTTCATCAGATCAATTTCAGCATCTTTAGCTTGCGCATTCTTAACAGCTTTCTCAAGGTCTGGTTCAACAACCAAGGTTTTTAGGTATCCTTGGGGAACTATCTCGAGATTTAGCTTTCGAAGCTCTTCATACAGAAGGGGTTGCTGTAGCTGAACCTCAAGTTCGCAGCAATAGGATTTGCGGCTCAACGCATCAGCCATTACATTAGCCTTGCCAGGGGTGTAAGAAATACCCAAATCATAGTCCGCAATGGTCTCCATCCATCTTTGCTGACGGAGATTCAGAGATGGCTGAGTGAACAAGTACTTCAAACTTTTATGATCCGTGTATATCTCGCAACGATTACCGAGGAGGTAATGTCGCCACAACTGCAGTGCATAGATGACAGCAGCTAGTTCTAGATCATGTACCGGATAATTCTCTTCATGTGGGCGCAACTGACGAGAGCCATAAGCAATCACTTTACGCTCTTGCATTAGGACACAGCCTAATCCTTCACGGGATGCATCACAATAGATCACAAAGTCTTTGCAGGTATCTGGAGGAGAAGTACTGGGGTATTGTAACGGATTGACATCTGCCCCAGTGGATAAAGAATGTACTCTGGATGTATCCCTGCTCGAACAGCTGGTAGTTGCGTCGCAGGGTGTGGTGGAAACAAACGATCCATCTGAAACAGAGAAAACTCATGATTGTCAAAAGACAAGGAGAAGTATAACCGATCTCGGAGAGAAAGGTTAAACAAAACAATGGAAAGGAAAATGATTATCAGACTAATCAGATCAATGTCAGGGAAATCGCACAGATATTCAGCTCTTCGAGTGGACGAGAATTACGAGATCCTAAGTGTCGGCGTTAGTAAACTTTAGTTAACCCGAAAGGAAGAGAGGTCAGAGTCCCAGAGTAAAGATGAGGAATAAAAGATCCTAATACCACCCAATTGGCGACGTGGGCCCGTAAGCCACACAGCCAAGTTAGTAAAACAGTTTTCCGGTTTCTAGACTCAACTTCGGCCAAGGAGTTGGAAAGGGGGTTCCTACAGGCAGTCGGCTCTGATACCAACTTGTGACGTCCCCGGCCCGATCGTGCACTAATCATACACGCAAATGCACACGATCAAGCCTAAGGACTCACGGGAAGATATCACAACACAACTCTAAATCATAAACAAAGTCATACAAGCTTTATATTACAAGCCAGGGGCCTCGAGGGCTCGAATACATAAGCTTGCGAACAAGCGTCAGCGGAAGCATCAGATATCTGAGTACAGATATGAAATAGAAACAGAAAGGCCTTTAGAAAGGCGGGGCAAAATAAAACACTACGATCGAAAGGCGAAGGCCTCCTGCCTGGGACCCTCCGATCCTACTCCTGGTCGTCAGTCAACTCGTAGTAGTATCCATCCTCTGGGTAGTAGTAGTAGCGATCGTCGGGGCATCTGTCTCAGGGGGCTCCGTCCTCTGGTTCACGTCAAACTGATATGGGGAGAAAAGGGAAAACAAAGCAACCGTGAGTACTCAGAAGTACTCAGCAAGCAAGGATCTACACTACATATGCAACATTATCAAGGGGAGGCTGTATATGTGGACTGGGCTGCAGAAATGCCAGAATAGAGAGAAGGCCTAGTCCTATCGAAGACTAGCATCTTCAGCGGTCTTGCAGCAGTAGAAGAGAGTACAACAATACCATATAATGTAGCAGTAATAATATCAACCTCACCCAGAGATCCTTTCTCGACTCCCTGCGAGAAAGCAATCCCAGAGCCATAAAGTCATCAAACCTCGTCCTGAGATCCTTTCTCGACTCCCTGTGAGAAAGCGATCCCAGAGCCAATACAGTCATCAACCTGTTAACGTCTCAAGGGTCCAGTTCTAGTTGTATCGATCGGGATACAACTCCGAGTGTTCTTTACCGTAGGACAGGCTATCGATAGAAGTTTTCTTCCCTGCAGGGGTGCACCAACTTACCCAACACGCTCGATTAACTCCGGCCGGACACACTTTCCTGGGTCATGCCCGGCCTCGGCCAAACGACACATCGCAACCCTACCTACAACTCAGCAGAGAGGTCCCCGCCGGTCTACATCCTAAGCACTCAGGGGTCTTGGGCCATCGCCCTGTGCACTCCGGGTCGTTGCGAGCAGGGTGGATACCAGCGCCAACGGCACGATCCGACCCGGCCACAATGCTGAACTGGACGTCTGACAGAACTGTCGGCTGATGCTACGATGTAGAACGCCCATACTATGCCCACGTGATGGTTAGTGCTATCAGACCAGAGGCCTGCTCGGATCAAATATCCAAATCGTTAATGGACTAGGGCTTGCGGAAACGAGCAGAGACTCACGAAAGATGTGACCCCGTCGCCCCGTCTCGAGGACTTGCGGCAAGGGTTAAGAATGCCCGGCCGCGCCTCGTATTCACCACTCGGGCACCACACTGGCAACCCGCCTTCACATCACACGCGGGTACCCCTCAGGGTCGACCCGCCTTTCCAAGTAACATTGTAAAGTCCAAGTATCCGTGTGTCCATAACATCAGGGAATCCGAGGTATCACCCTCATTGAATTCCCACTCGATGTATCCGTCAAGGTGAACTCAGAGGAATCACCCTCACTGGGTCCACACTTGAGGTGTTGTACGACAGCGTCGTTATCGGAAGCGGTGAAGGAGGAATCACCCTCGATGACCACGACCGAATAGCTACTCTACAGAGTTAACATCAGAAGTGCTACAAGAGGTTTCACCCTCGGCACTCGATAGTAACGCTGCAGTGTCGTTACAACTAAGGGGGGTGATGTGCGGTGTCGGGTCCTGGTCTTCAATCCCGTTGATCGGGTCTTCTGACGATCCAGCGCGGCAGTCGGGGTAAGTGGGGTCACTGATAGGTCTCTACCCAGCCTAGACTAAACAGTTTAGGATATGTAGGTAATTAACAACAGCAGGTTACAATGAACAGGCTATGCATCAGAATAGGTAAAGCAGTAGTAGCAGCAATTCTAATGCAAGCATGAGAAATTAGAATGGGCGATATCGGTATGCTCAAGGGAGGGGCTTGCCTGGTTGCTCTGGCAAGAGAGAGGGATCGTCAACGGTGGCGTCGGGCTCCTGAGTTGCGTCGGTCTCGGGGACGACGTCGGTGTCAGGGTCTACCGAGAGAGAAGAGGGGGAGGAAACAGTATAAATATAGAGCAAACTTGAGCAACACAAGGTACGACATGATAATACGCAGTGCCGGGTGTATCCTAACGTATGGTTGCACGTCACCGAGGAAGGAGGAATCCATCCGGGAATGTTTTCCCGGTTCCGGACATTTGTCAGACAGATGACCGGAGAGGGACGGTTGCATGTTCTGATAGTTAGGGACGTGTGACGGACGAACGGACCGTGTATTCGGATTCGTCTCGTCGTTCTGAGCGACTTTCATGTACAAAGTTTTTCGATCGGAGTTACGGATTAAAAGATATGATTTTCTAAAGCTTTTATTAATTTCTGGAATTTATTTATTTTATTAAATCAACATTATCCGAAACAGTGTCTTGCTGACGTCATCATGACGTCAGCATGATGTCAGGACCAGTGGGTCCCACCTGTCATTGTCTCTAAACTAATTAATCAGATTAAACCCTAATCAACGGATTAGGTTAACTAACCCTAGTTAATTAGCTTTAATTAATTACCTAATTAAATAATTAACTAATTAATCATTAATTTAATTATTATTATTATTTTACATATTTTTTTTTAACAGCTAACAGGGCACAGGGCCCACTGGCAGGCCGGACAATGTCCGGGCAACACTGCCAGGGGGCCGGACGTCTCCAGGCCCAAAGGCCAGGCGCACGCGAGGTCGAGCGGGGCAGGCGGCGACCGCGGCCGGTGCGCCGGCGGCCGTGGCGGGCGCGGGCTTGGCCAGGCCGGCCGTGGCGGGCGCGGCCAGCGCCGGCGAGGCCAGGTGCTGGCGCACGCGCGGGG